>CM052265.1:8759475-8872128 GCA_028455795.1 Lasioglossum marginatum
GATAATTAAGTTCAATTTGTCGAACGTCACAGGTTACAGCCCAATAATTCCTAAACTTCAGTCAAAGTCACCAAAATTAGAACATCCTTAGTATCAGACTGACTCGCGGGGCCGGGCCGCGTCAAAATGACGGCACAAATCTGTCGACTCTATCGTGTCGGCGTACGTACAGTGAACACTACCGAATCGGTATCTAGATCTCTATCCGGTCTAATACAAGAAAGTGAAAACACAAAGAGCAAAACAAACAACGAAACACGCGTACGATCCACAGGTGAACTGGATGCGTGATGCGTCCGAGAGGAAGTATGACGAGAGAATGTGTTACGTGCAGGAAAGTGCAAGCGGGTCGTGCAATAGGAACGAGGCATGCAGTCGAATGTTCGCGCGAGTAGAATGTCTCCGTGCGTTCCATTTTGTGTTCCATACCAACGATTTTTGTTAGCGATTAGTGGGATCGTGAAGTTATTGAATCGTCCGGGAGACATTCCGCTCGTGACCGAGTGAGAAAGAGAAGAGATCGTAGAATAGATTAGTGGATTAATAACAAGACGATTCCGGACCGAATGTGTGTGCCCATGATGGAAAATGGCGGACTGTCGAGGGACGGATTAGGGGTGTGGTAGTAGTGACGATAGATCGGCGACACCAGGTGAAAATGAGTGATTAGAGGAGTCGAAAGAGTCGGTCTCGGTGAAAAGAGAAAGAGGCGTGTGCGGTTCGCAGAGCGAGAGAGGGACAGACTACCAAACTAGCCAGAGAGAAGTCAGGCAATGTCACCGTTATGGCATGCACTACGTGGGCGGTGCATGCAAGTAAAGATGACACTCTACTAAACTTACCCCTTTGTGTTTTTGCGATAGAGGTTATTAATACTCGAGGATGCAATTTTGTACTTTGACTCAATCTGTAAAATAGAAAAAAGTAGAACATTAGAATTTTGACAGTGGTTGCGGACCATCGGTTTTGGGGAGAGGTCTGCTCGGTGCCCGGGACGGTGCCGGTTACGCGCGTCACAGTCAGAGAGATCGGAAAAAGGGGGCGTTGGGCGGTGGGGGGGATCGGGAAAGAGACTCGACAACACAAAACGAAAACGAAAACGAAACATTCGATGGAAACAAACAAACGAACAAAAAAAAAACAGACAAAAGTAAACGCTTAAGAAAAATTCGAAGATCGAGATGGAGGGGATGAAGTAGTATGAGAGATACTGACAGACAAGAGAAACAGAAAGGAGGAGCGCGGTGAAAAATGAGAATCGTTCTCCGTTTCTTTCCATTTTTTTCTTCTGGGCACTGGATCCGTGAGAAACTGCGATCTTTCGACGCTTGTGGTGTTTGCGACGCATCTCTATCGTCGAAACCCATCGATCGTTGCGTCGCACACAGTAGTACACAGATATTATGGGTGTCGAGGGCGGGTGGGTGTTAATCGATCGCGCGCGAGGCCGGAGCCGCCGCGCGTTGGATCGTTGTATTAATTGCGAGAGGATTTTTGGTGGTGTGATGCATGCGCGTTAATATTAATAAACCAGCATTTATGGAACGGTGCAAACAAGTATATTGATTAATGGGTAGTTGGTGGCTGTGTCCCTCGCATGCATGGCTAATACTTGAAAATGGCCGTGTCGCTTATAGAGCCCGTGTTACTCTCGCGCATCACTCATTAGTCATATCGGCCACGGTGTACGCTCGCGTCGAATCGAGGCATATATGTATACCGACCGGCGAAGAAACATGATTAATTGTCCGCGTCGAGATAATTGCGAGTTAACGTCATACTGTGCGTCGACGCGGGGCCGCGTGTCTCGCTTTCTAGCGAAGACTTGTTGCTGTTGATAGTTGCTGTTGATGTTGATGTTGCTGTCGCCTTTGCTGTTGCCGGACACGCAGGTTTCGAAACGCGCCTCCGGTATAAATAGACGACCGACGCGACGGCCGAATACACGCGCTTTCAAACCCACCCGAGCTTAACCGCTTACGCAACGCGAAATATTGCGAAATATGGCAACTCTTTTGCCGGTCGAACGGCGTATCGACGCTCGGAAACGGAGCTTTCCGGGAACACCGTCCGCCATCGAGGGCTGCGGAAACTACCCACGTCGAGGAACTGAACAACTCCTCGTTTTAAGAAACTACTTTTCACATTCCGGATACAGTAGAGCCTCGCTCGTTGCACGAAACGGGACCGAAAATGCGCGCAAGAATCGAGGTCGTGCAACGAGAGAGGTAACACAAAATTTGTCCACATTTGCACCTGCTCGGAATTTACGCAGCCACCATAATCACCACCGCGAGTCCCAGAATTTTGTACAACTTGTGTTGGGAATTCGCTAGTATACAACGAACGAAGATTCCGTGCAATAAAGGAGGTTGCAACGAACGAGGTTTTACTGTACTGGAAGACATTTATGAAACCTCCCGGGATCTGATCTTCTACCCTCGATTGTGACCTGCCGTTCGTTCGGTTAGGTGCGGTGCGATAGTGGCGATACCGATTCAGTCGAATTGGAAGGATCTTCTACCGTGTCCTCTTTCATGCACTAAACTTAGAAATTCCAAGGACTTTCAATTGAGAAACGCGTGGTGGTAATACTCACTTCGATGGAATGACTCCAGAGAATTTTGACCTTCTATAATGCTGGGTGACTTTAAATTCACGTTTACAGTTATGTGACGTAACAAGACATTTTAAAAAATTTCTTTATTACAATTTTGCAGTTCCTTCAACTCCAATCATATCACATGTACTCCAAATCCCTTTTATACAGATTTTGTTCAGACTTGAAAAAATTGGATTATAGAGGGCTAGCCATTTGCACTTCTAAATCGAGGGTGAATCGAAATCAATTTTATTCACGTTTCTCAAAATGCTAGTTTAAATATGTCTATAAGTTGATAAAACTAAATTGTTCAAAATTCGTGCCAATTAAGGAGCTGTCTCTTGAAGTATATATTTTTAATGAAACACTTAGCCCTTCAGGGACGACGATGGATTGTCAGTTTGCTACAGTATGATCGATATTATATGATTCATATTTTCTCTAGCTTCCTTAAAATCCTGGAGAGCGAAGAATGCTGCATGAAAATACATGGCATCTAATAATCTGACTCTTAGACATCGTCTCTGAAGGGTTCGAATGATAGGGAACAAAATTGCAAAGAAACGCCAAGGGTAGCAGAAGGAACTTTCAACATCCCCTAAGACCCCGAGTCTTCCTTCCAATCCGATTGCGACCGGTTCGCCAGCTAGTACCTACCACGCGTTCGCGAGTGTGTGTGCCAAGTGTGGAGCTCTAAAAAAAGAAATCCGAAGTGTCTCTTACAGCGTTCAAAAGTCCCTGGACGGTGGGCGGCGTGACGTGCAGAGGCGTATAGACGTCCTCGGACTCCTGGCGAACGTATAGCATCACTCTCTCCTCGGCGTCTGCCGGTCTCAGATGGGGCGGCTGTTGTTGAAGGTGCAATCGGTTCCCGACACCGGAGACCACGGTGCCCGTTAGACCCGTTTGCTGCACACCCTGCAGCACCGAGCCCTGCAGCTCCTGGACCTGCATCAGCAACGAGTCCTTCTTGTCGTGCAGGCTAGTCAGATTGTCGGGCGGGAAGTGGTTGTGGAACTTGAGGGCCGGCAGGCTCGGTCTGCCACAGGCAGGGTAAGGGCTGCTGCCCCCGGCCTTCAATCCTCCGCCCTCGCCATTACTCAGGGACGATGTGTCTGTGTCGCCACCGCCTCCGCCGCCACCTCCGTAGAAGCCCGACAACTCCATCGTCGAAAACTGTCGTGGAACAAGAAACAGAACATTTGTCCTCCAGTTTTGCTACTTCAACGGAACAATCAAGATGGGGACTACAGATCCGAAAGCGTTTCGAAAGAAGAGACACGAAACACGCCTCCAACAATCTTTCCAGTGATTCACTGGGTGATGTATTCAGAAGCAGTGCCGGGACCAAGACATCGCAACGGGTAACCCGTTGTTTTGGCTATGTTCAAGTGTTAGCAAAGAGAACAAACTGTGCGCATGTATACAGTACACATACTCTCTTTTCGTTGGACTTTCCAGTTTACATGCGCTACAGCCTTCTTCTGCTGCAGTGGTCATCGTTGTGAACAAAGTTGCCAAAAAATGTCTTCACTCTCTACCATCAGATTTCCCTCTAGCAACTTTCTGCACGAGGAGAATATGCTGACAGTGATTGGCTAGCAGTAGTGGGGATAATACGATGCCACGTATTCTCCTGCAGAGAGTCGCTAGAGGAGAATCGAGCTACATTTAGTGATAGGGGAGGGGTATTTAGCGGGAAATACGTATCGTCTGGTAACCCTGGTTGTCATGGTATCAGTCTCTTCGCCGACACTTGAGTGTAGATAAAAAAACGAGTTTCCCGCTGTAATATTGCGGTAGGGGCACTGCCTTTGAATACACTACTCAGTGAATCATCTCGCACGTTCACGCGTATGAAACACAAATGTGCGTCCCATAAACAGTTGTGTACTGTTGTAGTTGAACGATTGGAAAGGATGGCTGTTGCGATTGTCGGTATACTTCGGTACTTCCTTCGAAACGCTATGTTGCAGAAGTTCAAGCTACAGAAAGTTGCTCTTGAAGATCAGAGAATTTTTATTGGAGTATTATTGTATTCATTGTTTGAGTTGCGGATAATGGAGAGTTTTGGCGATGTTGAGAGCAGAGGATTGTACTATCGAAGAGACTACAGAGATTTTCTTGGCTCGTTTTAAATAGTTGTCGTTATCGAGAAGTTAAACTGGACGAGCCATAGTCTTTTATAAATCCAGAGTGGCCAGATTAAGATTTGTGTCCCCACTGTACCTACCCTTTTTACCTAGACGTTTCATCTTTGTCGTGCATGTGTAAATTCCCCTCATCTCGCGTATAAACTCTTCTTTCTGTTAGGAGAACTAACACGTTCACGGTTATTTTGAGGTGTATTTTGAACATTACTGCGAGCGTCCGTGAATGTGTTAATGTAGGATCAACTTGCCTTTGTTTAATTGTAAGAGAGTATGTACTAAGTTGTTTTTTGAGATGTGTCTGTGTGATATTCGTAAGATCGTATCACGCGATTTACTCTCGATAGGAATAATGATCTTCAACTGTCAGCTTTTAGTGAACTGAAAACTACGTAGATCGAAACGTCTTGTAATCCATTAGTTTCCCACCAATCTAACAGCGTTCCGCGCTTGGTCTCGATCGAATCAGAAGTCTCGGTTCGTACCTTGTCGATGGTGTGCTCAGCGGGCGGCGAAAACAGGACAGGTGGTTTGTGAAGATCCACCATCGAGTAGAATTCGCTGCGTTCCGTGACGGAATGGTACAACTCGTCAAGCTTTTTCCTGCCAGTCGCCGTCATCTTTCTCTTCGCTGCTCTCCTCTCTTCGTCACGGGTCTTTCTTTCGGCGCCCTGTTAAACATCCATGAATTATATTTCCTGCCATCAATTCTCCCACTCAAGTAACTCCACGATCACAGCACGAAATACGAAAAAATGTTCCATTAGAAATCCATGGATAGGACACGCAATGCGACGCAAAGATACTGCTGCTATGGATTTATGACAGAAATCGGTACGTACGATTTAAAACAGTGGGCATATTAAAATGATTCAAGGACTTCAGCGTATTATTGGGTTGGCAACTAAGTAATTGCGGATTTTAAATAAGAATCTATCGACAAAATCCGCAATCACTTAGTTGCCAATACAATATTTTCAGTTTAACAAGACAATCAAAAGAAAAAAGGAATTTGTTATTTGGCTCCTGTGTCTTGCAAACAATGCAAACATTTTTTATTTCGCATGAAGATCCACAGACTAGTCATTAGAAAAGATCTAAAAACTTTTTAGTCTTCTAGTCTTAAAAACCATAAAATAAAACGAAACTTAACGCTCGAAGCGCCGCGTTAGTCACAGATGATTGACGGTAGCGTGAATAAGAAATTTAAGAAATAACAACATTACATTGAAAATGAAACATTTTTAAGACCACGAGAAAAGAAAAACGCTATTAATAGGCTTCCGGTAGATAAACTGTAAACGTTTTAACGGCCGCACATTTTTTTCTACTTGCACGGTTGTCCATAGTGCACTCAATAATTAGTAACAATTGATATGAATTAGCTCGAAAATATCGAATCTGTGGTCTGGAATAACGTTTACGCTGTCCGATGGTAGCAAAAAGAAAGAAGAAAGAAAAGAACGGCAGCGTATCGCTGGCCATTAGCAGTCTTCCAATGAAATCATGCATACCTGACATCGGCTGCGAACGTGCTAATTATTCTATAGGGATGTAAATGAAACTTTTGCGGTCCAGTGCAATGTCGCCAGATCAGGGAAATTGATTCGAATCGAGGGGAATACGGTCACCCCCTCTCTGCCAGTACCGGATTAGTCATGTGACATTGTGACGAACGCGTCACGTGCCCGTGCCGTGGCGGAAGCGTGGGGGAATAGCGTCGTAGAAGGGAAAAGGTAGAGTGGGATATAAGTCTTAATCTGGCGACACTGGTCCAGCAGGACAAATGCTAACGAAACAGTAGAAGTGTTATTACCTTATCGCAGAAGACTTTGATCTGGCAATAGCCGCGATGCGATGGCGGCGTGTACGAATGAGTGTGTGGGGGCGGTTCTTCATATGTGTCCACCTGGATGTGCAAGGGCAAGCCCTTCACTCCCTTCTGGCTGGAGAAATCGGTGCTGAGACACTGTACCGCCACATTGATCTGTAACGAGACGCGTTTACCGGGATCAGCACGTGAAACAATCTTCTTCGGTGTTAATAACAACCGCACGAATAAGCTGGCTCCCATTAAAGCCCCCGACAGATCGTTCTATGCAAATGGAATCTCTGTAATGAACGGATGAAGGACTCTCATACCTTCGCCGTGGATTCGAGTGGGTTCCAATAAACGGCAATCGCATTGTGCGCGACTTCCTCTATGCAGCCCACCAGTCCCACACTGTTCTTCGTGTCTGTAATGGTACAGATTATTGTTAAACTTGCAAATCACTCCCCGCGCGGAGCGACGACAAAAGTTATTTTCTCGCCTCTCTCTCTCTGGCTTTTTTTCGGTTTTTTCAATTTATTTCAGTGATCACTGCGGTTTAATATCTTTCTTTGGATAGAAAAATTTTGACATTTTTCTTTCAAGCGAAGTGTTTGAACTATTCTTATACGTTCCGTGTAATTTTCTCCCATTTTCGTTCCACACCTTAACACATTACTGATCGGTGATTATTGCATAATTTTGAAAAATCTATGGTTCATGGCTAAACGCTTGTTAATGGAACCTTCAACAGTGACAGCAATTTTCATTGTGAACTAACAAGTCACCCTCAATAACGTCATCTAGTACTTTCATTTAAGATTGTAATGTAAAAGAAAATTCAAACATGTTGTACTTTTTTGAAAGGGATGATTCATGATTCAAATGACGTCAGAGATCGCCCCTTCCAAGGAAATATAACATTTTTGGGATACCCTGTATGTATAGTAACCGTAGTACCATAGAAATGTTACAATTACTGAACGGAATAGATTCCATTATTCAAATATGTACTATGCGACTACTACGTACTACATACTATGAAAATCGTAAAAATCTAATGGAATTGAATCATCTCACTTACATACGCCTACCAGTCACGTTTTGTGTTTGGCAGGTTTATTCGACCAATTATGTTTCATTTATAATTTTATGTTTCAAGCAGATACATGAAAAGAACGCAGAGAGATAGAAGACTTTAGGGTAAAATGGTGGTACAGGGTTAATATTTTCTAAATATTCGATTGAATTTTCCTTAGAGAAAACAGGTCGGTCTGAGTTATTCGTGGAGGATAGCAGTGAGAAATAAAAGTGAGACGATTCGAATCCATCGCCTCCCATAATCTTACCGAACGTGCGGCATAATCCAAGCGGCTTGCGCAGAAGATACGGGATCGTGAGATTGAGATATTCAAAAAAATGGCGCAGGGTTCGGTTTCGATCCGGCGAACCGATTAGAATGTAACTCGAGTGCGCGAATGGGTGGGCAGACGTTATTTAGAGGAGGACTTAATGGTGTCCGGCGACGCTTTACTTACCAGCGTCGAGAATACGTTGCTTAACAGAATGTTGCCTTCCGTGCCAGAACTGCCACGCCTTAATTTCGTCTTCGGGGCTCTTCTCTTCTCGGAACATCAGCATTACCACGCTCTGCACGACAAAACACAGAGAAAACGGTGTAAGTACTTTATCACGGTTAATACCGCTCGGCCGGATAAATGGCGGCTGCTCCGGGGTCCGCCATAGTTCTATGTGTATTATAATTTTCGTGAGAAACGATCACTTACAGCCGCGCTTCTACGATACCCAGCTCATTACAGGCTATTCCCGTGTATCGTGGCGGTTACTAATCAATTCTCGCCAGCACGACAGACAGACGAACGATCGGAATCATTATCCTCGACCTCGATAATCGCGAGACAAATTGATGACTCCGTCGGAGGTCGCGTGTTTTAGAAATTCGCAAAAGTCGGTTAACACTCGGAAGGCAGATGGTTTTTATGATTGTACAGGGTGTACCAAAATTATGCGTAAATACTATTACAGCTGGATTCTGTCCTTGACCGGTTTTCCTAAGATCAAATGTTTTATTGTTGCGTTGTAATCTACTCATCGAGAGGAGTCAACCGTTCCCTTAAAAAACGACTTTAAAGTTTCGTGAACTATTTTATTTTATAATGTCTACAGTGTGCTTCAAAATTAAAGTTTACTTATAAAGTTTACGAAGTTCCTAAATATACTATTTATGTATCCATAAATCGGCAACTTTGGGAAGTTAACTTAAATTTAAACTGAACAAAAGTAGAACAAAACTAGTTGTTGCTACTTAATCGACAAATCTACGTTGATCTTCGACCGGATGTTACAATCTTTGCCGCGTTTCTCTGAGAAATTTTTCCCGAAGCAGAGATGAAACACTATGCCTCTACAGAGAAGCAGAGCAGAAAAAAATTTGGAACGAAGGCAGAATGCCGGGGATTAACGATATTCGCGGAAATAATCGGGTGAGGCGAAAGGGAGCGCGGCGAAATGGCGACGATCTCTGTCGATCGAAAGTTTAGATGATCGCGACAGAGCCGCTGTGCGTCGGTTGTGCTTGTGCATCATAAATTGCGCGGCAGCGTGCAATTATGCAACGGAAATTACAGAGATTCCGGTATCGACAGGCATCAATGACCGGTTGTAGATCGGTGCGCGACGGGATTTTTCGAATTTTACGGATAATCACGCGCTGTCTGAGTTCCCCACGTCGCCTTGATCCCTCCTATGGTTGGTACGACCATGATCCACGGGGATCTGGCGCGGCGCGGCGGGACAATGGTAACGGAACTACGTCACGAAACCCGGGGACTCGCACGCAACACGTGAAATTCGCGTAAGCTTTGCATCGCCAGCGACACGTAGACACGCTCGATCGGGAACTGCACGTATAAATCACGCGGTACCGTATAATCCGGTAGCATAAATCGCGGCATTCGACACTGCTAATTCCCTATAAACAGCCGTGTATCCTACGATAGTCGTCTTTACGACGATTTTTGCCCCGGCGTGCGACGTGTTCGCCTCGCGAGAGCATGATTCATTGGTAAAAACGCTGTCCGACGGCAATTATGCTGATTAATCGGGAGGGACAGACACGATTCTCTTTCTCCTTGCACCCTATCTAGTTATCTATCCGCCTCTCCGTCTCCCTTGAACACTTGCGACGGATGATTCTTCCGATCAAAATGGCTGCCGGTCGCAGAACAGCTTCCCGGGTCTGTAATTACGGGATATAAGGTTTCGATGTGTAACACCGTGCGTCGAGAAAAGATTAAGCAGACCGCAGTGTCCTAGGGCCTACCGGATGACAGAAACCTCTGCTCGAGACTTTCTGGATGGTGATTCAGCCGAAGAATGTCACTCGATCTCGCCGTTTTCGAAGAGGCGATCGTTACGCTGGAATTCTGATCGGACTGGTTTCGAGCTTCCGTTCGGGAAGGTTTGTAGACCATTCGAAGCACCTTTCTCATGTAAAAACGAACGCTATTATTATTTGTAATCTACTTTTTGCGAAATAGTTTCCCAGTAAAGCTGCCGGAAAATTTCTTGGTCACAAGCAGAACGAACTTGGGTGCAAGAGTGTAATTTCGGAATGAACTGTTTCTCGATCGTATTTTTTACTGTTTCCTATAACTCAGCATTGGCAGTTGTATTTGTCTCTCCAATGAAATGTTTAATGACTTGGGTCCATTTGGATTAGTCTGAAATTTTTATTTTCTATATGGTAGCTAGTTCGAATTATTAGCTATACGTACCGAATCCAATAAAAAAGATCGACGTTGATCTCGAAGAAGCAGGTTTCGAAATGTGTAAAAAAGAATTTGAATGGCTCTAACCACGAAATCGTCAAAAGCAATCGAGCACGCGAACGTTAACAAGCGAATCGTTGGAATTTTTGCCTGACCGGGTTCGAAACGAAGCCGATCGGTAACAGAGCAAGGGTTCCCATGTCGAAACGCGTCTCGATGGAGACCTCTATCGCGTGCTCGGTACGGTTCTCCTTATTGTCCCGTCGCGTCGTTTGACTCGGGGATCAGATAAAAGGGTAACCTTCGTGGCTAACCAGTTTACACGTGTCCCCGGGGCCGTTTTCGCGGGTTAACATTCATGGGCTGGCCGCGGTACAGATTGTCGACAAATAATTCAGAATCAGGCAACCGTTCGGTTCGTTGCTTGGCTCGGTCGTCGGACAACGGTAGGCGGTGAAAAGTCCGGGAGCCTAGCCGGTGCGATAACGCGTGCCTCGCGTGTGCGTGACATCGGTCACGACAGAAGCACGCTTCACTGCGCAGACCGGCGCGTGTTCGGAGACAATTTTTCCTGATTCGGGTGAATGGACGAAGAATTGCACGCACTCGGCTAATGCTGTCTCCATTGGCGGATCGGAAGTTAATGGGAGGGCAAAAGAACACGGGAGCAGCATAGAGCCGATATCGAAAATCTTCGATGGACACTGGTCGCGAAGACCGGAGAACAGCTGGTTGAAGTTACAAGTTTCGCACACCAACTTCATCCTTACACAGACTGAATTCACGTTTTTATAAATCAAATTCCCCTTCTGCAAATCGAGAGTGAAACAACAGTTATGCGAATCCTGTCATGAGTTGGTATTAGCAGAGAGGCTATGAGAGTGCTCAACCCCTGGGATGTTTCTGCTTCCACTTTATTCAGTATAGACATATACTGAATATTCAGAGAGCATAATATTTAGATGGTTCGTGACATTCCCTTGCTAAATCATTTTGATATTTCATGAAGGAGGTGGTACATACGCTGTTCTTGGTAAAACATTTTGACCCCAACATTTTGAGCAGAGCAAACGTGTTGAAGAAAAACTCGCAGTCAATAGATTCGAGCATCGACTTACAATCAGTGTCGCCAGATTAAAAACTTTGTCTCTTCTGAATGAGTCACAATGTCACACGACTAATCCGTTACTGGCAAAGAGAGGGTAACTATATTCCCCTCAATTCGAGTCAATTCTCCTAATCTGGCGGATTGCTTTAATCCGAATGAATTTTCTATCGATCCTGGTCCCCACAGAGTCGATTACGAACACAAGATCGTGTACCCTGAACGCGGTATTGTTAAAACAACTGAATTGTTGATATTCGAGAGTAGCGGAGCATTTTTATGGGTCACTTTATGAAGACTCGGGAATCTTGGGATTCTAAATTCAGCCTCATCGATGCTTATTAACTCTCGCGTTATTTCAAACTCCGAACAATCGTGTACGCTGTGAGCGCGCAGACCAATCTGAGTTTGCTAATAAGGGTGAGGGAATCCCGCACCGCCCTCTCGAAGAGGAATCGCCGGTCGTCGGCGCGGATTCATCGTTGAAAAAGCGGCGAATGGCGATAAACAATAACCGGCCGACGCGCACGAGAGCGTGTTCGGGTAATATCGTCGCGGGAAATTGCGAGTGTACTCCTCTTAAATCGCATTAGGCCGGGCCAGCGTCCAGCCGCGTAAGCGTTTACGCTCGTTTGCCGACTCCTACGAGCAATAGAATTCGCGCAGCCCGAAAGAAGAAGTCGGACGAGGTCGTTTGTTCTCGCGGCTCTAATTGGCAGCGCGGCGCACCGTTAGCAATTTCCATCCTGATAAAGCTGCCGATTCTTTATTTTTTCCTCCCTCTCTCTCTCTCTCTCTCTTTCCACCCCTCCTCTCTTCGCCCAGCTAGGAGGAGTTACGACTTCCTCGTTAATTGCTAATCGAGCGTTCAGCCGCGTGGTGATTCGAACTGCAGAGGGGGGAGCGGGAGGGATAGCTGGCTATCTTGTCCCCCACTCGTCTCACCCGTATTCTATATACTCTCTCACAGCCGTGGTTACTCGCGTTCGGTCATGCCTCGCTTTTGCCCCCATCCCTTTCGTTTTGTGACATTAATCCCCCGATAAACCGATTATGCCCGTTTTTGTGGCACTCGCTCCGCCGCGGCGAGTAATTCTCAATTTTCTTAATAGAATGCTGATACGGTTTACATACTCGAGAGACCGACGGCTAATAAATACAGTTAATGGTCGTTGCAATCTTTGAAATTTCCATCCAACCGAGAAACCGAATCAACGGCTCTGATAAATCACTGAGGATTTCTTTGATCGCAAGATCCCGCGAGTGATATTAACGTTTTTCCCCGTCATGGATTCAATCATCGTTCGCCGGCGATTAATTCCGCTTATCGTGTCGTTTGTTCCCAATAATTACAACCCGACCCGATATTAGACTTTTTTCATCGGTTCGATCGATCTTGAATCGCTCGATCGCCGATGTTTATGCAAATTCTCTTCGACCGATTGACAGAAACTCGAGTCGGATTGAAATCGATTTCAGCTAATACTTTTCGAATCGATTTTGTTTCGAGGAAAAATCGTGGTAAGCTCCGGCATACTTTTCCACACCATTGAATTGCAGATGGCAAAGTTTACCATAAACGCATAATGTCGCATAATATCCAACTGTAAATTACGCTTGATCGACGAACGTTGTAGCCGGGGCGCGGCAGTTGTTCGTTAGATTGCCGAATTGCTATGTAATCGGTGTTTCCGCTCACCTTGACCGTCTGTCCAGTCTTCAGGGTCGGCTTGTCGGGATCGGGAACGTACTCCAGCGTGATCCCGTAGAATTGTCCCTTGTTGATGTACGTGATTCTGTCGTCCTCGCGGCGCTGCGACGTGCTAATTGGCGACTCCAGGTGATACTTGAACCCATAGGCGGAGAATCTGCGGACAGATCGGTGTGAGTGCGTGAAGAAAATTGTTACAATTTTTCTGTGACCGTCTAATTGGACTCCATCGACAACCGCGCGTCAAACCGTGCTGATTTATGGACGCAACGAGCGGCAAGAAAAAACGACGCCGCCTGATTGTAACCATCAACGGGCGTACCGCGAAACGCGAAAAGACTGTAATCTTCATACATTAAGTAGGGATCGCGATAACAGACCGTGCGCCACGCTTTTCCAAGTAAACAGTTTGCTGTTATCCAACGTGGAAAAACTTCTAATCGAGTCGAAGCTGCTGCAGCCTTGTACCTACTCGCAAACGTTTCAATACCTAATGTACGATTATTAACCCTCAGACTGTGAATGTTTTTACGGTACTTTCAAAACGTACATGTAGGTCTTTTATGTCTGATGTATTGCGTCGTCTGGGGGTTAGGGACCAACCAAATAGTTCTTGAAAATATTTGAAAAAATCATATAGTACCATCGAACATCCTAAATTGAGACAAATAATTTGTTCGACATAATCCGGACACGAATGATCCCCCTTCACAGTTTAAGGGTTAAAAACTTTCGCGAACATTTTGACCGATTTTCCTAAAAATCCGCTGTTTAGAACGGTCTCGAATCAGAGATTGGTCCCACGCGTTTGTCGTTGCAACGTCGAGGACCGAGAGAATCGAGCCCGACGCACAATAACGCGTCAAACGTTTGCAAACGGAGGCAGCAAGGTCGACTTCCCGTGACTCTAGACTCTGGTGCAACGCGACTACCACGAGAGGCGGCTCTAAATATAGAGCGCGTAGACGCGAAATAAATGGCGATTATCCTTATCCGTAGGAAGCGGAGCTTTTCTCTGGCCGTATCGGCGTAGTAACCGGCGAACTTTCCACCGGCTTTGCTCTCGACCTATTATCTTTATCTGTGCGACGACACGCGTCGCGGTCCGGCCCGGCTCGACCCAGCGTGGTTTCGCATTTGCCGTGGTTTTTTCCGCCAAGATCGCCGCCGGTCGCCAACGGAGAACAAGCGGGACAGCGCTGTACACGCCAACCGATAACTGAGCCTGGCCTGGGTGAATGGCCTGCAACACTTCTGCTCCTGTTCGCAGCAACGCCTACCTATCCGCGACTTATTATAACTCCTGTGTAGGCTACTTGCTCCCTAAAAAGGTCTACGATCGTGTCCGCGTCGATCCAACGCGGTTTCATCGAGTCTCGATGCTCCCTTGAGTTAATGGTCCGGAGACTTCGATGCCTGCTGAAGCGTTGAAGTCTCCAGGCTTGCTTTACCAGACACTCAAGTCTCCGGGCATGTTTTATCAGGAGTCGGAGTCTCCGGACTTAGGCTATTCGCACTTATCTAGTGATGCGAAGTGTTCAAGTCAACAAGACGCTGTTTTAACCGATGCTCCCTCGAGCTAATGGTTTGGAGGCTTGAATGCCTGGTGAAGTGTTGAAGTCTCCAAGCGTGTTTTAGCAGACATCGAAGTCTTCGGACTTAGAGCATTCGCATTTATCTAGTGATGCTCTTTCGAGTCACCAATAAGCTTTTAAAATCAATATAGCTGAAGATACAGTAAGTGATTGAATTACACGTTGACCACCGTGCCTCTAATTCGCCATAGAATTACCATAGATCAGGTAAATCGTGACTTGCTCTATCAATTTTCTTAAAAACAATGATCATAATTAGACTGCGGACCTTTATGCAAAATAAAAATTGTCTACGTCGATCGCAAGAAATAGAAGCTAAATTGAATATTGTTTCTTCCCTTAATGATTTTAATAGAAGAGGAATCATATATTGACATATTCAATTTTTAAAATTTTTCAACAATTTTGAATTTCATCTTCTCGATTTTGCTACAAATGCATAAAGATCCGCAGTCTAGTCATAATTAAGAATAAAATTATAGCATGGGGTGCAAACTTCATTATATCAAGTAACTAATAATAATTCTTAACATATCCGATCGTTTATACAAATCAATGCATGGCAATTCTCACAGCAGTCATCATGCTAACCACGTGACAGTTATAATTGTCAAATTTGAATACTTCATATACAAATGATAAGTATTCAGTGTATGCTAGGCTTGTATTTAAAAATTGATTGTTTTAATGTTTAAATGTACTTACATTTTTGGTATCTGGATTTTATCCGCGTCGTTCTGTCTCCCGAAATCGTGCCAAGGTCGTGACCTCGGAGGATTTGGGTTAGGGTTCGGGTTCGCCGCAGCTGAGGTCACCAAAGCTCCGCGTTGCACCTGTGCTTGCGCGTGGCTCTGTTGTAGTTGCAGTTGCAGTGGTTGATGGTGTATCACTGCGCCACTTTCGAGGACCACCGCGGCACCGGTCGCGGTTCCACCGGGACACAACTCCGTGTAGTCAAAGGAGGACTGTATAAATCAGAAAGTAATCCTCAATTAACGCTTCTGTAAACTTTATTCACTCCGCGGCGAATCGATGGTGTTTTTCAATAATAAGTTTGTCGTTGATTAATGATGTTCTGTAGCGAACCTCTCTTGAGTGATTTGAAACGTGTTCCCCTTTTTTTACTTCGGAACTTGCTACAACATGATATTATTCAGATATAATTGAAGACTATAATTAAAGTGCCATTTGTTTCAAAAAATGTTTCTTCCGCAAAAAGAATACGAGTTCCAACTCCAATGGAATAAAATAAGGCTGAAAGTTCGCTGACGTTAGATTATTTTCAAAAAAACAAGTGGACTTTCATTCTTTCCATTTTTCTGATGTTCTAATAGTTTTTCCCTCACTTTGCTATTTTTTCTCTTAAACTTTATTTACTCCGCGGCGAATCGGTGATGTTTTTCAATAATAAGTTTGTCGTTGATTAATGATGTTCTGTAGCGAACCTCTCTTGAGTGATTTGAAACGTGTTCCCTTTCTTTTACTTCGGAACTTGCTACAACATGATATTATTCAGATATAATTGAAGACTATAATTAAAGTGCCATTTGTTTCAAAAAATGTTTCTTCCGCAAAAAGAATACGAGTTCCAACTCCAATGGAATAAAATAAGGCTGAAAGTTCGCTGACGTTAGACTATTTTCAAGAAAACGACAAGTGGACTTTCATTCTTTCCATTTTTCTGTTGTTCCAATAGTTTTTCCCTCACTTTGCTATTTTTTCTCTTTTTGATATCGTCTATACTTTGAAATAAATTGCATTCTTACAAGTTTTACATGGGATTTCTTCGAAATTTTCATTTTGACACTTACAGCCTTTTTTAATTCCAGTCTTCAATTTCTATAGGTAGCTAACCTATTTAGAAGCGCAAAGCGTTAAAACCAGAGTGCGGTTTGCACAGAAAAATATTGAAAAAACTCTCTTTTTAATGACGTATAAAAAATGTTTTTTCGGTATTGTAATTTAAAGAAATCTAATTCATATGGCACAATATTAACAAATTGTCGTTTAAAGAGTATTCGAATATTATTGCGAATGACTGTATCCATGAAATTTTCGTAAAGAAAGTTCAAGTGTTCAATGGAAAAACGTCGGTCCTCCAAAGGTTAAACGGGGAACGAAGCGTGCGCAATCGTCGGAATTCAATCCATCGCTACGGCCGCAACGAGCGTCCAGCAACTTTCCCATAGAGGGGTAAAAAAGGGAAAATAGAGCTCGGTGAATCCGGTGCCCGAGGTAGCCGACGGCTTATCCCCGGCGGGCAGAGGTGGTTCTGCGAAACAAAGGAGGAAGGAGCCACCGAGTGAAGAGAATAGGGGCCTTGCGGTCTCGTAAAATTGGCCGGGACCGTAGCCCGCGCGTGCTTCCAGCGGAGGTTTGTTAATAAGCGGTCTTCCGAACGGTTTATTCCCTCGTACGTCTTCATGGAGAGTGGCTCGGCTCGAATGTAACGCGGTTACCATAGCTCGTTACTCGGGCTGACGAACGGCATCGCGGAAGCCATCCATCGAGTGAAGAAACGGTGCGGAGCGGTGCGGAGCTGAGAAACGAACCGCGGGAGGAGAGGCTGGCTCGTTTTTCCGCGGGGAACGTTCGACCAATCGGCGAACCAACCCCCGCCCGGCCCCATCGGACGCCGATAAATTAATACCGCGTCGATCCGTAATTAGAAATAATACTTCCATTCCCCGTCGCCCCTGATCACCTCCCATTTTATCGGAGAGCCAAGTCGCTCCGCTCCGTTGGTTTCCGACTAATTATGTTGAAAACGCTGTGCAGCTTCCACGTTTAATCCTGCGCTCGTTGGATATTCCGCGGACGGCCATCGCGAGACGGAAAAACGACTGCGCCGATAGCTCCACGCTCGCGATAAACACGAACGCCTTCGCGATTAATTGCCCCGCGATCCCCGGTGACGGCGCTCGAGCTTTTTCTCGATCGATTCATCTAATTGCGTGGCGATCGGAATCGCTGCGTCCCCCCACCCTCCGCCTCTTGTTTATGCACTCACCATTATGCATTCTTCTCCTCCTTCCGCTCCTCCGCGACCGACGCCAGCAAGAACGCATGTGCGCCGTACACGTGTTTCCACGTGTTTCTTGCACAGTGACAGCGGCGCACACCCGTGTGCACGCCTCGAGCGGAATTACGATCGGAACAAAGTTTGGTGTATTATTAGCCGCGTCGTGCGATCGACATGATCGAGCCGCGTTTCTTTCTCCGTCGCAAAAAGCCCACTGATTTACGCGTGTCGACGCGACACCGTTCGCTCTTTGTATCCCCCAAGCTTATTATTTCGGCGAGCTTTGTGTTTGTTGTGGCGTCACCGCACAGTGTCGAGAACCATGGACAAAAATCGAAATAGTCACTGCTTCATATCGATTTAAAGCTGTGTTCATACTATGTCAAAATATCTAAATAAATCATTTAAAATAAAAAAAATTCAGTAGGAAATTAATTACAAGCGAATCTGTAAGCGAATATTATGAAGATCAAATAGTACATCAGTTCATAGCGTTACTTGTACATTTTGTTATGAACAAAAGACGTTTGTAAGAAATAATCTTTTCAGAAAATGATGGCTAAGCGTTGGCTGATTGTAATTCATCTTCAAAAATTTTGTAATACTTATATGCAATATAATAATTAACCTGAAATGAAACGATTGGTGTCCCTAATCTTTAGAAGAGGATAAAAAAGCTGTTCAAAACGTCCTGGGAATTTGATTGCATCGTATTAGTGAGATAGTATATTTTGATATTATATAAGTTTGAATTGCAATCGCTTGCAATGAACAGAGTTATCTAACAAAATAGTAAGCTTTGATTATACATATAAGTACTCCTATTTGTAGCATTTTCCGTGGAGAAAAGCTTACTAAGTCACGGTGCATGCCAGGAATTAAGTATGACTACACATTTGTTTATAAAAGCGAAGTATGATTGAAGAATGTTTAGCCGCGGCAGGCATAGCAGGAAAAGAGTGTATGTGTGTCGAGGAGGCGAGCTTAAGAGCTTAAAACGAAGTTTTAGTTCCGGAGGATCTGAACTGAGAATTCATCTACTGAAAACCAGCAATAAAACAAAATTTTGTTTATAAATATCCTTTCTCAATGTTTAAATAAATGACTATATTTATAATAATATCATATTGAGATTGCTTTCAATATAAATAAAAAAACCCACTTTGTTTCATGTCTCTATTATAAACAGAACAAAAGTTATTGAATTTTGTCCAAAAAACAGGCATTTCTTGACACTGTGCGACGCGACGTCCTGAAAGTTGTATTAGAGCTGATTTCCAAGGCTTGCGCGCGCGATACCTTGTCACGCCATAATTGAAACACTGATTTGTATCTAACTATGCAGGGTGTCCCAAAAATGTTGTCTAATAATTGAAAGGGGTGATTCCTGATGTCATTGGAAGTAATTTTTCCCTTTGCGAAAATGTTCTCCGCGGCTTTATTAAGGAATTATTCACGAGAAACAGAGAGGGCAATCAAAACGCGGCTACGGCGGACGAGTTTCGGCTCGACCAATGCCAACGTCACGTTCAGTGGAACCTCTCACCGCACCGGAATCTGATTGATCCGTGTTTTCCATTAATAATTTTATAACAAATCCGCGAAGAACATTTTCGCAAATTTTTTGGGCCCTCTGTAAATGTATATGTATTCGAACGCAAATAGGCCCGACGTTTCGAATGTTAATGTTCAAGATAAGCTGCTGTGGATGGAAAAGAGTCGGACAGAAGCATACTAGAAAATATCCTCCGAAATATTAAGTTAGTGGGACATTGGACTTGACTAATAAACGTGTTTAGGAACGTTTTCGGTATTATGCCCACAAGCTGGTGAGTTTTGGGGGCAAACTCGGCCGAATGGCATCGACGAAAATGCCAGCAAGTCCCATGCATCTCGGAAACCGGCCCATAAATTACGGGGCCCTATAGGTGGGCCTATGCTCCAAGCCGATCTTCTCACGAAAATCCGCTGATACTTTCCAGCCATACGTAAAGCCGGTCCGTAAAGCAATAAATTCGTTGAAGTGTCACTAGGAGACTTTCTGAAAAATGACATTACCTAAATCGACCGTAGCATAAACTGAGACTAAAATTGGGGTTGGCGACGCAACGCTGTCCAGACGCAAAAAGGTTTTCTCTGGCGAGTCGCGGAAAAATTGGAGCGCGGAATCGGTGATTTTGATTTAATGGGTGGAGAACCGGTGATTTTCATGATTCACCCGACGCGACGACGCGGTTTATGGTAAATCTGACTCGCCTGAATTACCTTAATGTCGCTATTAAGGGAACAGGATGAAAGTATACTTTGTTGCAACATAATGACACTTCGTATTAAGGTACCGCATATTTTGTCTTAATCGCTTCATTGGTCGACGCATTATGCGTACACGGCGGGGTTTACAAATAGAACTTTTTGCGCAGTTGGGAACTTACAAAAAAATTGTTCATAGGACGTGTACGCTGTCCGCGAGTCTGGTATTCACGATAATAATGTACTGCTTTCATAAATAAGATATCAGAAAAAGAGAAAGATGTAAACGTTTTCTTGTATTTTTTATGCATTTATGACATAACTGAGCAGATATTGGAAGAATTTAAGAGCACTATTATTATTGGAGCACTATTAACAAATATAATCCAAACGAAATAGCAATTTAACTAATGCTCAGGATTCGAAACACCATTAATATTTGAATGTAGCACATAAAGCTACATTTTATGCGAAAGTTGCAGCAAATTTTCTAATTGCATAGCAATCACAAAGTGAACAATTTGTTACGGGTCGTCAGAGACTCGACGATAACTAAGGGTTAAAATTACTAAAAGAGAGAGCACATTTCTGTTGAACTTCTGTTTCTTACAACCGTCTTAAAAAATTTTCTAAAATGAGATATTAGGTTGTCCCAAAAGTTGGTTTTCGATTCATGCATATAATGCAAATTCATGTTAGGAAGTACTAAGACATTAACATAAAGATTATCGTATTGTTCCTATTTATTTAGCAACATTAAAGGAACACATTCCGAAAGAAACGTTTGGGACAACCTAATACTTCTCGTAAACTCTAACGTGATCTACTTCATTCCTAATCCCTAATAGGAATTGCAGATAATCGGTACAACGCGTATTTGTATGATGTATTGTATGTTGTGTGAAGTGTATTTTGTGCACTCCTCTTACAGTTAGTTGTTGTAACGATTCCGCAACGTGAAGACATCCGTTGTTTTGTGTACTGTTTTATGTTATATCGTTGTTGTGCTAAATTCATTTAACCTTGAAAAATTCGTTTTGTTTGCTCGGCTGACACTAGAGGCGTTCATAGGCGCTCACTTCGCACTGTTCGAAGTTTTGAAGGCACCAGTACTCTCCGTGCCTTACAAGTTGCCTCCTAGCAGGAATTCGAAAGGAACACTTTTGGTTCTAGCCGAATTATTGGCTGAAGTGTGTGACATCACGGCCTAACCATTGGCTGCGAGCGAGGACCTTCTTTGACCCTGTGCCGCCTCGAGGGACAACTTGTGAGACACTGAGAGTATGCGCCCAACAAATATTATCAGAAATAATTCTAACAATTATTTATAACTAGGAATGTGCGGGTACCCGAACCTCGTGTCGAATTGGACAATGATCGAGTTGGACAATGATCGAGTCGGGTTGGGTCGGGATCCCGAAAGTTTACAAAGTTTGAGTATCCACGATTTCGGGTCCCGAAAGTTTGCACTATTCGGGTACTCGAAGTTAAAGTTGTATTTATATAAGTATAATGCTGTTTTATGCTTTTTCAGCTCAATCTTTTATTTTCACTGGTAGGTTCAGGTGTATTTTTAGTGTAATCAGTTATCAAACTTCGCGAGGAAAAAATATATTTTAAAAAACATTATGTGAAATAATAGTATTTTATTCTAAATTCGTGCGCAGGAGGCATAATTGTTTTTACTTTTTCCGATACAAGTTTTGTTCTCGTGGCTGTGACAATATTTCCAGCATCAGAAAACAATCGTTGCAATTTCAATATTGCAAACTTTCGGGCCCCCGACTCGATCTCGAACAAATTTCCCGACCCGACCCAAACCCGAAATTTCGAGTACTCGCACACCTCTATTTGTAACCATTTGTTTTGTTTATCTATACAGAATCTCGTCGGATCGAGTATAGAGGTTTGCAGCCCTTGCAATAAGTCGGGTCGTCGGATCGCCTTGGGCGGGAGTCCGAAATAAAAATGTCGGGATTGCCGGAGAAAATTTTATGAATACAACCGCGAACCGAGATCGTTTATTCTTCGAATTTGAGGTGGTATCCGATGAATCACGTCTTAAAATTTCGAGAATCCCGATCCGATTGTCACTGCACTAGTTAAAATGCAAAATTAGATTGGAAATATAGATTGGTAATGGCTAATTCTTATAAACATTCAGGACCCCGACCCGATCCCGAAATTTCGGGTACCCGCACACCCATTTATACTATCGAGAAGTGGATTCGCAAAGCGAGCATGATCGGCGTGCAATCACGTCGTGAAAAAACTAGAATGGGGGTGGGTATCGCAGCCTGTATCGTCTCTACAGTAAATCTTGCGCCCGCGGCGCGGCGCGGCGTTTCTGTCGCGTAATTTTCGCCGCGTCCGGTGCTTCCACGCCGCGCCATAACCGATTCATCACTCCCACGCGCGATTCGGTTGTCGCTAGTAATCGGCCGCTTCCGGAAACATTAATCGTGCGACGGGGGCAGAGCGGTTTATCCGCGCGAGTAAGTCATTAGCATTGCGGTTGACATTACGAATTAGAAAGCACGCGTTCCGTTCTGCTCTGCTTGCACGCCGCAGCAAATAAAAGCCGGGGCTCCTCCACGGTATACCGCGTCGACGCGTGTGCGTGGCAACAACCCGCTTGAAAACCGATACGTCTGCGACGGTAATTAAAATATTCATATTCGACCGCGCGCGAGAGCTCGGTGAAATTCATTTTTTCGAGCAAGCTCGTTTTTCACTCGTCACCGTTCTTTTTCCCCATACCGCCACGCGCTGATCGTTTCGCTCTGCGAAGCAATTTCGGATAAACCGGCCACCGATCGACGACTTCCGCAATCATACGAACTAGCCGACAACTCGGTGAACGTGTCCCGATCGACACACTGTTCCGACCAAACTTACGATTACTATATCATGCGTTTTTTCGCGACGATTTACGTAAACCCCAGCCGCAAACACTTCGTGGTTCGTCATGAGAATTTTCATAAGTAGACTGCGGATATGATGCATTTATGATCGGATCGAATAGGTGAAATACGGAACAGCTTCACTATTTCCGATTTATTAGAATTATTAAAAGAAAGAGTTCAGTTTTGTTTAATTTCTTTTGTTTACAAGTGATTTAGAAATGTTTCATTTCACATAAAAATCCGCAGTTTATTGATAAGTTGAGGGAGGAAACGGTATTGCAAATACTTCAGAGACGACGACTGCGGATTTGTTTATGACTAGACTGCGGGTCTTTACGTAAAAAAACAATTTGCCATCTCGATTGCAATACACAGGTTGAAATAAAAATTTCCTCCTCTTCTTAATCTTTTTGTAGACTGAAATTAATTGAGCAACATTTTGCAATTTTTCTAATGTTTATAGTATTTTCTGTCTCCACTTTACCTTCCCCTTCTACGACACTTTCCCCCACGCTTCCTCCACGGCCCGGTCAAGTGACGCTCTGACTACGTGTAGTCAATTTTTAAATACTTCTCAGTAAGTAGGATGCACTAATTTCTGATTGGTTAAATTTGTTTCATCTTTCCGATCACTCATATTTACTGTAGATATACAGTAAAGTCGCGTTTACTGTCCAACAGCCTGTGTTCTGTACGGACAATGATCGCATATCGACATTATTTTTTTATGACTGCGTCTACCGCGCCGACCGCGCCGAAAGTCCAAAAGAAAGCCGAACGTAGAGAAGGATAGCATGGCAGTGGAGGGGGTAGGCACTAGACAGTGATCCCGTACCTGATCGCGGACAGTAAACGCGACTTTACTGTACACCCAAAGATTTTTCAAGTTTATGCTTTAACACGAAAACTTGAAAACATGGAAATTAAATCGAATTCTTTTTACTAAATTAGAAATTATGTGAAATTGCATTGCATTGTTAGGATTGTTTGAATTATTAGATACAGAGTAGATTGTCTCGGAAGTACAATACAGTTCATAATGAACGTTACACGGTCAGTGGTTTCGCGCAGAACATTAATTGACGCTCTTGACCGTACACGTGACAATAATAATTAGCAGCTGATTTAGATTAATGTATCTCTATTTCCATATTATCGCGACCGCCGTAATAATCGTTACATAAATTTTCATCGAAAATTTGACTTTGAGATTTCTCCGCGTTGTTTGCCTCATATTAATACCCATTATTACTGTCTTTCAATTTAATTTAATTTTTGCAATTTACTTCAACAATTGGAAAAGGTTCGCCAATTTCAATTCGAAATAGAAAAATCATTACACCTCGTTGGAATTGTGCGATTGAATGAAAATAGAGTCTTTCTTTGTTTTTTTGTTCTACATTAATTTAATATACGCGTTACCCAAAGTCCTTCGAGAATGTTCTTGAAATGAAAGGGACGAGTTTTCTAAGAAGACGAGTTTTGACTAAAATATTATCAGTGCTTGAATAATGACAGCTTTTAGTTTTCATCGTTGAAAGATTCTGCAGTAATTCTGTTATTCTGCAACGAATTTCGATTTTGTTTTACTTGGAATAATTTTCATTGTAAAAAGAAAATAAACATACACATATCGCAGCCCGGCAAGAATAGTGACACAGCCGAAAAATGCAGTATTCTCACAATAACGATTTTAAGAAAATTATAAAAAATTTCCATTGAAATAATATGGATCTTTTTAATCTTTCAGAAAAATATTTTTCGAAGTAAATTCGATTAGGCTCTATAAAATGATATTATGGACAGCTCCATCAACTCTAAAGTGACATTGTTCTTATCACAACAAATGTGAACTAGCTCAAAAAGAAAACTGACATAACGGCCCTGTAGCAGTTCAACGTGGGCCCACGACCCACAGGGGGGCAATTTGATTGTTAAGGGGGGAAATTCAACAATTTCCTAAAACCGGGCAGCGTCTCCTCGAATGTGTGTGAGTGCACACACCGCTAGACCAGGTATACGTACGCGAAGATTGCAAGGGTTCGGGATTCCACTTCTGATTTCTCAATAATGCAGACGGGATTTCTTAGTAGTCAAAATCGCTAGATGAAAGATCAATGTAGGGTGCTTTTGCCTCAAAAGTCCTACATTTACGTTTACGACGCGTATTTCTCATTATTCGGCAGCATGTCGCGGAGCCGCGAGAAGCAATGCGACAGGCGACAGTGCTGCCGAGATGTCCCGTTTTTAGAAAGAGAGCAACCCACGGTAACAATTTGAAAAAAGGACGCGAGAAATCTAAAACTCACGCGACGTAAAACTCTGCGCTTAGTAGCGCAGCGATATTTTCGCTAAAAGAAAGGTCATTCAAATCACTTCTATGTAAGAAAAGGGCGCATTAAATTTCTTTTGCACACGGGCGATTCGTACCCAAGCGGCGGCCCTGAGTAGATGTCCCGTTTTGAGGAAAAAAATAAATGGTCACTTTAGGCATGGCACAAAAAAGGTTGGGAAACGCTGAGTTAGAGATACATATGACGTTTTTCTAGTACGCAGAGGCCAACTAAACGTATCGATCACTGTTCCAACTTGAAAATCGAACGAGTTTATCAAAGAGATCGAAGAACTTACGGTTCTCCAAGTACGAGAGAATGTGTTGGTGACAACGTTTCGGGTATAGTGATCGACTGTCGCAACGAAGGGCAGCTTTTCGACAGAAACTTTCCTTTCCACCCACAGATCCGTCTTGGAGCGCAGGCGTAACGCGTTCGCGACATCACCGTGCAAAAGAAGTGGCCCCGTATTATACGATTCTCATGGGGTATAAATAAATGTGTCAGTATCCCGGCGAGATATGCGTTGCTGATTATGTAAAACGCTCGTGTCCGTATACCGGGCCCGTGTTAAGTTCTGTTCCAAGAGAGCGCGCAGAAAATTATTACACGTGGAAGAAGTTATATCTAGCGAGATGGGGGGCTGCGATAACGGTTAACCGTAGGTGTTGTCCGATTAATTTGTTAGAAGCGATCAAAACATCTTTACGGTGTCTGGACACGAAATCAACGCGATGGAAAGTGATCGCGAGGGGAACGGGCCCGTTTTGAACGGCGAAAGTGCTCCTGCAAATATCGAGGATGGTTCTGCACGAGCGCCACTTAAATGGTGACCCGGGAGATGACGATCGATCCACATTTCTCAATCGAAAATACTACTTTATATATTATTATATTGGAAATCGTTAATCACTACTATATAGTGGATTTTATGTGTTTATAATAAAAATGAGTAGAATAAAGGTGGATGAAAAGAAGAAGGAAGAAAAGAAAATGTTTGAGAAAATGTGGAAGAAAGAACAAAGAACTTGATGGAAAAAAGGAGGAAATGAAAGAAGATGCAGGAAAGGATGGTAGGAAGTTTAAGGGGAGGAACAAAGGAACAAGAGCGAGAATAAAGATGGATGAAAAGAAGAGGGAAGAAAAGAAAATTATTGAAAAAATGTGGAAGAAAGAACAAAGAAAATAATAAAACAAAAATGAGTAGGTGTAATTCGACATAGTGAAAACCTGAGTAAAATGCAGAAACACTGTTATATTATTTACAACCTATTAAACATATTAACCCTTTGCACTCCGAATTATTTTTCAATTTTGTTGCCAACATAACTCCCTACTATTTTAAGTGTTCTATTTGAAATTTACTTCAAAGGACAGTTTCTTGACTGCTACTTATTTTAAACAATTTTGTTTACTAATTATATTAAATGTGGCTCTCGAACTTTGTTGTAATCTATATTTGTGAACTTATATTTGTTTTTAACTAAAAAATACGACTTAAATAAATGAAGGAAATATAAAAACACGTTTCATTTACATTTTCCTTTCTCTGATGTCGAGTGTGACTCGACAAAGGAGTGCAAAGGGTTAAGAAAGAAATTAAATTTCTATTTCACTCCAGTTGAAAAATATAAATTTTCTACCTGAATTACAACAAACTAAAATCAAATAGAAATTTATTATCATTCTAATGTGTTCAATAGGTTGAAAAAAATGTAACAGTAAATTCTTCTGATCTTTTTAGTATTTTAAATTACACCCACTCATTTTGATCATAAATACATAAAATCCGCAATACAGTCATTAGACTGTGGAAAGTGTTAACTTATACTTACGCAGGCGAGAAAGAAATTTTCTTTCTTCTATCAGTGCTTCCAATGAATTAAAAGCTATTGCACATTCCGTTCTATATATAATCTTTTAAACTATCTTGTACGTCATAAATATAATAAAATATAAATATAAAATATAATAAAATTCTACAGTCTACTTGGTATAGCAATAACATGAAGTATAAAATAATAGAATCCATTACACATATAGAAATATGTAGAAATAAATTAAATAGAAAATACACATATGAAATAAATTTTAAAAATAAATTGGAACTGGATACTGGGTTATCCGGACAGTTATCGACACAAGACAAGGATTTTATATATTTATTCCAGAAAAAAAGTGAATGTCTATGCAACTCCAGTATCGTGCAACTGATATAGACAATTTTTATTTTGCAAAAAAGTCCCCAGTCTAGGTATGACGTACCAAAAAAAAAAATAACCTATATGGAACTGACATGGAGATGTAAATAGGAATGGCAAATGAAACACACTTGCACTCTTTCTAATTTGCACTTTTCACGACAGGTTTGAAGAACAGAAATCGACAACAGTTTCCAAGCCCTGTTTACGGGATGAGGATTTCGAGGTAGTTTTTGCCCGGCGGACAATGTAGCTTGCGGTACGCGGAAAGAAGGTGGGATCATTGTCTCACTAACCTGATGCAGCGCCGTGGGTGGATGATGATCTTGCCTGGGTGTGACCGCGTCGGCGCCGATGCCGGAGTCGGGGCTGGGAAGATCAACGGTCAGGACTTTGCTGCTGCTCGAGGACGAGCGTATCGCGTGTGTCGTCGCATAAGAGCTTGGCACAACCTCGTACCTCGTGTACGAAGCGGTCGTGGTCGACAACGAGGACGAGCTGGAGGACGCGAGCGGCGGCAGGGCGTCTCCGGTGACGTAGACAGCGGTCGCCTCTTGGTGAAGACCGGACGGGTTGCCAGCGTTTGCCGCGCCGGTCGCCGACGTCGACGTGTACGCCGTGGATTGCAGTCGGGGGCTGCACGAGTTGTAGGGGTCGTAGGGGCTTCCGTACTGTTGCACCTGTAATTGTTGATCGATTACTTCGATGCGCTCGTCGCATTGTTTCATCCGCTGCTCAACGAACAGCGGAAGGCCTTCGACCATTGCGTCCTTTCCACCTTCCCTCCCTCCGTCATCGGAGCTAGAGATGTGCGAGGACATGAAAATCTCGGGTCAGGTGAAATGTAGGGTATTCGGGTCGTATTGTAACTGGATCGGGTCAGGATCCCGAAAGTTTGCAATATTCGGGAATCCGAAGCTGCTGTCGCCTGGAGTCAAGTTTGAGGATCCCCAAAATTTATGATTACACGATTACAATCTAATTTTGCATTATAACTTTTCGGGTGCCTGAACATTGCAAACTTTCGGGATCCCCACGTGACCCGCATATTGGTTCCACGAAATTTTTGTGTTCTCGCACACCTCTAGGTAGAGCCCACACGCAGACAAGTTTGGGGATTCGAAAAATTTGTGATTATATGATTACAATCTAATTTTGCATTTTAACTTTTCGGGTGCCCGAACATTGCAAACTTTCGGGATCCCACCTGACCCGCATTTCGGGTCCACGACATTTTTGAGTTCTCGCACACCTCTAGTTAGAGCCCACACGAGACACACGAATTTCGATTCACGTGTCGCATACATCAGCTACTACGTTTTCCGAAAAGTTTCTTTCGCAATGTGCGCGTTGAATATTGTTAAATAACGCAATCCTACACAGATATCGCGATCGTATGCTCGTTAATTTCTTGGCGGCGTCAAGATGAGTTCAACGACCTTCATACCACAACCGTGCAGTGACCTTGAATCCGGAAATCCATCAGACTTCTATCTCATCATTTTTTCTTACTCTCAATAGTAGCGGAAATAATTTAGATGCTCGAGTGAAAATGAACACCCTGTGTACATAAATTTCTCATAAAGTTCAAATTTTCGGACATAAGAATTTTTTGGACAACCTAATAGATATTATACATGCGTTTTATACAACTCTTATAAGCGTGTACTAGCTTGCAAGTATGCGACGCGTGAATTCGTGTGTTTCCGTGTGAAGTGGCTCTTGTCGTTGCTGTTGCTATCGCTGTACCGCGTTTAGCAGCGACGCGAGCAATCGATTATCGACTCTCGACTTTCTGAAATGTGATTTAAAGACTCCACTGTTCTCGGACCTTATGGAATATCCCGCTGCGGCGAAGTTTGGCTCTCTATGATTTCTCGACGAGCCGTGTCGTGCGGTTTTTTTGGGATCGCAGGCTTGCATACGACTCTAGATACACGCGCGTGCGTCACACTGATTGTATGTTATTAGATGCGGAAAATTAAGCGGATTCTTCGGCAGGTTTTTGAGAGAGAGAGAGAGGGCGCGGTATTGAAACGTACGAAGTAGTGCGACTGGAGGCTGTTATTAAAACTGACATGGTACAGCGATTATAAGCGAGGTAAAAAATGCATTTATATTCACAGCTGGGTAAGGAGTTTTTAATTAATAATGCATTCGAGTGGAAGATTAGATTAGATACAAATCGCGATAGATACGTGAAGATTATTTTTATGAATTATTCCGTTGTAAAGTATCAAATTGAAGTACTATTAGGTTGTAAAGAAAGAAATGCAGGATTTTTGTTCCTTTGTTTTAATTGCAATTTTATATCAATAAATATTTACCTTAATTTAATAGTTATATGTCATCTTAAAGCTTGTTTTACGCTCTATTTAATTATGCTTTTGATATTTAATTTTATTCAAATTTTTATGAAATTTGAAGTGCATTCGTAGACGCTTTGGCCTAGTTTGAACTCATAGAAAAATATAATGCGAAAATCGCGTTTTGACATCCTGAAATAAAAGCTAAGTAATTTAATAAAGATTTGAATAAAATAAAATATCAAAAGCATAATTAAATAGAGCGTAAAACAAGCTTTAAAATGACATATAACTCATTAAATTAAGGTAAATATTTATTGGTATAAAATTGCAATTAAAACGAAGGAATAAAAATTCTGCATTTTTTTCTTTACAGCCTAATAGATTAACTAGATTCAACCCATATACACTACTGTGCAAAAGAAAGAAGCACCCAGTATAAAACAATATCTTTACGTAGAAATTGTATTGTACAATGATTGATTTATTGCATTTAAAGTATTAGATAATCCGCAATAACACATATTCTCAGAACTATTCAATTAAACAGCGGAATGCTTTTTCAAAACTATTCGTGTTCTTATTTGATTTTTTACGCTTTTCTATTAAATATGGCCGGGTGCTTCTTTCTTTTGCAATCTAACGTTATGGCTAGTTAGAATAATTGACAATGATATCATTCCACCCGCAAAATTATAAGTATACGTCCGCTCTTTCCTCTTCAGAAAAATTAGAACCGCAGGTTTAAATATCAGCGACTACTGTCAAGGCACAATGATAGCTCGCGCGGCGTATTCACCGTCGAATAATCGCCGAGTACAGTGGATCAGCGATCAGCACGCCCACTATTGTCCACGACGAGGCAGTGAAAGGGTGAAGTTCATTGTGAAAAAGAAGAACGGAGGAACACGAGATCAAAAAGAAACCGGTCCAGTCTCTCTCAGTTTCCCCGCGGTGGTATAAGATAAATTTGATGGATTTGCTGATCGTTTCTCTGCACCCTCGTGCACCACTTTGTCAAATTTTATCGAGCTGCGAGTGTCTCGATATATGTGTTAGAAATAATTTAGATTTGTCATTCATCATTTGTTTTTTCCCATTTTTTCGCTGAGTTACGGGATCATTCTTTTACTCGCACGTGGCACGCGTTCAAATATCCGCAGCTCAATACACAAGGGTGTAGAGAAGCGAAACTGTCGAACGTGATCTGACACCGTCGCAAAGAAACTGACGGAGTCCGGTATCTTTTCGATCGCTAGACTGCGGATCTTTATGCAAATATTTTCTTCGTTGATTGCAACAAACAGGAGCCAGATAAAAACCTAATTCTTGAATAATTTCAGTACATTGAAAATAATGTATGCACATTCTTAAATGCTTTTAACACATCCGTGACCAGCATCACATATGTGTGACGATCACGATTTATATCACACGAAGAAAATCAAATTGTTCGTATCGTATTTTTTAATTCTAACGTATAGCGTGATATCCGGAGAACTTGTAACTTTTCTGTGACAATATCTTGTTTCATATTTTATGTGTAGAGTACATTGCATTCAGAGTCGCTACTAAAGATTGCTATACCATTATTCAAAATATTGTTTAGATTATTAAGTATGTTGGTATCTAATCAATTACTAAACATTTAAGTAGTGTATGAGGTATTATATCAATTTTATATTCATGCAAAGAAAAAAATTAATATACAGTGGAGGACCAAAGTATTCATACGGCCTTTAAAACAGAATAACTCTTTTATAATTGTATCAAACGACCTGATGTTTTGTAAGCAATCAGAAGCATTGGTTTACTAAATGATCTGCAAAAAAGATTTCCCAAAAATTACAATCTACAAGGTTGCATGCAAAAATAAAAACAGCATTTTTTAAAACTTTTTTATTTGGGCCCTTAATGAAAATTTAAAATATATGTTAGTTATACACATATTGAAAATTTCATTAAAATCTATTAATATACCCAAGAGCTATAAGTGGTTAAATGTGGCGAAAGTCATAGTTTCTCGCGACTTTTGGTCAGTTTCTGCTTAAAATCCATAGATTCTTACATCTTACGATGCGTGTCATTTTTTTCTGCGTCAACCGATTTCGATGAAATGTTCAGTATGTGTATAACTAACATAAATCTACAAAACATATATTTTAAATTTTCATTAAAGGTACAAATAAAAAAGTTTTAAAAAATGCTGTTTTTATTTTTGCATGCAACCTTGTAGATTGTAATTTTTGGGAAATCTTTTTTGCAGATCATTTAGTAAACATCTGTTTGGTACAATTATAAAAAAGTTATTCTGTTTCAAAAGGCGTACGAATACTTTGGTCCTCCACTGTAGAATGGTCGTTATTTTTATTATTCTAGATCGGAAGAAATGTTTAAATTTCGAGTTAAAGTAGCTCCGAGTGCAAAGGTTTAATAGAATACTGTAACTGTAAATACTGTACTGTAGCTACCGGTTATGAACGTGTTAATCTCGACACTGTTACAAATTTGATCTATTCACTTTGATGATAAATGTATAAAATCCACAGTCTATTGATCACACCTCGTGGACTCACCTGCAGCTGATGTTGATGATGATGGTACATCCCTGGTGGCGTAGGACTGTCCGGTTGGGCCTGTTTGTGCCTCTTGCTGGACTGCTGCGCCCCTCTGGAGGAGCTGAGGTCCTCGGGCTCTCTTTTGACACCGGTGATGCCCGCGCTCGAGGACCCGTCGTGTCTGAGGGATTGCGGGCTAAGCGGAAGCGGAAGACCGCCTTGCAGGCTCTGCCCGGGACTGTGGGACTGTTGGTTGTACTGATGAAGGAAGTGGTGTAGCTCCCCTCCTCCGGCGCCTTCGCCGCCTTCCATGCGATTCGCCGAACCGGAACCGGAGCCAGGCGCCTCCTGCACCAGCAGCTTCGGGCCCATCACACCCCTTCAACAGTCCGTGAAGAATCGAGCTTTAGCCGACAGAAGAGACCCCTCTTTTTCCTCGCCTCGACTTCCGAACTACCCGGAATCGATCGACTATGCTAAGTACGCGTGTCGAATTCGCGACGAGTCGCGTTGCCATCGATCGCTTTTCAGCCACCCCGGGGATCAAAGGCGCTCGGGATCCGGGATTATTGGAAGGAACCGGCCCGGGCACATTCTCACATACTCAATGCAGAAAACATTAGGTTATTCTATCTTGGCGTATCCCGGGTGTCGATTTTCTTAAAGGACCTTACTCGCGGGCAGAATCGCCCGGAACTTTGCACGCGGCCTTTCAGTTTACTAATTGAATCACCATGGGATGCGAGGGGTTTTAACTTCTATTGCAATTTCATCTGTCGAACTTTAACATCTTGCGAATGTAGCGAAACGGAACTATGTACGTCCAGCTGTATGTGGACGTACTGAATGTAAATACGTTCTTCGTAATAATTAGACTGCGGATCTTTATGCAAAATAAAAATGTTTTGCATTGATTGTGAGAAGCAGGAATAACATAAAAATCGATTTCATCCCTTAACGACTTTGTTACATTAAAAGCAACGTTACAACACTCTTGAATTTTTTAAATCTTTTACCAATTTCTTCATAAAGATCCGCAGTCTAGTAATAACATTTCAGTTTGAGTGTTTCGGGTCTTGTTTAACAAATTAATTAGTTAGTCCAGAAGTGTGAACACCTTTATAGTTCGAATATTTGTTACGAGTGTAAATAGATTTCTGTAATTCGATAATATCAAATATCATCCTCGCAGTGTAGCCAAAAATTTCATTTACTCTGATGTATGAAATAAGTATTTACAATAGCGATGCATAACACTGATCAATGCTCCTTGGTTAAAAAGCAGATGCAACAGAACTTTTGCCACATTGTGAGGAAGAATACAATTAGACTAAAAAATATTGTCATATCAGCACGTGACCTGTAAATTACATATAGAAGGTTAACGATTAAGCCGGAACTGGTGGCAGTTTCGAGCGATTGGATAGTTTCCCAAGCGGAGAGCGGCGGTAAACGTTACCCGAAGGTTTGTCCACCGACGGCTTATTAATTATGTTGTCCGCAGCCACGAAGCGAATCGTCGCGTAATTAATTAACGACCAGGAGGCATGCGCTTATCGTTTATATTTAGTAATGATTGGAGACCATTGATATTTCTCCGCGGGTGTCTTTATCTTGATTTTTACCGAGAAAAGCAGCTCTTGCGAAACGCGGGACGCACTCGCGCGCGTACGCCAGGCCATAACGCTATTGACGAGAGAGACACATTACGTATTTATTCGCCGTGACGGACCTTGAAAATCTATGAATTAATTATACTTTTCTCGAACGTCATTACGCCGGGGCTACGATGATAATCGTTGCTGCCGATGGTAGTCCGAGATGACAAATGTGCCGCAGAAATCGCGGTGTCGATCGAGATGCCATCGCTTCGTCATAAACGCCCGATCCCTGCCATAAATCGCTCGGCTCGTTAGTTAATACCGTATTAACGTTATAACTTCCCACGGGCCGCAGGAATCAGCCGGCTCTGCGAATCGCAATCGATTCGAACGGACAATCCAATCATCCGACACACGAAAGCCTATTATTATCCTGATCGGGATGGATTTTATGTTACTCCGAAACAATATTTGCAATTAACCGTAAAGAGACGAGAACTTGTGTAGCATCGTCGACCTTTCTGTTACTGTTCATTTGCGTAGATTTTATCTCACCATCGCATCGCTGATCTTAGACTTCTCTCGGAATATACCAGGATTTTTGTACCGTGCTTGAAAAATATCTTTCAATTTTATCGAATATGTACTTATCTATTTTTTACCAGGTCGACTTTATTGTTACTGTAATTTAAGTGATTCAACATCATTCTTGGAAATGCACTTCTTATAACATTAACCCCTTGCTGTATTTTGACGAGCCAGACTCGTGAAAAGGCTTTTGACAAAGTCTAACAAATATGAATGTTACGCGTTTCATTTTAGATGAAATAAAATTTCATTCGTTTGTAATAAATATGTAAGCATTAAAATAAATATAGCAATGCAAAAAATATGTATACAATAAATTCTCTTCTACGACATTTTTCGGGATAAAGACGTTCTAATCACTGTGAAAGAAAAGGTACTGCAAGGGGTTAAGATAATTAAATGGAAACGGAGAATGGATAAATATTTCAGAATGTTCTTTTTGTTGTTTACAATCTCAAAATTCTAGTACGTTCTAAACACCGGATTCCATCGATTCATCAACTATTATAACTATTATAACAGCATAGTGCGATATTCGTGGAATTTTCAACTTTTCTGCGATCATATCTATGTTTATATTTTGCAAGAGGACAAATGTTATTTAATGTACAGTGAACCACGAAAGAATTTGAACGCACTTTAAAACAGTATAACTTTTTTATGATCGAACCAAACGACCTGACTATTTTTTTAGCAATTAAAAGAATTGATTTACCAAAAGATTCTGGAAAAATTGCAATTGCTAAGAATTACATGAGAAAGTAAAAGAGGCACCATTTATAATTTTTTTATTAGAGCCCGTAATGAAAATTTAAAATATGCGTTTTGTAGATATATGTTAGTTATACGCATACTGAAAATTTCATCGAAATAGGTTGACGCAGAAGAAAACGACACGCATCGAAAGATGTAAGAATTTGTGGATTTTAAGGAGAAACTGACCAAAACTCGCGGAAAACTATGAATATCACCACATTTAACCACTTGTAACTGTTAGGCACGTTAATCGATTTTGATTAAATTTTCTGTATGTGTACAACCAACATAGATCTACAAAACATATTTTAAATTTTCTGTGAGGGCACAAATAAAAAAGTTTTATAAAATGCTTTTTTTATTTTTGCATGCAACCTTGTAAATTGTAATTTCTGGGAAATCTTTTTTGCAGATCATTTAGTAAACCAATGAATTGTTTACAAAACATCCAGGTCGTTTAGTACAATTATAGAAAAGTTATACTGTTTTTCAGTGCGTTCAAATACTTTCGTAGTTCACTGTATCCAGAGTTGGGTAAAAATTTTATATAAACAAAAATTTTTGCCCAACTCTGACTGTATTCGAACGCTCTAAAAAAGACGATAACTTTTTTAATATTGTACTACACGATTTGATCTTTTTTGGTAAGTTAGAGCAATTAGTTCACTACAGGATGTGAAAAGAAATTTTTTCAAAAATTGCAATAGATCGGAATTGTCGAAAAAATACTGAAAGTTGCATTTCACAATTTTTTTATGTGGGCCTATATTAAAAATTTAAAAAATACGTTTTGTAGATCTGTGTCAATTATATGCTCTGTGAAAGTTTCATCGAAATCGGTTGTTGCGGGAAAAAACGACAGGCATTGAAAGATGTAAGAATCCTTAGATTTATTGCAGTTAGAGGCCGAAAATCGTGAAATGTTTGTAGCTCATTGCAACGTCGACCAATTTTTACGAAATTTTCAGAATATGTTTAATTAACACAGATCTACAAAACGTATTTTTCAAATTTTCGATATAGGCCCACATAAAAAAAGATAGAATGCAACTTTTAGTATTTTTTCTACAATTCCGATCTATTGCAATTTTTGAAAAAATTTCTTTTCACATCCTGTAGTAAACTAATTGCTCTAACTTCCCAAAAAAGTTCAAATCGTATAGTACAATATTAAAAAAGTTATCGTCTTTTTTAGAGCGTCCGAATATTAATTCCGGCCACTGTAATCTTTGAAAGAGGTGTTTCAATCCGCAAAAGAAGCATTAATTTTCATGAACGAAAAGCATAGCAGTCTCTCATAGAAGCCAAAATCGTACAAAGTGCCCGTAATAAAATCCACGAATACGCGATCGATCATGCGAGATCGTAGCGCGGGATCGTTTTACAGCGACGACGACGTGGCGAAGAGGTCCGTTAAAAGTTTATGGTAACAGGCTGCAACAATCGTATTTTCTATCGAGTCCCCGGTGCTCTGGGAACGCAGATATCGGCGCCGCATCTGCCGAATACGTCGGCAATAAAATGTTCTGGGCGCGGAAACGCGATTCGCCGAACGGTCGTACGGGGTAGAATCGAGAGGATCGCGGGCCGGCATTATGCGAAGTAGTTAACATGTTATATTTAGCATGATAATACGTATCCACAATACGGGGGACCCTTATAAACTGCCAACGCTCTCGGTGCACGTACTCCCGGTCTCTCTCTTTCTTCTTCTCGCGCATTCTTTTTTCCTTCCCTTTTCGTTCCATTCCACCATCCCTGGTCTCGTCCTTGTGTGTCGTGGCAACCTCAGGTTCACCGGTCTCTCTCTTTCTCTCTCTCTTTCTCTTTCTCCCTCCGAGCACACCAACAACACTAGAGTCCTCGTGTCTCTTTCGTCCTCTTTCTGCCCGCTGAACATCGCCACTGTGGTACCTACCCTACGGTCAGATGCTCCCGTACAATGGCTCTTTTTTCCACATGATACCTGATCTCTCTCGTCTAACCCTCTCTCCTCTCCCCCTCCTTTTCCACCGCACTCCCCGACCCGTTCGTTCTCTCCGTGTTCGTCCGGCATCGTCTCGAGGCCAGAGATTCGACGGGGGAAAAAGGGTGACACGAGTGAAACACGAAGAAAAAGAAAGAGAGGGGGGAAATGGAGAGGGAGAGAGGAAAGAGAGAGAGAGAGGCGTCGTCGCCCTCGGCACACTTGTGCCTGAAGTGGTGCGGATAGGAAAAACGACCGGCGAACCCCGGGCCTCTTCGGCGTTGTCCTTTCCGTGATGGAAAGCTGCGACTGTCATAACCGGAGGCCATGGCCTCATGAATTCGGCTTACGTGAAATGGATCCCAGAGCCGCGTATACTCGTTCCGCGGTGGTAATGCGATGCTAATCCGTGATGTAGCACCGAAGATTCATGGAGATCGTGATCGCAGACCCCAGGGGCTGGATCTCGGTGCGAATATTTTTCGATCGGCCAGAACGGCGGAAGACAAGATGCCGTTGGTCTGGTTGACGGGTTAATCCCTCCGATAGACTCGCGATCGAAGGATTCTGACACGGACGCTGACTTATTCAGGCCCGTGAATAATTTTGTTTGCGAGTTAGGCTCGCTGTGCTAGCTGAGCGATCGCATCTCATTCGACTGCACGGTGATCGCGATGTATCGGTAGAGTTTGATCGAACAATTTTTGTAATACAAGTCGAACTAATCGTAATTTAAGAAACTATTAAGGTCGTCGCGTATGAAATATCCGATTTTAGAAGCTTTGCTATGGATAGACTGCGGATTTTATGCATTTATGACAAATATGAGTAGGTGTAATTCGAAACAGTAAAAAGTAATGACTTGAACAGTGGTGATACACAATTTTTAAAATATAAAAATTATTAATGAGGAAAATAAATTGTTACTTATTTGTAATTGATGTATAAAAATTCTATTTTGCATAAAAATCCGCAGTCTAGTTATGAATCGTTAATAACTCGACAGCAAAGCCTTTCGCCGCGAATCGGCAAAGGAAAAAGGTGCTTACAATCACTTGAGGAATCACCCCTTTCTTTCTGGGACACTCTGTGTAAACGAAATTACTCGAGTATTAAGCAGTTTGAATCGGAGAAGAGGAAATCGTAGAAAGCGGAGAATTTTCCGTCGATTAATAGGAAACGTCGTCTTATCATGATTAATGTAGCAACCGTGTGGCGAAGTCCAAAGCGTACTTTAGATGAAAAGTAATCTCGTGTAAATGTATCCTCCAACCGCCGCCGAGGTAGGTATGGGATTAAATTACAGGGAACGTCTTCAGCCTCAATGAGTGAAGTTCTAGAGAGATACCGGCGAGAAACCTCTCTCCGCGTACCTACCGAGCAAATTATATTAATATGAAATAGAGACTTCGAACCACTGAAGCGCAATGAAACGCGAAACATTGGAAACTCCAATAAGTCGCCGTTAAAATCAATTACTCTCGACTTGTATTTCATGTGATCGAGAAAACGAAACCGACGGAAGCGCTGTCTGTAATTTTCGTCGAATCGTAGCAGACACGCGCGAACTGACCAAGTATAATTTCTGAATGAAAGTTCTTTCTTCGCGGCGCAACGACGGGAGGCGCGGCGAGAAATTCGAGGAGAGAACGTCGAGATTCCTCGGCGTCCCGATGGCCTCCGGCTCAACTCCATCGATCATTAGATCCAACGGATCGTTCACGATCGACTGGAAATTCTGAGAAACTCATCGTTTCTGAATAGAAAGAGGAAAATGATGGAGGCCTCGATATCGTTCACCGAGAGCCGTCGATAAACCAACGTTTCCCAAGCGGAGAGGTAGGTGCCTAAGCGTCACGGGATTGTCAATTTCCTCCTTTCCATTTCAATAATTTATAAAACAGTTGTTGTCGTAAACTCGGAACGGCTGGAATCAAGGACTGACGGTGTGGCCGTTACAGCGTCGCGAACGACGGCCCGTTATAATGGAACTAATAATTGCATTGAAACGCGACGACTCCTGTTAGGAATTCCACTAACGGCCAATATTTTCAAGCGCAACCCGGCAAAACAATAATGGCGCTGGCTTTCCTGTTTATCGCGTCGCGACCGTCTCCAACAATTATGTAAGATGTATCACAAATTAAACGCGGAGTTGCTTAATGGCGGCGCGGGTCGTTCGCGGAAGTTAGGCTCCGAGCCGTGAACCTATGACGCTGTATATGACGACATAAATTCCTGGAAGTTGAGGAAAAATCGTTGACTTTAGGACCAGATTAATCTCGAGCTAAGTTGAATCCGATAATAACGTCCCTGCTTGATCGCCGAAGCTTGTTAGACGCCTGATGGACGATCGACCATTTCGAAGTTTCAGCGAAACGCATTTTAGCATACTCATTCGAATTCAGTCATCTTTGTCAAGGCGCTTAGAGGCGTTCGACTATGAGCTACGTTCGATTGAAAAGCAGTAGACTTGAAATCTTAAGCTTCATGAAATCTATTATCTTTTTCAAATCGCGAAGAAATTCTACGCTATTGGGGCCTACATTAGACTCAAGAACACAAATCTTAAACGTTCAGAAAATTTTGAAGAAAATGTGAAATTGAGGATCGAGATCAGAGGGTAATTGAAATACACTCACTCGAAATCTATTATCATTTTCAAATCGCGAAGAAATTCTACGCTATTCGGGTCTACATTAGACTCAAGAACAGAAATCTTAAACGTTCAGAAAATTTTGAAGAAAATGTGAAATTGAGGATCGAGATCAGAGGGTAGTTGAAATACACTCACTCGAAATCTATTATCTTTATAAAATCGCGAAGAAATTCTACGCTATTGGGGTCTACATTAGACTCAAGAACAGAAATCTTAAACGTTCAGAAAATTTTGAAGAAAATGTGAAATTGAGGATCGAGATCAGAGGGTAGTTGAAATACATTCACTCGAAATCTATTATCATTTTCAAATCGCGAAGAAATTCTACGCTATTCGGGTCTACATTAGACTCAAGAATAGAAATCTTGGATATCCAGAAAATTTTGAAGACAATGTGATATTGGGGCGTGAAGTTAGGGGTTAGTTGGAATACACTCATTCGAAATACAATTCGCCTCGAAAAGAAATTGTACTCTACTGTGGTCTACATTGACCTTCAGATTACCGGAAAATGGCGTAGTAGGTACAAGTGAGTCGATTTATAACATCGCTCGTATCACTATCGTGGCTTGCCGGTCCTCAAAGAAGAAGCAGTGGAAAAGTTTCCAATTGCCTAGTCCAGTGTAACTCCATTTATATGAACTAAATTTTAGGAGTGCCTGTTTAACTCTTTGAGGCACACGATTTAAAAAAAGATAAAAATCCAACTTGCACAGAATTTTTTTTTAAGTATCAATATAACTTCAACTTTTCGAGATGGGTTAAAATATATCCCGCTATGCATAAAAAGCTAAGCAAAATAACGTAAAATTAAACTGAAAAACAGAAATGTTAAGTTTCCAGAAAATTTTAAAGAAAATGGGAAATTGGGGCTGGAGAATGGGGATTGAAGAATTTTAAAGGCTCGACGGGTGGAGCGATCAATCAGCGGGTATCTGGTCGATCTCGGCGACGCGACGCGCGACGCCCGCGGCGGAATTCCAGAATTCGCGAGCGTTCCCCGTGCAAACGAGCAAATTATTCCGCGTAACGTTACACGGCCGTTTTTGCCGCAGCCATGCAACATGCGTACCGCTCTTGCACGCGCAAAACAGGCAATTACGCGCTTACGGTGCGGCCTATCGACGACAAGACAGACGTACCTCGCGAGCTTCGAGGTCGCCGGGTCACGACGTAGGGTCATCACCGGCTCACGGATTCGCGCGTGTCCTGCGAGGGAAATAGGGTTCCACTATTTACCGTAGAATTCTAGGAAACGCAGGAAAGGACGCTCGTAAGCTAAACATCGGCGGATTTCATAAGAGTACATAATCTGACGTCGAGTTAGATGCTGGCCTTTTTGCACATCTCGCTTGCGGAAATATCGAGTGAAATATGTATTGTCGGAGGCGCGTCTAACTCTCCGTGATTTATTCAAAACTCGAATTCCTTAACCCTCTCCGGATCAAACATTTTTTAGGTCGAGCTGAAAAATCTGAAAATTTGTATGTAGGATAATATGATAGTGCTTAAGCCAGGAAAAATAATATCTATCGTCTGAGATGCCCCCTCTGGCTTGTGGAGGATGTCGAATATATCCGACAGTGCCTATCAAAGACATCACATATTGTCATTTAACCACAAAATAGTTTTATACAAAAATCTTCTTGAAATTATAAGAATATTTCCAACAGAATTTCACGCACACTACGATAAAAATTGAACGACAATTATATAATTCGAAGCTCAAATTTCTTTTAGGGTTCAAATATCGATAGCAAATGTATTGATAAAAAATATTATAATTTAATGAGGCAAGAGGTTAATAAGATGTTTCAATGAAAAGTGTTATTAAGGTACCTACACGGTGAAAGTGTGCGATACAAGGCGAATGATCCTAGTCGAGTAACATGAAACCAGCCCTTACACATTTCAATGAGGATCTTCATTAAAAAGTACCTGCAGTCAGCGCCCAGGAAATTTAAAACCGTTCCTTATCCCTCGGTTACAGTCTACCGACTTTCTATATTCTATGTCAATAAAGATACTCATCGAAAGTGTTACTTATCAATGCTTACAATTTCCGAAGTCATCACTAGACCGCGGATTTTTATGAACAATAAAAATTATCTGCGTGTACAGAGAAACACACGTATAGTGATAAATAGGCTGCCGATTTTTATGCATTTATGAAGAAATTGGCTGGGTGAAATATAAAATAGTGAACGATTAGAAAAATCTACGAATATCGTTAGAATGTTTTCAATGTAGAAAATCTATTAAGGGATGAAGTGAATATTTATTTAACTCCCTGCTGTCCACAATCGTTGCAAAATATTTTTATTCTGCATAAAGATCCGCAGTCTAGTAATAAACATTAATCTCCACTGCATGCTTACTATAAGGAACATTCTGGTCCAGGAATTGTACTTGTTTCTCATCCTGATTTTTATCAAGTAAGCCATAAAATTTTACTAATTCACAATTCGATACACCTTTGCTATATGTTAACCCTAACTGTCTTCAACAAAATTCGTTCCCAAGAATCTTCGCTTAAGAATGCTATACATAAATAGAAATCTCTTTCATCGGGTTGGCAAGAAAGTAATTTCGGTATTTTAAGGTGAAATGAAACCGAATTTTTTTTATTCAAGCGATGAACTTTAATCAATAAAATATTTTCTTATTTATTCTTTTTGGCAAAAGATCATCGAACACAAGGGAAAATATCTTATTCATTAAAGTTCATTGTTTGAATAAAGAAATTGGGCTCTATTTCACCATAACACTAAACCTAAAAGGCACTAAAAGCGATTAAAATGTTTTAGCATACAAAAATGACAAGGCTCTATTTATTTAGATTTCGTGCAATTTTTATTACAATATGTGCTTGGATAAAGAAATTTATCGAATTAATTTCCATGTAAGCAACTTCATAATCTCAATAATTGTAAGATGAAAAATGTAAAACCGGTCATTTGACCGGCAGTGGTAGGTTTAGTGTTAAAATACTGAAATTACTTTCTTGCCACCATAATAGAAATAACATCTGCAACGTCCACGGTTCTTCCAAAGAGATAAAGACGATCTTCAATTCAGAGGCCTGACAAGCTTCCGCAAAAAGCTTTCCGGCGGGACCTGATCGATCGTATTAACGATCGTGCATAATACAAACGACCCACGTGCTGAAAACTCCATCGCCTTTCTGTACGGTAATCCCCGCAGTCGGAGGTCGAAGGTTCTCCATCGGAGGGGTCAAGGTGTGCGGGCTTGGTCACGGGGGCCCCTCGAGCTTGCGGTACCGTGCAGGACCCGGTTCGGAACCGGAATCGGCGTCCCTCAAACCGGAAATCGGTCATATCGGAAGAGTGTGCGTGGACCTGCCGCGGTCGAACTCGAAAGACAGGTCTACCGGCCGGGCCGGGTCACGCGTTTGATTATTATTGTCGGTCCGACTCTGCCTCCTCTTTTTCCTCTTCCTCTTCTTCTTCTTCTTCTCGTTCTTCGTCCTCTACTCGTCTTGCTCTTTTTTCAGCCGCTTTTTCCACGGTGGCGAACGCGTCTGCAAGCTTTTTTCCTTTGCGGGCACGCACGCGGCGAGCACCATGTCACCTGTGCGCGCAGCACGTGCCACCGGGTACACGGTATGCATATTCGCCGACGTTTTTCGGCGATTCACCGGTGAATTTAAATGCACGCGGCGTGGACGAACTGGGCTTCTGCTCGCGACGTGTCTTCGACGGTCCCGCTTCGAGAACGTCGCGAGAACCGCTTCAAATCGTTCCCAGAACTCCGGGAAGTTAGATACGCACAGCAATTTCTCTGTTTTTTGGAATCTTCTTCTATAGAAGCGATACAACCCCTTGTCTTTACTAGACCGTGAAATTTTATGCAGAATAAAAATTCTTCACACTTTGTGCAAACATTTATTTCTGTACCGTATTAATCGAAGAATGGAATTAAAAAAAGGTGTGTGCCATTTTTTCAAAAATTGTTACACTCAATGTATATTTAAATAAAAGTTCATTAAAAAATCTAGACGTATAGTTCTGTCTCATTTCTGGGAATCGTGACGCTCGAAGTACTAACACTAAACCTACCGACCATCAAAAGTGACTGATGTGTATAGTATTATAAAAATAACAAGATTAAATTTATTTATATTTTCTGCGATTTTTACTATAATATATACTGGAGTCAAAAAATATAATCAATAAATTCCCATGAAAACACCTTTACAATTTCAATAATTGTCAAATAAAATATCTAAAATGGATCATTTGACCCCTCGTGGTAGGTTTGGTGTTAAATACATAGCCACTGGTAAACAACGTGTTAATGTGCTCATCTTTCGAAAATAGCGTCCTTCTTTCCTAGATATTATTCTGAAATCGGGAATATTTGACTATCCAGTCTCTCCTCGATGATTTTTAATAATATCTAATGATAATTTTATCATAAACACAAGAGCTGCGTACACTGTTGAGGAGAAGGTGGTTCGCCGCTGTCTCGTGGCCAAGTTTTCCACGATTTCTAATCCGAAACGGTGAGATTCCCCTGTCACACGATTCCCTGACCTCTGCCGGACCAAATTACGCGTGCGAAGGAACGGCATCCGTGACCTCTGGTTCCGTGTGATTCCGGTTCTCAGGCGTTCGCTCGTTTCCGAGACAGAAAACGGCACCGTCCACGCCTTCCTGTTTCGCAACGGAGAAGTCCGGTTCCGCAGGGTCGAAGCAACCCTCGCGAAAACGAGCCCGCCGTTCTGGAAAGGATCGTAGATCAGCTGGTTTGACCTCGGCTTTGATCCCTTTGCCTGCCCGGCTCTCGCGGTGTCGTTAGACAGTGGTGACGATTTCAAACGGAGACACGGAAACACGCGCGCGAAAACTGATATCTCGCGGTCCTGCTAATTCAAGACGGCCAGCTAATGAACCGACACTGTTCTTTCGGCCAGTTTGTGCTAGTACGCGCGCTCCTGCGCACAGCCGCGTTCCTGATCCTTTTACGCCCGAGGAATGCTCTTTTGCGGCAACAAGCATTCGACATCTGCGTCCACCATTTTGCCAAGGGACATCGTATCTTTTATTCCGCTTCATACATACTTCCCGGGATAAAGCACACTTGTGCCTCTGCCTAACTGATCTTCTTAGTTGGCCAGATCTATTCCGATTCTTCTTTCGCGGATTTTCTTGGCAACAGGCATCCACGATTTTGCCAGGGGATGTCTAATCTTTTATTTCGCTTCATACATACTTTCCAGGATAAAGCACACTTGTGCCTCTGTCTAATTGGTCTTCTTAGTTAGCCAGATCTATTTCAATTCTTCTTCTGCGGATTTTCTTGGCAATTTGACAACTGTTCGACTATTCTTTATCTAACATATGCATCCAGCATTTTGCTAAAGAACATCGTGTCTTTTATTCCGCTTCATGCCTACTTTCCAGAATAAAGCACACTTGTGCCACTGTCTACCTGATCTTCTTAGTTGGTCAGATCTATTCCGATTCTTTCTTTGCGGATTTTCTTGGCAACAGGCATCCAAGATTTTGCCAAGGAACATCGCATCTTTTATTTCGCTTCGTTCATACTCTCTCTTCCTGGGTAAATGATATATCTCTGACTGGTCTTTATTTTTGGTCTACTCTGATCCAGCAGTTATCTAATTTAGATACAGCACTTTTAGCCCTTAAGCGGACCAGCAAAATGTAGTTTAAAAATGCAAAAAGAAATGTAAAATTTCATCCGAAGCCACAAATAATTACATTATTAATAATTACTAGACTGCGGATCTTTATACATTTATAGCAAATTGAGTAGATGAAATTCAAAACTGTTGGAAAATTTTAAAAATTAAAGATGTCGATATATAATTTCTCCTCCATTAAAATCATTAAGGGAAGAAACAACATTCAATTTAGTTTCTATTTCATGCAATTGATGCAGACAACTTTTATTTTGCATAAAGATCTGCAGTCTAGTAATTACACTTTAAGTAATTATTAGCATTTTGAGTGGAGCTGCATCGGTTCACGTAAGGGTTAACATAGGGTTTAAATTTTCTTTAAATTGGAGTTCCTCAATGAGTTCTGGTTTTGAAAAAAGCTTTGAATTTTTAGGGAGAATGTCAACGAAATAATGGATGCTTATGATCAGCGCACTGAAGGGTAAAATTGCCAAAAACGTCTTCTTGCCGAGGGTTAATATGTATTTAACCCCTTACCGTATCATTTTCTTTACAGTTACAGTGATTGAAACGTCTTTATCCCGAAAAATATCGTAGAAGAGAAAAGAAAATTTATATTTTTTAATGTTTATAAATGTTGATTACAAACGAACCAAATTTTATTTCATTCACAAAGAAAGGCGTAACATTCATATTTGTTAGACTTTGTTTGAACACTCTAGGAACACATCGTTCAAGCAGAAATGAAAAGACAGAGCAGTAACAATTGTATTATGCCCCGCCAAGGACAGTGGCGCACGTATGTTCTTTTTCCCCCTGATCTGATACCGCGCACGTAAGAACGATTCTTCCAATCTTCCTGGAAGGACTCATTCCGTCAACTGGACACCGTTCAATCACATCTGCGTCTACCTGCTAGTCTGGAGTCACGTATGCGTAATATCTAGATTGAGTCCTCGGAAACAACAGCCACGCATACTAGACTAGAGGGTTTCTTGTAACCTCACCGATTCTTGGAATAGTGGAATGCCTACGGGAGCGTTCCAGTCCCATTTGTTTGGTGTTACGTAAAGAATAGAAATGAATTTCCAGGGAACTGGATCACCTCGTGGTTTCTCTAAATTCTATGACCACTAAGAATCACACTTGACCTACAAGAACATTAACCCATCCGGTACGACGTCGGTGAAGCGTGCTGACTCTAACGAGTGTTTCAAAATTGATTACACCAGACCAGGTAGTTAGACACATTCATTACTGCTTACTTTCTAAATTTTGGAAACAACTATAAGAAATATGAAGAATCGGTCAAGGTTCAATCACGTGTCGTTCGTTCTGAAAATTCTGAAATGAATTGGAAATGAAAAGGAACGACATGGAAATGTACACCTTTAATCATTCCCAAAAACGAAACGGTATTCAACTTTGTGTTTTCGAAAGATTCGCGTGCATTGCGAATACACAAGAAATTTCCTAGGCGAAAAGAAATTCTTTATGGAAAGATAGTAGTCGAGATTGCGGAAGGCGGTGGACCGTCTCGATCGGAATAATCAGAGGCCTCGGATCTAGTAAAATCCCGCCTATTTCAGTAAGCGAGTGGCATTCTTTCGGTCCGTTGTCCAAGAACGTTCACCCTTCTCGTAGTTCAACGAAACGCCGTTTATCGCGTCGATCTCATGGCTCGGTGGAACAAGCAGCATCTCCGTGCGCTCGGTTTCGTTGTTCCTGCGCCTCCCGCAATTACGTGCCGCCATTTTTTCCCTAGGATCCCATAAAACGATGTCCAGGTGTCCGCGTGTCCGCTTCCGCCGAACGCTAGAGATAGGTGAAAACGCACACGGCCCGGCTTGGAACACGTGAGCGAGGGTGTGCTTACGGGGGTGGCGAGAGGGAGGAAACATTTACGGCGTTTTGAGACCATAAATTCAAATAAAGGGGAACGCGGTCGCGTTACGTGTCGGGCATAAAGCACCGGCGGACAGCGAAAACGGGGCATGCCACTCGTCCGCCGGGCCGATTCTGGTTCTTCAGGCCCGTTTCGTTTTACGACGTGACACGAGGCCCTCGTCAAGTGGGTCATAGGCCAGCCTGTTCCGCAGACACGCCGGTTACGTTCCTCGTGGTCGACAGATCTCCGTGTAACGATAATCGGGCAACAAAGTGCGTAATAAAGAGCTAAGACGCCGGATGGCGCTCCGGGAACTGACCGACTCCCGTCCTTCCTATCGTTCCCTGCTTCCCAAAGCCTTCCCAGCCATTTTATTAACTCTTTGCACCCAGTGCTATTCTAATTCGAAAACCAAATTTTTCTTCTGGCCTGAAATAGTTCCATTTTATATGATTTTCTTAATTTTATCGATATAAAACTGATATAATACCTCCTACAATGCTTTCAGTAGTTTATTAAAATATTAAATACGTTTAGTAATTAGTTGAATACAAATTTAATAATGCAACAAATATTTTGAATAATGGTACAAGAATTTATTTTATTCACACGTTTTAAGCAAATATATGAAATTATAATGCGATCTATGCAAAATTCATCGTACTATAATTGTTCGATTCACCGTTAACCTAGCACGCACCTCAAAAATAATTCTATGCAAGAGTCTTGGATGATTGTCACCTGTTTTCGTTTATTCAGTGTGTCGAATTTTGTTTTATCAAATAATTACGATATAATTATAAAGAAATATGAGATTTTGCAGATAACATTCGGTGAACGTATGGGGTTAATTTATTAAGATAGAGTTTTTTCGTGGATTCCCTGAGTCTCCAAACCCTGTGAGCATTGGATTCTGAAGATTGCAGATCTTCAGGGGCTCGAAGCCGCGAAACATGAAAAATTCTTAAAATGTCTACACCGTGAAAGGATTAATTAGATATCCCAATTGAGTAGACACTGTAACCTCAGAATATTTGCGAGTCTAACAATTTTTAAAATAAATTGTATAATTTACAAGAAAATTGGATCTGGTGAGAATGCATGTGTGCATGAAATTAGAAGGGTTAATGAATCGAAACGTGGAATCCTGAAAATATAAAACCTTCACATTTGAAGCTGGCGGTGTCGATTATTGAAGACTCTGAACGTTCGTATTTCAATTTTCCCGAGACTTAATGTGCAAAGATGTCCCATCTTGGAATTTTCCATTTCTCAAAATCGAATTGTCCAAGGCAATGAATGGACCGCCGCGCGATTCGACGAATCAGCATCGACGCGTGAAAGCACAGAGCTTGGGAACCGCGCAGGCAACTTTCAAAGATGACGCACGAAGAGATGCGTATAATAACCACCTTGCCGGATGATTCATGCGCTACTGAAAATAGACGTGGCACAACGCGCGCTTGTACAAAGGCTTTGTTTTTTAGGAGATCGCCGCGAAATGATAACCCCCGACGGGGACGCGGATAAAAAGCGACACCGCGGTCAGTCATTGCAGACGCTGCCGCTTTCATTAAAACGCGACCTCTAAATGGGCACCGCATTGTACTTCACACGGAAGCGGAACAGCGAAACAGGTTTCGTTTAATCGCGCCTCGCCCGAAGCAGCTCGTCGCGACGCGAAGCAACACGCCGCGACGCGACCCGTCGCTGAAACACACCAAGTCGTTTTGCTTTCTCGAAAGTTCACCGACTCGAGCATCGAATTAATCTTTGATTGCGAGCGGTTCGAGGGACTCTCGATTTCGAGAAATGCCAGGTTTTTACTGTCGATGTAATGTTATTATTATGGACGACAGGAAACGCGAGCGAAACGAGATCCACCGCGAACGTCGCCAGCTCGGTTCGAATTCCGTTTCTCAATACGTAATGCATCCCCTGCTACTATGTAAGTCGGGTGTAATGATACACTATCGCGTGTCGAGGAGAAAGAACCGACAAAAACCATAACACTCGGCTGGATTGCAAGGAACGATTAATAGTGCCGCTGAACCTGGTCTGGAACACCGATGTATCCGATTCGTGATTATTTGTCTACCATTTGTTATCCCCGGTTGCCTGCGCGCGGACACATTCAATTCTCGCTGGGAGGAAATTCATAATTTCGATCAGCGGATTCATCGAATAATCCGCGAAACTATCTATCGAATTTTAGGAGAACAGTAGAAGTGAAACCTTAATTGAATCGTGGCACTCACAAGATTCTAGCACCCTTTCTCAGGTTACCCTGCACTATCAAGATTTCAGCCCATTTGTTTCAATCCCCGCCGGGAGAAAATTCATAATTGCTACGAGCTGACTCATCGAATAATTCGTAAAATTGTCTATATATATAATTTTAGGAGGAACAGTAAAAGTAAAAAATTAATTCAGTTGCGACACAAGGTTCTGCCACTCTTTCTCAGATTACCCTGCGGTACACTTTACTTTACCGGACTCAAAATGTTTGCCTTTCTCTTATAAATTATTATGTATTTGTAATCCAATAGATTACATACCCGGAGTAGTACCCGGAGAACCTGCAGATTGAAGTTTCAATCCTGTAGGATCAATGGTTCAGGAGTTATGATTGCTTAAAGTTGTGCAATTTGAAGTGTTTTTGATAGGTAAGGGCGCCGCCATACATATTAAAATCGCCTTACCTATTCGAAGAATTCAACCCATTTGTTTCAATCGTCGTCGGGAGAAAATTCATAATTGCTACGAGCTGAGTCATCGAATAATCCGTAAAACTGTCTATCGAATTTTAGAAGGAATAGTAGAAGTAAAAACTTAATTGAATCACGACACTTACAAGATTCTAGCACCCTTTCTCAGGTTACCCTACGCGATTCGAAGAACTCAACCAATTTCTTTGTTTCAATGCGTTTCTCTATCTCGAAGACAGCGTGTAGTGGTTGTCATTTGCTGGTACAAGCGTTTAGATTCAAGCAGCGATTTCAGGGGACGCGGCTTTATGGCGGCGGCTTGCTGTGAAACCATACGCCGATTCCGGGCAATGTTACAACCGCACGGCGGGCCTCAAATGACCCGGGCTCCAAAATTATCTGCCAGTTTCGTTGCTCGTCGCGACGAGATCTCGTCGACTTGACAGAACTTTCTGCAGCTTAATGGGCCCGTTCCACCGCTTGAGTAATAATAATTTCGGTCGTTAACGGTGGCACGCTTCGCGCGAACTTTCCTGAGGTCAGTCGTGGAATTTTCTGTTATGGGACAACTCCAAAATTTCCGTTTCACATGGATCGTAGCGACAGAGAAATGTCCTCGCACGTTCTGGCGCTCGCTTTCGAGTCGCACGAACTCCCGTTCTCATGGATAATTAAGTACCAACCGGGAATAGGGGCTACAGTTCGTTTTGGTCAAAATTGAGTTCACAGCATACAGTGAGCGATCAGTAGACAGCGGATCTTTATGCAAAATAAAAATATTCTTAAAATAAATAGTGAAATAGACATTTATTTTCTTTCTTAATGTTAGCTAGTCTAAATTCGGCAGTTCTTTACTTTACCGGACTCAAAATTTTTGAGTTTTTCTATGAATTATTATGTATTTGGTATGTAATCCAGTAGATTTGTATCCGGGGAACCTGCAGATCGAAGTTTCGGTCCTGTGGGATCAATGGTTCAGAAGTTATGCTCGCTTAAAGTTGAGCAATTTGCAGTGTTTTTGACAGGTAAGCGCGCCGCCATATTGGTTTGTAGTGACGATCGCGCGCCGATTACCTAGCAGAACCGCGACACGGGCATGCGTTAATGCTGATAATATAGAGCGGGTATTGCGATTATTGTTTGCATTTTGGAAGACATGGTCACGATGTTGCGTTTAAACTGATCTGGGTTAGGTTTTTGTAAATATTTTCCACGATATTTCTTCTTAAACATTTTCTGAGATATTTTCTCTATGTTAGCGATATTACTGTGTGCCCGTGCTGCCATCTATCGGTTCTGCTCGGTAAGCGGCGCGCGATCGTCACAACAAATCAATATGGCGGCGCCCTTACCTATCAAAAACATTGCAAATTGCTCAACTTTAAGCAACCATAACTCCTGAATCATTGATACTACAGGATCGAAACTTCGATCTGCAGGTTCTCCGGGTACAAATCTACTGGATTACATACCAAATACATAACAATTTATAGGAAAAAGGCAAATATTTTGAGTCCGGTAAAGTAAAGTTTACCCCTAAATTCTTCTAATGTTCTTACTGTTTTAAATTACACAAAATCCTTATTTGAAGTTTGGTAACAAATGGAATTAAAATCGCACTCATTATAATACCTATTTTGTTACAATATATATTTTTATGTTTTCAGTAACACACCGATTGCAGATATCGTGCAAGAAGACGGAACAATGTTGAGAAGAAGAAGCATGTTAGCTGTTTTGGAGTAGGGGTGCGTTGTATCTTTCGATGGAATAGGAGTCTAATCTCGGCAGGCACTAAATGTGCTTTACTCTTATTCCGGTTGGTACTCAATTTTGAAAACCCGGTGCAAGGGAAACGTTTCTTTCGGGACGGTATAGTCCGGTATCGATAAACTTCATTTCGTAGACATCAATATATGAAAATGTACTGAATATCTCAGTACGAGATGTGAACAGACGGAGAAAGTGTTAATCGATGTAGTAATTCTCCTTCCTCGAGACTATCCGGTTTCCAATCCACACGAATTCTAATTTCTAACGCAGCAATTTTTCTCTCGCAGGAATTATTTATCGCAAGCGACATTTGACTCGCCGTGGCGAGTAAATATCTGAATCTTGGAAGATGCGGGCTTCGCCGCGCGACACCATGAAAAATTCGAGGATCAATAAAATTAGGATAACCCCCATAAAATAGTTTGAAGCACTCCCGTCCTTGAAACACCTCCGATCCACGCAGAAGAGCCGTAGGTCCGTCGGAGTCCAACGTTGTAGTTTATTGCTGTGTCTTCGGGGTTGCGCAATCACACGGAACTTCGACCGTCGTTAGTAACATCTCGGGATACTTTAGAAACTTCGACGGGGTCTACGGAGCCCCATAGAATGCCTGTATTTATCGCGATCTTTGATTTCCGGATGGCGGCGCGTCGGGAAAAAATCGACGGTCAATTACGATTGCCAATGAGCGTAACTCTCGTTTCACGGCGGCCCGACGCGATGGTCCGACGCATGGCAAAAATTAGAAATGCAATTTTCAGGTGTAACAATAATAATTCAATCGACATCGTTGCCTCTAAGCTCGTTCCTGGGGCAGTAGGAATTTTTAAATGTATCATAACGCGGAACTGTCTGCAAAATAAACATTTTCCAAGTCGATCGTAAGCGATGGAAGTCGGATAAAAATGTATTTCAATCATTTCTGTGAGTCTAAAAGAAGGTAAGTATATCTTTTAATTTTTCTAACATCTTTACACTTTTACTTTACACTTTTTTTCATTTCTCTATGAAAAGATTTAAAAACAAAAATAAGCAGACTACGGATTTGATGCATTCATGACAAAAATTAATTAAAGTATTATTGTATTATTTTCAACTTAGAAAAATGATTAAAAACGAAGCAAACTTAGCGCTCGAGTGGTGATTCTGACGCGGCACAAATATTGTTTACATTATTAAATATTGTAGGCGGCGAGCGACCGTTAGACGACGCCGCGATTGCAATATGTTTTCCACGAACAATTGTCGAACAATCCGATCGTGGCTCGGCGTTGCCGCGATTCGAAAAGATCGGCGAGCACCGCGTTCGAGCAGTTAGCTCTGAGCAGCGGAAGAGGACACTTCTTTTAAATAAATCCTGACTTTTCCGGTGACAAACCTCCTACAATATGTCAGTATCTAATCGCTGGACTGCGGATCTTTATGCATTTATAACTTATGAAAATATTAAAAAAATACTGGAATAGCAAGTTCGATAGAATGAAGTGCGATTTTTATTCGTATTGGCCCTGCAAACGCCGCATTGCCATTAAAAATAGGATTTCATTCCACTTACTTAAAAATTTGTGTACAAAAATTGGAATGGAAATTTTCTAGGTCGAAAAAAATGTTTAACTTTCGATTTAAAATAGCTTCGAGTGCAAAGGGTTAATCTTGGTGACTTGGAAGCTCGGCCATCTTGGGGCCGCGAAGCACGCGTTGAGAGACGAGAGGAGATGGTTTCGAGTGATCGGTGGAACATCGCTGGCAGAAAATAAGCAAGAATGTCGAATCGGCGAGTATAATATTCCACATTCATGGTCGCTTCATCCCCCGGTGATAGGTGTGGAAGATTATCCGCCGCGAGACACCGCTCGGCCAATGTTAATTTAATCATCATCCTTGCGCAGCATCCCCGCGAATGAATCCCCTCTGCGTCTACCTCCCAGGACGCGAAAGTGGCCAGGCGGATTCCTGGCGTGTTGTTCGTTGTACGCCATAGGTCACGGGCAGCCAATTTCGAGACGCCTGGAGACGCGGACGAAACGCGAAAAACCGTGGAGATATTGCGGCGAATATTCCGGCAAGTAAGCGCTCGCGGGAATGAACCGCGAGGACGTGCTATCCTCTTGTGTGCACGGCTCTCTGTCCAGGCCCCGTGGTATCGCTTACTAATAGCGTGGATGTACGCCTGGCTCCGTGGACACAAGGTCTGGGTTAGGCATATACCGTTGCCGGTGTGAAGACGTTAGTCTCCCAGGCGGATAGGCGATAATATAAACGCTCGTCCGTTAAAATCGTACGTCATCGCGTGGTTCCGGCGACGCGACGCGACGACACGACAGCGGGAAACAGCTTGCACAGGATTTTTCAGCTACCGTCCGACAAATTGTCTCGTTAGAACTCGAGTCTCGCGGAAACCAGAGAATCTCCGAGGACGATGTTCCCTCAACTGCGATTAATGCACCGGGCACCGCGCGTCGTGATCCTTAATTGAGAGTGACTGATCCTTGAGGGTCGATGACGGCTAACGGAGCTCCGGCTAATAACAGCTCCGAGCTAAACATCCTGCCAGGGTCATTTTCGAATTTTCCTCGGAGCGTGTTGTGTGTCAAGTCACGTCCAGGAAATTTACAGTTCTGCAAACGGATTTGGATGATTAATAATCGCCATAGAAGACGAAGCTGTTCCGTTAAGTTTTATTGTACAGTTTTGTCCTCCGAATCTGGAATCCGTTGCCCGGTGACAAGCGCCGATTCACCAGACGAATCTCGCAGATGTTTTCGGGATTTTTTCGCGGACCAGCCGACAAGTTTATCCAGAAGAGATTCATGGGGCTTAGAACTTACCACCTAGCACGTAAATAATCGTTCAAGGAAGTCGAAAGATAAGCCGTATCTCCAGGCTCCCCGAAGCTCGTCGGCAGAGATAGATTCGATCTATCAGTTTTGATTTTTCACCGCGCCTCGACGTTTCAACGAACTTTCTAGATTCTTCTGCATTCCCGAGAACGCCGATAGCCTTTGCGGGCTTGCTCGCGCCTCGCAGCATCAGTCTCAATGTCACGAAAATCCAAGAGAGTCTTCCCAACGCATTTATACCGGCGCTCAACCGTCCGATAAGTTTGACAAAGTTTAATATCTTCAGTTTCCCGCGATTCACGCGATTACTCACAATTACCTAAATGTCTTTGCTAGTTAAGAAAGTCTCTTCTTCCCTCCATTCAAATTTCGAGCTTCTTGTCCTACCTGTTTTCGCGTAAGAAATTGCCCCGCTCTTTCCATACTCGCCTCCTTCGGTATTATTTATTTCCTGATCTTTCGTCAAAGTTCGATCTGGCGTATTTAGCTTTTTATTTGTTACAGTAAAAAATACGAGGAGAAATCAAGAAGCGATCAGCGTCGTATGTATGTGTTTAGTTCGCTTTAACATGTTCCAAAAAATTGTTCCCTCATGGTTTTTTCATTCTCTCTTTCCATACGTCATGTCAGAGGAATCGCTGAAGTTTAACTCGACAAAAATCGAAATTATTTAATTATTTAATCATGATTTAATCATGTCGCTGTCTAGTGGTAATTACAAACGTGAGTGGGTGAACCATAAGACGGTACAAGAATTTAAAAACTAAGAACGCCGATATAATATTTTCATCTGATTAAAATCGTTAAAGGAAAAAAGAAACTTGCATATGGCTCCTGTGTCTTACAAATAATGCGAAAAATGTTTGTTTCGTGTACAGATCAGTTTGCAAACAGTGAAAAGTGAAAACGCTGCGAACAGCAGTGGCAGCGTGGTCGGTTCTGCCGTTTCGATCCTCTCGGCGAGGCATCGGTCAAGCACGACGATCGTGTATCTCGATCGCGGATCGATCTTCGGCTTCCAAATCAAACGGCGGACTTTTATCGGGCCGGAGTATCGCGGTGCATGAATCCGGCCGGGTGACGGGGCCCGCCATAAATCTCGACGTCGGATCGACTAATACGAATTTCATAACCGAATCCGGACATCGCAGAATGGAAACGCGGCAGCTATTTATATCGCCTGCGAGGTCTTCCGGTCCATTTGCTCGGTTTGCAAACTCCCATGAGAGATAGAGGGAAGGGAGGCTTTCTTCGTCTCTCGCCCCGTTTCGTCCTGGATTTGTGACACGGGCACCCTCTTATTTTGGCTTCCAGAACGGACTAGGATCGAGTGCCAGCCATCCTGGCCCCTTCCAGCGGAATCGGTACGCGACGGGGTAAGAAATTCGTTTTGCACCCCTTGCTGCAGGCGGCGGGCACCCTTGCCAGCTTTTGATTTATATCGGCCGCTTAGCATATTTTGTAATTTACTGTTGAGAATCCTCAACGTACCAACGGGATCCGAGGAGTACACCCCGGGACAGATAGACCGACGGACGGACAGAGTCTCTCTCTTTAAGAGGCAACAGTGACATCAGCGAGCTGTAGGGAGATCTGCCGCCCTTAATCTTCCCTCGCATCTCTTCTTCGTGCTCCTGAATCTCCCTTTAGCTACCGCTTTATCTGTTCCGCTATCTGTTGGCCAGCTTCTTCTACACAGGTCCCTGCGCCCTCCTTTTTCTCTTTCTCTCTTTCTCTCTCGGCAGGCTCCCGCGGCCTACATGATAACATCTCGACAATTTGTACGGCCGGTGGATCGTTAAAACTCCTCGAGGAGCGAGCAGACGCTCGGCAGCACGAGCTTAATCCAATTTTATTGTGTCGCGGACGCGCAGGGGATCGCGATCGACGCGTGAGACTCGCCCCGGGGATCTTCCATGGGAGAACTGGATCTCTGATTCGCTTCCCCTTCACCAACTTCGCTTGTTCCTCCTCGAGGAAGCCGACGATGCTTCTTGATACGCTAACCTACACCGCGATCCGATCGAACCACCTGAGATCGTTTCGTGACTATCGGAAACATTGGCCTCTTAACCTTCTCACTGAGCGTGACGAGTTAATTTGTCGTTTGAATACGTCATCGCTAGATTTTATGCATTAATGCCGACAACGAGTTGGTACAATTTACCAAAGGTAGAACAGTTCGAAGTATTTAACTCTCATCCGTCCCTCATTTCGCAAATTGAATCTGTCCCTCGGTGTCAAATTGACACAGTGATAAAAAAAAATCGATAAAATAAGAAGTCAAACAGTTACTTTTCGATGTTTTTTTCGTTCAAATTGATGAGCTAACATTTATATCTTAGGTTTTTGCGGTTATATGTTTCGCATTAAAAAAATAAAAGTCACCAAGTTTCGGACTTTACCTACAAGTAACAGAACAGTATAACTTATTTCGGGAAAACTGTGTCAAATTGACACAAGGGATGGATGACGGTTAAACATGTCGATATACACGGTGTTTCGTAATTGGTATTACAAGCGAAAAGGCGGTGATACTACGTGAAAAAATAAGTCGATAAATTAGAATAAAATTTTTTCATGTGAGGCTTTGTTTTCGAGAAAATCGACTGAATTTTCGCTGGGTACGCGTGCTACATATGTACATAATTCAAAGTCGATTTTCTCGAAAACAAAGCCTCACATGAAAAAATTTCGTTCTAATTTATCGACTTATTTTTTCACGTAGTATCACCCCCTTTTCGCTTGTAATACCAGTTACGAAACACCCTGTATTATGTTCAACTTATTGCGATCATTAACCCCTTGCCGTATTTAACGTGTCACGCTCGTCATGAAGATTTTGAACGAAGTCTAACAAATATGAATGTTACGCGATTCTTTTTAAATGAAATAAAATTTGATTTTCGCTTGTAATGAATATTTAAGCATTCAAATAAATGGAGCCACACGAAAAATATAAATTTCCTTTTCTCTTCTACAACATTTTTGGGGATAAAGACGTTTTAATCACTGTAACTGTAAAGAAAATGTGTTATGTATAAAATCTAATTTAGGAACAGAGTAGGTAAATGTTTCGTTAATTAATATGAGAAACTATATTTATCTATCGCGCCTTTTTCGAAAGATTATTACGTCCAGAAACATTATTCTTCACGTATTCCTGAAAATTGGTCAACTACTGATACGAGGTCAATTACTGGTCGATTACTTCTCGGACAAATGAATCGACGACAGATTTTTGAAAAGCAAACAGTGTGAAGAAACCCGGCAAGAAGTCTGCGGTCTCTCATCTCCCTGAGGCAGCTAGCTAAATGAGACCGTTTACGTTACAATTTTCTTCACGCTTTCAGCTACCAGGCATGTCATCGCGTCGGACAAGCAACTGGCATAATAAATTGCCGGATAGCGCAATAAACTGGCGCGCAGTAAATCCGTTCCCGTGAAAATCCGTCGCCGGGGCCATTAATCTCAATTTCAAATGGGGGGACTATCGGCTGCGAGATAAAATAATCCGCGAAAGTTTCCGCGGCACCAATCCGGGGATCGTCTTTCCTCGGCTCGCGTTTTGCTGCAGGAGACGCGACGACGCGAGGAGTCGGCGTCACGCGATTGTTCCACATAGTCCGCGGCGCGGCGTCGCAATAAATTATGCTACCCGCGAGCACTCAATTATGCGCGCGGTACTATTAATCGAGATACGGGGAAACGTGGATGTTAATAAAGCGTCGAGGCTGCGCCGAGAGTGTTTTCAGCGACGTTTACACGCGGCTATCTGCCGATCTACGCTAATCGAGCTCCCCCGATTCACCCGGTCGTCGCGCGCCGCTATCTCAGCCTTAACGAAGAGCCCCGTGGATTATCTGTGCTCGGCAACCGATCCGAAATCGGCCGCTTATCGGTTCGTAAATCCGTCCGAACGAGGGCCCGCCCCACCGCGCCGCGCCGGCTCATGAATATTTATGAGCGTCTAAACGATCGTTGCGAAAGCGATATTCCGGACGCGAGGACAACTACGAAATTCCGGCCTTTTCCTTGTAACATACGAGATGATTCTTGATCATGGACATTTTGTGCAATATTATTTACATGAACGCGCCTGGTCGATTCTCTGCGGGTATCCAGCGAAGTCGAAACACTTTCAAAACACGCGTCTCGATGTAGATTAAACACTGCTTTTGCTTGTGTTTCGTTTTTTGCAAGGTATTTTTAAAGGTATATATTTTTAAAAACATATCTCCAATATATATCCAAGGGGAATGAATATTCGAGGCAAGAAGTGTAACTGCGAAGGGCGAGAGCAGCACTGGAGAGTTCAACGCCGACCACCTGTACAAGCGATGCGCGTCTCTCGATGCATTCTGCTCTGCGAAAATGCGTTTTACTGTACTCGAGGGAATTCGCAATGTTTCTTTAGTACCCCCAGGGTGTAAATACTAATATGTCATGGGTGAACGTCGAGGCAACGCGTTTTTTTGAATGAATAATATAATCTTGCTAAGAGTTTATACGTATTCATACATTAATTAAAATCTAGTAATCTATCGATTCGGTAGACACATTTTATATGTATACAGGGTGAGTCAGAACATATGGGAAATACAACAGAGACTGATTCGGGACAATAACGTAAACATATGCGCTATATGATCTTGTTTTTAAGTTACATACGACAAGATTAAATGTTAGTGCATTGTTTTTCTGCGTGATTCAAGTGTCAATATCATGAAGTATTATGAAGTGATTGGAATAATTAGTATGAATAGAGCTTCTACATATTCTTATTCACCCTGTGTTTCTTTTGCTGTAAAATCTTTCGAACTGTATTCGTGTAGATTGGCAGCCGGTTCTGCGGCAGCGAAAAGGTTGACAAACCTTATTGACCAGAGGAAGGTTGGGTAAAATGGGCCACTATTCTTCTTCTTAGCTAAATAATCCAAACGAATAATCCTAACGTGTTTATATGTAGACTACGGATTTTATGCATTTATGAGAAAAATGGATTGGTCAATTGCAGAACAGTAAAGACATTAAAAGAATTTGAATGATGTTATATTATCTTTGACTTGTTGAAATTATTACAAACGGGAATACATTTTCATGTAATTTCTGTTTCTCACAGTTGACTTGGACAATTTCTATTTTGCATGAAAACTCACAATTTAGCATATTAATGCCACACGATACTACATCATTTCATTACTTATCTTTATGTAAAATAAAAAATGTCTGCATCAATTTCAAGACACAGAAGTTAAATAAAAATGTCCTTTTGATTATTTTATTGAGCTGAAACTATAATAGTACGTTGATGTTCTGCAATCTTTTAACACTAAACCTACCGAGCCTTAAAAGTAACTGGTACATGTTCCCTTATAAAAATGACAAGATTGATTTTATTTAGAGTTTGTGTTAATTTCTTATGAAATTATTTTTATTATATCAATAATCGTAAAATAATAAATCTGGAACCGGTCATTTTGACCGGTGATGGTAGGTTTAGTGTTAAGTATGTCCACTGCGTTAAATTGTACGTACCAATTTTTCTGTTATAAATGCATAAAAGAATGTCGTCCCATTTTACTCGCCCCGCCCGTTTTACCTCAGCTTGCCCTACTCGAGAGAAAAATGCTGCAAGCCTCGAGGTTTGAACGGTAACGAAGGGGTTAGGTGGGGCAATTTCGGCGAAGATAAAAATAAATAAATATTTGTAGACTCACGTGGACCATAGTTCATGAGTAGGTGGTAGCTTGACGTCGGCCGCGGTCTTCTCGGGTAGTTTATAGTACTCGTAGACGTAGGAAGCGGCCGGATCGTCGCCATGGCTGGTGACGGCCGAGACCTGGTGTTGTTGTTGCAGATTGAGCATCGCCGCGGTCGCTACGGAGAGCGGGTGCTCGCAGTAGGTCCGCCAGTCGCCCTCCATACCCTGCACCTGCACCTGCACGGCAGCAACCCTCTTGTGTACCTCCGGGTCGGCGGCCTCGGCGCCGCTCTGCAGGCTCTGTGCAGCCTGCGCCGCAGCCTCTTCCGCCCCCAGTTCCTCCTCTTCCTCTGGTTCACGCTGCCCAGCCACGTAGCTTGGCTGCTGTTGCTGTTGCTGTTGCTGCGAGGTGTCGTCGCTGACCACGCCGCTGGTCGTCTCCTCCTCGCCCCGGCTTCGTCGTCTGAAATCACAAACCGAGTTCTTTGTCAACCACCACAGGCCTTTGTCTCCTTTAGAATTCTACGATTCGATCGTGGCCGCGCTTTAACGCTGGCACTGCAGTGCTCGCTTGACCCTCGAACTGTAAACGGGGTCATTCGTGCTCGGACAATTTCGAACAGTTTGTCAAATCCATTTCAAAAACTGTTTGTACCAAAATCATTGCGATAATCTCACTTTACCGAATGTACAATCTTTTGAGCTTCTTTAAAGAACTATTATTCGCTAAAAACTGCGTCAGCAACGGAAGACCACCTTCACAGTTCGAGGACACCGTAAAAACGTTCATAGTCTAAGTTTGCAAAGTTTGGGATCCGGAAGTTCCTGCGTTCAAATTCCTGCGTTACAGACAGAGATCGCAGTATTTGGGCTCCCTATACAGGGTGTCCCGTTTGCATCCCGCATGTTGTATTTCCTTGAAAAGGGTGATTCCTAAGGTTATCCCAAATAACTTGTTCCTTTACGAAAACGTTCTCCGCCGCTTCATTAAGGAGTTATTAACGAAAAACACGGATCGATCAGAGTGCGGCCACGACGAACGGTTTTCAGCTCGCCGGCAGGTCCCGTTGAGCGCAACGTTGGCATTGGCCGAGCCACAATGCGTTCGCTGCAACCGCGCTCTGATTGGTCTATGTTTTTCGTTGATAACTTCTTAACAAAGCCACGGAGAACATTTTCGCAAAGGAAAAAGTTACTTCGGTTGATATCGGGAATTATCCCTTTCAAGGGAATGCAACATTTTCAGGACACTCTGTGCTTCGCCCAACGCGACAAGTCAGCGAAGGTAAATGAACACCACTCAAGTGCGAGAGAGTTGAAGTTACAGTTCTCGGACATTCAGCGACAGAATGTTTATCTATACTGGCTCGTCTCGTTGGATCAAGTGACGTCACAATCTGTACTGTAGCTGTACACATGCTACACTGAGTGTAGCACCAGCGTGCGTCCATTGCTAACTATCTGAGAAATGTAACTGCAATTCCGGCGCACTGAAATGGCTGCTACGTGCATTCGCGTATCTTTACTGGCTCGACTCGTTGGTCGAAGTACAACTCCAGCTACGACTTTACCGAGACTGAGCTACCTATCCACGCAACCACCTACTGCCCGGGATTTTCTCCTCAAACAGATTTCGTATTCGAAACGTGGTCAACAGTACCCCGAGGTTGCGCGCTAATTACTCGTCCGCGGTATCGGCTCCCGGAGTTGGACTCGGAAAAACAGCGCAATACGTCAGCAATTTACGGTGAATATTCATGACAGCTGTGATCGATGAAATATCTAACAAGAAACAGTATCGTGACTCGCCGATTCTACCGAACGTTTTACTATTCGAAAAGTCGATTATTTCAAATCTGATTATACTTTTGCTCGCATTGCACGGTATTCAAAAACCCACGAGCGGATTATTTCAACGATTTAGATTTCGTGTACGAGTCGTCGGTGAGGCCCAAGAACCGTCGCGTTTCGGTAGTTTTTGCCTCACCGACGATATCAGCTGTTCGAGTTCGATGACAACCGGTAAGTAATCGACCGAGTTTGTAAACCTCGCCGTGTCGGTAGTTCATCGAACCTGTTATTTGTTGTCGCGTGGACCATCGTATCCTTTTCCTTATGTCAAATCCGTTACCCTAATTCCTTTGTCTCCCGTGCAGCATCGTTTGTTAGGTCGTTGCCCTAACAAACGTTAGTGCGATTCTAGATGTTCAATTTCAAAGACTCCTTGTTCCTTCCGAAACCGATGGCCCACCAGACTATAAAGAGAGCTGCGTTTGCGTTCGTAGCCAGACTTACTACGGTAAACGCTCCTTTACTGTCCGGGTTCGTGGGCACGATCATTGTTCAGTGCCTACCCACTCCACTGCCTGCCAACGTTTCGGTCACGCGATCCGTATTTCATTCTGTCCTTTTCTATGTTCAGCTCTCTATTGAAGTCTCGCTCGGCGCGGTCGGCGCGGTAGACGCAGTCATAAATCAAAAATAGTGTCTGGGTACGATCACTGTCCGTGCAAAACACGGCTGTTGGACAGTAAAGGGGCGTTTACTGTATCTCACGTCTTAGCATCTGTTCACGTCATACAATTAAGCGCTCTTCGTATCAAACCTTTGATACTTTTTCCTTCGATCGACTGATCGCTCCATTCTTCTTTCCGTTTCGTATCCCCGCGGGCTTCGCGATCATACGCTGACCTTTGTCCGTCCGTTTATACTTTCTATCTTTGTCACTTTTATTATATATACATACAATTTCTTGTTACACTTTACTCTCTATTTCCTAACTTTCTCTCTCCTCATCTTTTCATCTCTCCATATCCTAGTATCCTTCGAGACTCATCTAGTCTCATCAATCTAAAGTTTATACACACAGAAATGGCAAATTTATGATTCATAGCCGAGAATTTCTCAAAAATTATTTCAACAGCAATGCCAACTTTGGTAATCTAACGACTAAAGGACAACTGCGCAACAATGCCTATTGCGCAACATGATTGACCGTGAATGATAGTGATTGACGAATTGCAACATGTTAATTATGTTGTGCAGCATGTTGCATAATAATTGTCGCGCAACATACTTGATCTTGAATGATAGTGATTGACTAATTAATCCAATATGGATTTGGATGGACATCATGCTGCACAATAATTGTTGCGCAATATGCTTGATCGTGAATGGACCCCTTAACCCAAACCATCACATCAATCAAGATTTCAATCAAAGTGTAGAGAGCCAAAAGCTCTAGGAAACTTTACATAAATCCTTAGGTTTAAATCACAGACCACAACCTTTTCCAAAAAAACATGCCGATTTTGGTAATCTTTTGGCATTTTCTTGTGATCCTCTGCTGCACAGTAGGCGGAACATTTTCGTTAACAAATATAGCTGTTTCTACTTGCGACGAGGTTGTCACTTTACCCCAACAATGATTGTTGGTGATTACTAGACTGCGGATCTTTATGCAAAATAAAAATTCTTTGCTTCAATTGCAACGAACTGACACAAGATAGAAATTGATTTTTCTTTTTAATAGGTTTAATCGCTCAAAGATAATACAGGGACAGTTCTAGATTTTTCAAATGCTTTTTCACCATGAATGCGTAAAATTCGCAGGCTCGTGATTACTAGACTGCGGATCTTTATGCATTTATGAAGAAATTGATTGGGTGAAATATAAACCAGTAAAAAATTTTTTAAATTCAGGAATGTTCTAATGTTGCTTTTAATGTAACAAAGTCGTTAAGGTATGAAATCAATTTTTATTTTATTCCTACTGCCCACAATCAATGAAGATCATTTTTATTTTGCATGAAGATCCGCAGTCTAGTGATTACACACCAACCTTCTTCATGTATGAAAACAACATGAAACTTCTTTTATCGTTGATCTCTGTTGTCGGAACAACTAACAAGAGTTAGAGGTGAGAGTTGCTAGTGCGCCTCTATTATCCGAACGGCCTTGCATCCCGACGTGTTCGGATAAACGAGGGTCGACTGTGCCGGCGAGAGTCCATCAGTCGGATGAAGATGGTTATAAGACGATTATTAAAGAACTGCTGGCCCGACTGTTGGACATCGACTATAAGCTGGACCGACCATAAGCTGGACATCGGCCGGTGACAGAGTGGACAGTAGCTAACAAATGCAGCGGATCCACGCGAACCTCATCCGACCGGCGATGTCCGCGCGATCCGCCATCGATTTCCTAGAAGTCCCCCCTCGGGAAGCGTCCACGCTGTTGGCTATTATAATGAATCCGCAGTGCGCGCAGTAACTGTTAGAAATGGCGGTGCGTCCCGCGATAAATTGCCGCGGGCCCATCGAATTTATCAATTAACGATAATCGCTGCGGCGCGCAGGATCCCCGCCAATGATTCCTCAATTTAGCAACGGCCGGCGTGACGGAGCGTCCCCTTCGCGCCACACACGCTCGCCGCCGTCGATAATTTATTGTGCGCCGCGTCGCGATACCTAATCGCCTCTTGCGAACCGCCTTTCCGGGCTCGCCGAGTCAGCCGAGCCACCTGGATATTTGTCACCGGTCGTTAGTTTCCGGCGAAGACGCGCCGTCGCGCCGCGCCGCGCCGCGCCGTTGTCTCCCGGAAACCAACTTCTCGCTTACATCACCGCATCGGCAAATTCATAAATCTCCTAACTATATTGGGTCATTGCAAAAATCTGAATACGATTTTCAGTTTATCTTTAAGTTGCTCTTTATTACAAGGAAGCAATTATGACGATTGCTTCTTGTCTCGTACGCCTAAAACTCGGTTGGAAACAAACCGAGACATTGCTATACTCGCTATTGGATTTCTGGTCCTAGATTTATAAATAACTACAACTTTTATTATATAAAGTTCGGTTTATTTTAAGAGAGATGTGCGACTTTACAGGACGTCTTTATTCTACGAGTCGTTCACAGCGAATGAATACTCAGGAGTCGTAGGCCGAATATCGGTGGACGTTTTGCAACAACGCAGCCGTTTCTACTTCTGAACTCCCAACAACATTCCGACTATTCCTCAGCAGTTTCGTACTGCGTTGATACATTCTTGCATGAACAAAATTTACGAGATATCCAACACTCGTTTATGGAGGAGACTGGATCCACTACTGAATAACAGCTTATTTAGATATAAATACTTCCGACCCGATAAAGCGCTGTACAGAAAGAAATCCTTTTTTTAGAAATATCGCATTACTGTAGGACATTCTCGCGTCTTCACGGAGTACACGTTCGATAAAAGACGAAGAAGACATGGCAGAAAGCAGATGCCTTCGACAGCGCAATACGCCGGGAAGAAGGATCGAAGACGCGCAGAAGGGTTGAGGGAGATAGGGTGTGTATATATACATGCACGAAGATTAATTATTATAAACCCCTGCCTTTTGCCTACAGTCATCAATTTATACTTCTCTCCGGCGTGCATCCCAATTCCAATCCCAATCCCGTGAGTCGCGCACCGAATAAAGGCTCATCCTCTCTAATTTATGCATGTCGAATCAATCTCCTTCTTCCCCTTTTTGCACCCTCTGCTCTCTTCGTCGCTGTTTCTTTGGCTCCGTTTCTCTCGTTCCAGGAGATTTCTCTCTCTCTCTGTTTCTCTCTATTCGTTGGCCCCTCCTTCGTCCTCGGTGGTTCGATGTAGTCCTTCCTCTTGTTGCTCCTGTTCACACTGCACCTGGGCAACTCTCGCGTCGCCCCTTCGGCGAGCAGCTACCCCGATAATGAGGGGCCGCGTTATCCTGTGCAAATATTTTCCTCGACCGGTGTTTGCACAGCTACGGTGCGGGGAACGGGAGCGAATGCCGCCGATCAAATTCAGCACGCGGATGCGCGAGATCGGCAAAGAACGATATAATGAGTTCATTCGTGATCATCAAGCTGGAGAACGCGCCCGGGGATCGGCAAACAGATCGCATCGGCCTGCCGAGGATTCGTGCATTCTTGCGCCAACCCTGCTCGCGGACGGTTCGATGGTTTCTTGCATTAATCATCCAACCACTGGAGGGAGGGTCTTTCAATCCTATCGGATACTATTACCTTCCGCGTGTAGAATCTACGAAGCTCGCAGTTATGAAATTGTATGTATTCATTTTAAAGTGGTACTAGGATAAACTGTACTATTGTTGGTACTGCAGTAGTTATTGGCACTTTTGATTTAAGACGGTAGACTCGTTTCCAGGATTGCAAGGGTGCGGGATTCGCGTTCTCATTTCTCGATAATACAAAAATGGGGTTTTTCAGTAGTCGAAAACGCTAGATAAAAGATCGGTCTAGGGTGTTATCTCCCTCAAAAGTCCTATTTTTTTGTTTACGAGGCGATATTTTCATAGCTACATGCTGCCGAATAATGCAAATTACGCCTCGTAAACGAAAAAATAGGACTTTTGAGGGAGATAGCGCTCTAGATCGATCTTTTATCTAGCGTTTTTGCTTTGATTAATGAGAAGGCGAATCCCGCACCTTTGCAATCCTGGAAAAGGAGTCTACCCTCTTAAACGGCAAATATTAAGAATTCCTGGTATAGAAAATCATTTTTTATCGCTTCTTATTTATATTTCAAAGCAACGTTGTAAGTTTTCATAATACATAGAGTTCCACATATGACTGTTAGCAAGTGTGCTAATGACTGTACTATTTGTCTTACGATTGTTATTCACTGAATATATTTTATTATGAAACATTTATGACTCGTAAAACTGTTTGATTTTGCTGAAAAATCTCTATTAGCTTATAATAATAGAAAGTTAAGCTCGTTTAAACATGTCAAAAAGAGATGAAAAGATTTTTACCACGATTTTGGCTTAGGGTGACAATTATTGCACAGTTTACCCTAGTTACATTTGCGTTATCGAGTCTGGTACTCGAAATTTTTCGAGTATCGTAAACGTTCTCGAAATCTTTGGTTTGTCAAAGATGTTTTTTATTGCACAGTACTGTGCAAAAGAAAGGAGCACCCGGCCATATTTAATAGAAAAGCGTGAAAAATCAAATAAGAGCACAGTAAGTTTTGAAAAAGGATTCCGCTGTTTAATTGAATGGTTCTAAGAATATGTGTTATTGCGGATCATTTACTTTAAATGCAATAAATCAATCATTGTACAATACAATTTCTACAGAAAGATATTGTTTGTCATTATATCTTAATTATACTGGGTGCTTGTTTTTCAAATATACAGAAAATATCTATCTCGTGTTACGAGAGAAATATTTTTTTCTAAATGTAAAATGATTCTTTATTGAACCCTTTGCACTCGAAGATATTTCAACTCGAATATTAAACTTTCTTCCGATCTAGAATATTTCCATTCCCTATAATTTTTGAAATTGGTATAACACCTCGTACAATACCTAAATGTTTAGTAATTGATTCGATACTGACGAATTTAATAATGTAAACAATATTTTGAATAATGGTACAGCAATTTTTAGTGGCGCCTCTCAGAGTCACCATCCTTAGCATTCCTGAATGCTAAGAAACAGAATATTTTTGCCTAATAATCAAGAAATATTTTATATTTATCATGGAAAAATATTCGTTCTACAATATACGTTTCGATTTACGTTCTCGACTCCGCACAATAGTTGATAGAACGATAAAATTAAAGGTTCAGAGTTATCTGTGTGATCTACACAACACAGAAACCAGCAGCGCCTAGGAACGCGAAGTATTCCCGGTTCTGGTAACGCCATGTTTTTCTAGACATCACGAATCACGGGTCTAGACCAAACATTCCTCCAGAATCCTCTTTCGACATCGGCGTACTTTCGAAAGGCTCGATCCCTCGAAGATCGAGGCGATCGTGGCAGTTCGTGGATCGACTATTAACCCTCGGACCTTTCGAAAATAACGGAGGCGGGTGAAAATGATTTACTACACACGTGTGCAGATTTTATTGTTCCTTTGTTAGCAATTTTTTAAATTAGTCCTGTCATTCATAGATTCCTGTATAACGTGATCGAGAAAGTGTATGTGTGTCTTCTGTGGCAGTAAGTGTCTCTCTAAACAATTTTTTGTACCTTTACTGCACATGTATTGCTACTTCAAATACATGTGTGCCTACTGTACTTGATCGTTGTATTAGATTATCGCGTATGAAATGTTCGAGTTTAGGATGCACCTACATGTTGTGCATGGTTTCGATCAAGAAATACTATTACAGTCTGCAGGTTATGGATCATTTTTAACACTAACCTTACCACGAGGGGTCAAATGACCCATTTTAGATTTTTTATTTGACAATTATGGAAATTGTAAAGGTGTTTTCATGGGACCTTATTGGATATATCTTTCGACTCCAGTATATATTATAGCAAAAATCGCACACACAATATATATATATATAATACAAATAAATTTAATCTTGTTATTTTTATAATACTATACACGTCAGTCACTTTTGATGGTCGGTAGGTTTAGTGTTAAGTACAATTCTGGTCTTTATTTATCCAATCGATACGATTGTGATATATTCTTTTTATATTAGTGGAAAAGTAAGCATTTTCGGCCCAAATGTGGTGATAAATAAACTTACTATTCGTCGTTGGTAAAAAAGACTAAAAATAGCTTGCGAATGAAGAACATGGAACATTAAATTTCTACAACACAATCAAGAAATTTGTAATTCATTCAATTTTGTAATTCAATTATGTTCACATTGATTGATAAGCTGTTACTTCTTCTACCACGACCTTGATCTTCCGCTTCTTTCTCTACGATTGACTATCCTGAATGGTGAATGGTGTTAGGGATGTCGCCATAATCTGTTAATGACTTAGACTGTTCGATATTTCATTTTCCCATAGCTGTGTTCAAGTTCTAGGAAGTAAATGATATGGGAGCATAACGTGTCGAGTTTTCATTTCGTGTAGGAATCATTAGTGACCCGAAGTGCGAGTGCGGGCGTGGTAGCCAGGACATCAATCATATCGCTTAAGTTAATTCATCAAATGCGTAAAATTATGCTTCAATTACCTTTAAGTTTGGAAAAATTAGTCGCCCGACCCAACATTAAAGCTCGTTTACTCATTTTTAATTTCTTAAAAAACTGTAAGCTACGGATTTAACTTGATTTAATGTAGGCTGTGTATGTATGAATATGTGTATACTGTACTTTATCTTACTTAGTGCAGCAGAAATAGATCTCAGTTGAGAATAGAAATGCTTAAATAAAATAAAGTATCGTGTCAGGTAATTTAACCACGTGTAATTAATTTTGAAATATTCGTCAGTCATTGTATTGACCTGATGGAGAAACGACCAAACAGTTAGAAGGATAAAAATTGAAACCGAGTACGTTGACTATGGCTAACGGCGTCGCATTAAAGGAGTAGACTCCTTTATTCAGGGTGCGGGATTCGCGTTCTCATTTCTCGATAATATAAAAATGGGGGTTTTCAGTAGTCAAAAACGCTAGATAAAAGATCGATCTAGGGCGCTATCGCCCTCAAAAGTCCTATTTTTTCGTTTACGAGGCGTAATTTGCATTATTCAACTATTTTCATAGCTACATGCTGCCGAATAATGCAAATTACGCCTCGTGAACGAAGAAATAGGACTTTTGAGGGAGGTAGCGCCCTAGATCGATCTTTTATCTAGCGTTTTTGACTACTGAAAAACCCCTTTTTGTATTATCCAGAAATGAGAATCCCGCACGCTTGCAATCCTGGAAACGAGTCTACTGCCTTAAAATAAGGATTAGGAAAAAGGTCGTTGAACGTTTTCCGGAGCGTTTGCAACATTTGAACGTTTCCGAGGCTTGGGAAGAAGGAGTGGAAGACAGTGCAGTGGCGGCGGCGTGTCACTGAAGACAAATCGTAACATAACGACGCTCGCAAAACGGGGCTAATCCGTCGTTTATCAGCAAGCGAGGCTGCTCGGTTCGATCGTCCATTCGTCTTGGCCGGTGCGGTGGTTCAATGGAAACGAGACTGAAGGCATCATCAGTTAGCCGACTCCTCGGCCCAGCGATCGTCAGAATGCATTATCGTATCGCCAGCAATGCTCTTGCATCCCGCGTGCACCTACCTCAACGTGCGAATGTTGTAGGTAGGTGGAAGACACAGACGAGATCAACCGGGAGAGGGAAACGCGTTTAATATTCCGTGGGAGTGTCGTCCACGCGACCCGAGAACCCACCCCCTTACTTCCTCTTGTGCATTTCAATAAACCCGCCTCCATAAGCGAGCACGTTCACCTGGTTAACCCGGCTGTCGATCCCGAACAGCCTCGTCACACAGCCTACCCAGCATTCAAAGTAACCTGCTGTCTTCTACCTCGTAAAAGTCAAAAGACGAAACAAGTTCAGATTTTGTACGATTTTTATCGTAGTATTCTGTACAGGGTGTCCCAGATGTGTTGTACTTCCTTGAAAGGGATAGGGGAGAGCAGGGCTAATTGACTAATCTCTATTTTAGTTGTAATACTATAAAGTAGATGATGCTGCTTTCCGCGATATTGAAAGATAAGAATGACTAGCTTACCATGTAATGTGTCGTCGTGACCGAAACTAGCATGTTATACCAATATGAATAAAAAATCTAAAAACATCGGCGGTAAGTAAATATTTTTGTTCCGACTATTTATCAATTTTTGTCCGTTAAGTACTGCTTGATATTTTTTAATGATTAGTTTATGGAAATATGATACATTGACTATAATTTGAGGTATTTTATTTTATCCGGTGCATCGAGGTTATGCACGTGTGGCCCTTCAATGATAAAATTGTCGAATGGTCCTACTTGACTAAGCATAGGATTTACGTCATTCAAGAAAGATTCCTTGTCTTCCGAAACAGAAGATGATTCAGAATGCTTGATCTGCAATGAATCTTACACTGATAGCGTTTATGGTGAAAACTGAGTGCAGTGCACACGTTGCAGAAAATGGCTTACGAAAAATGTATCAGATGTGTGTATTAACTGTGACTCGGATGATGATTTGTAAGCCTAATTTGGCTTAATTTTGCCTACAAATCATCATCTGATTCACTACAGTAGATATGTATGAACAAATAAAAATTGAAGTATTGTTAATACTATTATTTTTCCTTAGTAACCTCATCAGATATGTCAACTAACCCCACAACCGGGGTTTGTTGACTTATTGTTCTCACTAATCTAAATTTGTTTAAAACTACAACTAGATTCAATCAAAGCATTCAAAATTGAATCTGTTTGAAGCGTTCAAAAGTGAATGTGCAAACTTTTGGTGTACAACAAGTCAGCAAAATACTAATGGTTCATTGGTAAAAATTAAATACGTTCAAATTTAGCCCCGGTCTCCCCTAATTCTTGAAATAATTCGAAGTAATATTTTCCATTGAGAAAATGTTCTCAGCCACACGGACCAATCAGAGCGCGGCTACTGCGGACGGATTCTCAGCTATAACCGCGCTCTGATTGGCCGGTGTTTTTCGTTGATAACTCCTTAACAAAGACACGGAGAATATTTTCGCAAAGGAAAAGATTACTTCGAATAACCTCAGGAATCACCATTCCAAGGAAGTACAAGACTTTTGGGACACTCTGTACACTAAACAGTACTGATTTGTTTTAGTAAATATTGGCAACATAGTTCTGTGTAATATAATTGTTATGTAATTTTAAATAGCAGTTGCAAGTAGCTTATAATTGAAATGAACAAACGAAGAAAGAAGAAGTGCCTGAACAAGAAAGTATCATTCAAACTGAAGAGTATCTTTCTACAGTAAATTGACCTGTGAATCATGTTTGGCTACAGTATTATTTGAGAGTGATGGTGTAAAGGTCATTGATTAGCTATTCGATCGATATATAATCGATTCCACGAACGCTGACCAGTCGCCGGCGAGAAAGGCAGCCGGTCACGTTATTAACTCATTATCGGCGTTTAACGATGATAATTGAATACGATTATCGGTTTGCGTGGTTTTATAATGCGTAGGAATGTTGTCTCTTTTTCTACGGGTACGTAATCGTAGAGCTTGTTTGATTATCGGTGTAAATTCGCACCTAATTATTTCTATTCTCTTCTGATACACCTTTCAGGGTTACCGCTGATCTTTATCCAGTTACGAACCTAGTCCGAGAAGAAGAAAAAAACAAGTATATCGATAATAGCCTCCGGTTATTATCCACGATAGTAATTTTACGTGCAGGCGGTATTATCGTGGGTATACTAGGCGGTGGATCGCGATCGGCACAATGGCGAGTCGGTGTAAAATCGTATCGAAGCCGAAAGGATCGGTCGTTTTCTCCATTGAATGCTTCCTCGATTGTCTTGTAACCTCGATGCATAATCCATCGGTGCCGATCGACGGTGTTAATAAGATTTATACGGGAGAAGCGGGGAAAAGAATGCCGCGATCCTTTTTTATCGATCGGTATCTCGATCTAATGTCACCTTTGCTCGCTCACACGTCCCCGTCGTCGTTTGCTCGGGCCGGCTGCCGTGCGGTATGCATACTAATTCCACAAATAAATCTATTTCTCCGTGCCTCGAGGTCGCTTATACCGCCCGGCCGAAGGGTGAATAAATTTCCGAGAGGTTATTTTCCACGAAAACATTGTCGGCTTTTCGCCAAGGGCTTCTCGCTGCTTTATCGTTCGATCATTCGTCCGACGATCATCGTCGAAACTGGGACGTTCTACGCCACTTTCTCGCGACGACGATGCGCGACAGGGCCGGGGGAAGAAAATTGACGGAGGAAAGCGTTGCACGGTTTGATACTTTGATAGCGGTGGTAGGCGAGAGGATACTGTTGCCAGCATTGAAATCCCCGTGACGCTATTACCGCGCGTTAAAATCTTCGAGGTAGAATTATTACCGCACGCCCGGATCTCCGTTATAATTATACGTATTCTTGCGTTACTACGTGCGGCAGAATCTACGCGCGATGGTACTTACTCGAGTCGACTGATTAGATTACTGCTACAGTAACTGTATCGCGCGGTGAAATCTACAGCGTAAGATTCCTCTAACATTTTCGCGATGGCGCTGTTACTGCGTACAATGCGATCTCCGCGATAATTTCACTATCACGCATTTAGATCTCCGCGATAGTAACAGTACTGCGCGATAAAGTATTTGCGATAGCACCATTGCATACGCTCAACTGCCCTATATTCGAGCTGGTATACATAGTATTCACTAATGCCTGGTGAAATCTCGGCGATAGCGCTACTAATGCACGTTCAAGCCCCTCGGATACCTAAATTTCCGCGCATTCAAACCTCGGACATACTGCTATTCCACGCATTCAGGTCTCCGGTATAGGACTATTACACGCGTTCAAATCTCCATGGTAATGCTACTACCATGCGTTGAAATCTTTCAGATAATATTGCTCCACGTATTGAAATCTCCAATTCTATTCTGTGCGTTAAAGTGTCCACGATACCCTGTTACACAAAGCGTTGATATCTCCACGATACTCTGTTACCAAGCGTTGAAATCTCTACGATACTCTGTTACCAAGCGTTGAAATCTGCACGATACTCTGTTATCAAGCGTTCAAATCTCCACGATACCCTGCTACTAAGCATTGAAATTTGCACGATACTCTGTTACCAAGCGTTCAAATCTCCACGATACCCTGCTACTAAGCATTGAAATCTCCACGATACTCTGTTACCAAGCGTTGAAATCTCTACGATACCCTGCTACCAAGCGTTGAAATCTACACTGTTGCGTCTACCACGCGCCGAAATCCCCCAGTTAATGCTATTCCGCGCATTGAAATCTCCACAATACTCTGTTAGCAAGCGTTCAAATCTCCTACGTATTGCGTACTACCACGCGCCGAAATCTGTCAGTTAGTGCTATTCCACGCATTGAAATATCCACGATAATATCATGTATTGAAATCTCTGAGTTGATACTATTCCATACATTGAAATCTTCACGATAATACTGCGATCATGCGTTAAAATGTCTGAGATACACGCATTGATGTCTCTACCACAGTTCTATTCTAAAAGTACAAATCTCCACGATTGTCTACCACCACGCATTAAAGTCTCTATAATACTCCGCTTCCGCGAGATCTTCATCATAATATTCTTTCCATTAAGATGTCCATCACGGTACTCCACCACGCATCGATGTGTCTTTCCCAGTTCTACGTCAAAGTCTTTCGAAAAACTTCGAAATTCACTCTTCGCTTAACCTCTTGCCGTATCATTTTCTTTACAGTTACAGTGATTAGAACGTCTTTATCCCCAAAAATGTCGTAGAAGAGAAAAGAAAATTTATATTTTCTGTATGGCTACATTTATTTTAATGCTTAAATCAAATAAAGTCGAATAAAGAGAAAGGCATAACATTCATATTTGTTAAACTTTGTTAAAATCTTCATGACAAGTCCGACTCGTTAAAATACGGCAATTTCTTAATTCTCAATTAACAATTTCTTCGTTCAGCTCTAAGCACCGCATCCTCGAGAAAAATTTGCGGTTCCATGCAGGCGGATCCATACCATCCCTTTAGGAAAGAAAATATCCGTCCATCCCACTTCCCACAATCAGTTGATTAAAAGTTCCACGAGGGGAACGCTGAACGCGGTCGCGCGCGCATGCAATTAATCGCGCAATTAAATCTTCCGTTGGTATATCGCCGCGTTGCTCGTTTCCTCTTCTGTCTAACGACTGAACAATGGCCTCGTAAATCACCGGTCGCGAGTGTGTCTGCCTACGTAAAAATGAGCGGGACGAAAACGAGAACAACGTTGCTCGCGACAGCGTGCCTCGCATAGCTGTCGCGCCGTCTATGTATCTTTGTTTCGCATAACCGGCCGGCAATTAATCTCGTCGGCCGATACCGGAGGCTTATCGACGATTAAAACCCGGTTAACGATCATCGGCTCCAAGACACGGGGTTTTCGGCAATCTCCGTGACGCGCGCCGCGCCACGCCGCGCCGGCAGGAAGATATTCTCCCGATAAGACGAAGGTTGATCAACATTCCTCGGCTCCGGCAGCCTCTAATAACACTCCTACTGGTATTACCGTCGTCGTCCGGGCGCGCGTAGGAACTCGCTCGATCGATCCAGGCAAACAGAAAACGAAAGACTGGCTGCTCCGCGCCGGTCGCCGGTCGGAATATTAGACGGCCGTCCCGCCGTCAATTCATTACTACCATTATCTCCTAGCCGTGCTTGTCAATGCCCTGAACCGCCCATTCGCGAAACCAGTCGTTCATTTGCCACCATTATGCGGTGCAGGCGATCCCCAATTTACTGTTATTACTTTTTCCACGGTTGGCTCTCGCGGTTGCCACTGTTTTTCAGTCGCCACTGGTCTTTTGCCAATTCGCTGGTTTTTCCTCGGCCGCGAACGAATCATCTCTCTCCCCAGTCCCGTCGGACCAACGACAAACCGTTCAATTTCTGCGTTACCGACGAGTCTGCCCCGGTAATCGCGGCCATTCTTTTTGCCCCGGCTAGGCTGATCCACTGGTTATGTTGTTGGATTAACGAGAGCGAATAAGACGTTGATCGAAAGTGCACACGGCCGTGTCGCGGCAGCCCGAGATTGGCTCGTCTTCCTGTCGCGTCCGAGACAACCTTCCTCCTGTAATCAGTATACATAGGTACACTCCGCTCTCGTGCGTCTGCGCCCGGTAACCGGCCACTTCCGGTCGCCGCGGCACCACCCAGCCGCCAAAACAGAAAAACGAAAGTATTTCTCGACCGGCCTTAATACGCGGGCTCGGTTATACGCGCGAGACACGCGAGTTTCTGCCACGGAATCGACCGAAGGGCACCAGGACGCTGTTTTCTGCGTCCTGATCGCGGAATTTGTTGAAACTACTCGGCGAAGTCTCGGAAAATAGTACTATTGCCCACACTATTGTATTGGGTCGGTGCATAATTATTGCGGCTTTTTTTTCCTTTAAAAACTGGCGTTTCTTTTAATTTTTTTTCATAAAAATAATCCTCTCTTTTCAGTTAGTGAAAATGCGTATCGAAAATCATATCCATATTCGCCATATTCTGCTCTACCACTTCGAGAAAGGTTGAAACGCAGTACAGTCATTTCGCGATCTCAACGAACATTTTGGCGAAGGAACAATCAGCACAAACCTGATGGAAAGATCAAACCTCGCAGATGAAGAAGAAAGAGATCGACCATCAAATTTCGACGACCAGGCACTTTTGGCAGCCGTGGAAGAGGACGAAAGCTTGACAACAAGAATGTTGGCCGAAGACTTCAATGTGGACCATTTGACCATCGTTCGTCGACTCAAAAAGCTCGGAAAAGTATTGAAGTAGATATGCTCCGGAATAATCATTTAAAGATGGTTTTGTTAAATGTTGTTATTGTTTTTGTTGAATAAAATTTGTTTAAAAAAAGCCGCAATAATTATGCATTAACCCAATAAGATCTCGGAATTTCTACACCGTTCTGTTGGATCGGTACATCGATTAAATTGAGCCAACATTTAATTTGTGAGTCGCTCCATGTTGTTCTACAACTTTGTGCGTACTGTGTTGAGCACCTTGTACTTTCGATCAATTGTACACTTATAGAGGATCGCAGCTATCGTATAACAAAATAATTTTCAATGTTTTGTTATGTAGAACATCTTGTGCTATTGTAGTATTCTTTCATGGAAATCTAAGTTGTAACGCTTAAAGCGAGACAAGTAAATAAGTTAAGTATACGATTAAGTAACTTTTTAAACACAAATTTTCTTTTCCCTTTTCCAGAATTTCATGCTTTGTCATATAAATCATTAAAGCACTATTCCCCGTAATAATTATCTTATCATTTTATTCACCACTTCCGAATATTTTTAAGGAGAACGAATCTATGAAAACATTTTCGAATAACTTGAGAGAAAATGAAAGATTCACTTGAGAAAAGCTGCACACGATATAATCGATAAAATATTTAAAAGGTTTCTCCCAACGTCAACGCATGGCTGGGAGGTTAAGCGGTGTTCGAAATCGTCTCAGCAGCGAGCTGCCACGATCTTCGTCACTAATTTCTTTTGTGCTCTCTGTATCTCCCCAAAGGACTGGAGCAACCCCGGTGCCAGTAATAAGTTCGTCAAGCGCGTTCGACATGCTCGTAAAACTTGCACCGGTGCTCGGAGCGTCGCAGTAAAAATCTCGTTGTGGCTGCCGGCGAGGTGACGAGGAACGAGTAGCATCAGATGAGAAGGGGGTAGAAAGGTGTCAAGCGTTGACTTTGATGGATCGAAGATCCCTGAAGTCTCGCCTACCCCACCTTCCCCTCCACCGCCTCGGTTTTTGTTCACCGCGGACCACCGCGTTGCTATTTGTTTTTTCTTTCTCCACGGATAAAACGGCGTATCCGACAGGTTACTCTCTCACGGTGTATGTTAACGTCCTTTGCCGCGCGTGCACTCGATACGCGTGCAGATGCGAGCCTCGCGCGAGATCGAGCAGCAACTATGCAGCTGCACCGAGAAATTGGATCCCGAGGCGAATCGATCACTGAAACTTCACTTTCTTCGAGCCGGGATCTCGGAATCGGCCTCTCGACCTTTGATCTGTGGACCTATTGCACTGAAGCAATTACTGTGGATGTTCATAGGAGTTGAAGTCTCTTAGTCTGGCATTACAGTCTCCACGCATTAAGGACATTTACAGTGGACCTTATTGTTACCCATAGAAATTGAAGTTTCTTGTTCTAGCATTAAAGTCTCCACGCATTAAGGACATTTACAGTGTCCTTATTGTTACATATACATAGAAATTGAAGTTTCTGAATCTAGCATTAAAATCTTCACGCATTAAGGACATTTACAGTGTCCTTATTGTTACATATACATAGAAGTTGTAGTTTCTTGATCGAACATTAAAGTCCCCACACATTAAGGACATTTACAGTGGACCTCATTGTTACCCACAGACATTGAAGTTTCTTGATCTACATGGTATTAAAGTCTCCATGCATGAAGGACATTTAGAGTGATTGTTACTCATACAAGTTGAGGTCTCTTGATCTAGCATTAGAATGACTGCTGTTTGCTGAAGTTAGATTAGTGATTTAAATATGTTTTGACGGTCACTCTGTAGTAATTTATTTAATAGACAAACTACGTAGAAAAAATATATGTATATTGTATATGTAGACAAACAGCAGAAAAAATGAATTGAATGTTAGAAGATGGCGGATACTCATGTAAATCTATATTCTTATATTCATAGTTTTATCAGATTGAAAACAAAATGAAAACAAAAAATATTGTCGTACGTAGACTATTTCCGGTGATCTCACTGTAAAGAAGGATTGAAAAATGTCGAATGAATATATCATCACCATCATTATTTTATAAAGTACTGGTGTGATGTAAATAATACATATGTATACATATGTATAATAGCGCGTGTCCCGCGTGCTATACGTTAACAAATCCACAGACATCGCGCACATACATGTAGGATCAGAGACATCAGTTAAGAAATAACACAACAGTTAACCGAAAGAAAAGTATAATGTTTGAAAACACAACGTTGAATACAATTAAACGAATGAGCTCAACTAACGAATCTCCGTCTGAGAATTACGTAGTTACTAATCTCCGTCTGAGAATTACGTCTTTATCGTTCAACCGTCACATTCCAAATCGCAATTCATAAATATCTGAAAGCCGCAATCAATAACGGTAACGACGTCGCATCGCGATATCTAACATTCAGCGGAGTTCACAACGGCATCACCACCCTACATACGTATGTATATGAAGTGCCGCGAGAGTGACTTAAAGAGCACAGAAAAAGAGAGAAAGGATCGTGTAAAGTATAAGTAAAGTGTATGTCATTCCACGGGTTCATTTGAAACAGTAGAAAAAGATGTGCGATTTTCAACTGTCTCCGCGGTTCGCGCGAGGGGAGTCGGAGCCGGAGCAGTGTCTCTTCGAATGTAAAACGACGGCCGTAAAAGGCGAGGCTGTCGGCGAGTTCGCGCGCGCGAACTGACAAAACAGCGGCGTCGGGTCTTAATCCGTGGTTACGCAAACCGGAGAAACCGAGAGGGAGATCTCGCGAGTTCGGTCGACCACCGCGCGAAAAACGCATCGAACAAAACGCGGGCACACGCTTGCATACGGGACGAAATTACACGACGCCGATACAAACCCAGATACGCGAGCGCGCAACGAATTTGTAACACGATACCCCAGGTAACGAAATATCAATAACGCGAAAGATAATACCGAGCGTGTAACGCGAATATCGGTATAAGACAACGACTATGACGATGACTATGACGCCGCCGCCGACGACGACGACGACGGGACGCGTGCTGTTCACAATTTTCATTTCCACGATGAAAATGGCCGCATAGCGCTATCTCGCTGTTTTATTATCGATCACCCGGCGTGACTCACCTCGATCCTGCCCGGGCATGGTCAATTATGTAAACTATATCGATGGCAGCGCTGTGCAGGAGCCCAAAGATTTTTTCCGGAGCCCAAACTATCTACAAATATGGCTGCCAGCTGAGATAGCGAATTAGGCAATAGAGGCAGGCGCGTCATACAGGATATCCGGAGCTGCCCAGCCCGATCTGGCTCTCGTTTCGATCGTGTCGACGAAGATCGATGATAAAAGGCGACACAGAAATTGGCCGAGGACTGCGTTCATGGCCGACTGAGATTGACGAGAGAACGTTTACAGTTTAGAAGATTTCGTACAAGTCTATGTTATTTTATAAGATTCTATACACTTGTAACATGAATTGTTAAATGTTCAAGTGTGCTATAGTAAACTCGATTTCCTTCTAGATCGGATAAAATGTCCGAATTTGGTGTCGAAACAGTTTCGAGTATGTGAAACAATTGAAGGATCAAAAGAATTTGGATACGTTTTGGAAAATTTAGGTGTATGGAAAAGTTGAAAAACTGGTGAAAGAGACAAAAATGCTGTCTTGAAAAGGTTGATTCCTAAGAACATCTTCGTAAAGGAAAAAATTATTTCAAATGGCCTCAGGAATAACCCCTTCCAAGGAAGTACAATATTTTTGTAAGCCTTAGATCTAGCTGAAAGTTCCAACTTCTATATTTCGTTAAAAGATTTAAACACTCAGTAATTATAATTTAGTTTGACATTTGTTGTTTTATAGAAATGACAAGAGATTGTCAATAAAATGGACGAAAGAAATAATGATAATCGGCCCTCATTAAAAGTACGATGCAAAAATGTTTCCTCTCTTACAAGCTATGAATGCATCAAAACTTGCACTCAATTAATGTCTTGTGCTTCGCTTAATCCTTGCTTAGAATTTGTCCTTTCCCCTAATTTTTTAAGAAACGTCGTTATTATAGTTTTACTAGGTGGAATATTTCGACGGTATATGTTTATGAAGAGAAAGTAGCAGCATTTTCATACGGCGAATGTAGTCGAGTGAATGCATATAACAAAGATGCAATCGCAACAACGCTCCCTGAAAGACCGGGACCGCCCTTCGGTTGTAACTCCGCTGCCTACGTTAGGAGTCGCTATTCTGAAACAATTGCTCATCAAGAGAAGACAGAGGTTACGCAGCTCATTGTCAGATGGAACAGTCAATAGTTTCGTACCTACTGACGCGCAGGAACGTGACTTTTAGCGCTGCTGGTATCGGGAATTTCCCGGTGCATATCTGCGAGAGGGTGCAACTCATCGTTCCCTTTCGTTGGAATGATCCTAGCAATAGATCGCAATCGCGTTAGAGAGCTCGAATATCCTTTCTTTTATTTCTGAACGCTTCTTTTTGGCAGTCTCAAATCTCATTTCCTTACTAAATTGCAAACATTTTCAATACAATATTTCAAACACAGGAAGCAAACGTGTATTTATGCACACATCAATTTTCACGGAACAATTTATGGAACTTGGAATAAACATTTCTAGAAGAAACGTTTCTCCAGGATTTGTGGTTTCTTACGCAAAATGAAAATTGTATTAATTACAAGTTACAAGAGCTACCATTTATTTCTTTTCTTAATAATTTTATTGAGTCGAAAGCAATACTTATAAATTCTTTAAATAATTTTCCAGTTTTGTAAATCTATAGTCTAATTATGACAATCAGAAATTGGTGAATTTCGTGATCTATTTATCAAGCATAGAAATCATCCATACGTCTGTACCAATAACATATTCCCGGCCTCATTACATTTTCTAACCCTCGGAGACCTTTAGCCCCTAGCTTACCCCTATCAAAGGCACCAATAAAAAAGACTCTAGGCATTAGCAATCGTTCAATGAATGCAGGGTCAGTTTCCAACACCTGCTGGAACTTCAGCTTGAATAAAAAAGTAGATTTCACGCAGTAGATCGATTGTTGTGCGAGCTGGCAAGAAAAAGTTGTATTATTTTTCACGAGATTTTAAGATCACCCCCTTCGTTGATTTATTTCATTATTATTTAGTTAATTCATTTTAACCCGTAGTTGGTATGGTAACATTTTGGTTATCTAACTGGTATCGCGGGGTTGTTCAAGACTTATTTTATGCATTTACGACAAAAACGAGTTGATTTAAAACAATAAAACATTGAAAGAATTTCAGACCGTCAATATTTTCTTTAACTTATTAAGATTATTAATAAACTGCGGATCTTTATGCAAAATAAAAATTGTCTGCATCGATTGCAAGAAATAGAAACTGATTTGAATGTTATTTCTTCCCTTAATGATTTTAATAGAGGAGAAAATTTTTCAACAATTTTGAAACCCCACAATTTTTCTATAAACACATAAAGATTCGCGGTCTAATTACACTGTCCAACAAAATCAAACTTTTTTCATGTTCAACAATTACTGTTGGGTTATTCTTATAGAGTTTTTTGCGCTGATTCCGAATCTGCCCTTAATTTTTTCCCTAGACTCACAGTTTTTGAGAAACTTGATTTTGAAAAGAAAACACATTTTTCAACTTTAAACAAATATTGCGATGTTATTATAAAAGATATTGAATTTTGTTCTTTGGGATTTCTCAAAATAAAAGTCTGCTCTATATAAACTGAAAAATATCATCAAAAATTGGTGCAAGAGTGGTGTCTCTCCATATTTAACGGTTGTTTAAACATGTTTAAACACTCATAATGTATTAATATTGGATATCACTGTATTCGGGGAAGTTTTTTTCAATATCTTTTATAATAACATCACAATATTTGTTTAAAGTTGAAAAATCTGTTTTTTTTCAAAATCACGTTTCTCAAAAACTGTGCGTCTAGGGGAAAAATGAAGAAATCAGCGCAAAAACTCTATAAGAATAACCCAATAGTCATTGTTGAACAAATTTGGTGTTGGACCAGTATTATTAAAGAAGAAGGAAATGATTCTTGCAATTGATGCTACCAATTTTTATTTTGCAAAAAGATTCGCAGTTTACTGATGGGTATTACTGTCTGAAATGTTATCAATAGTAGCTACATAAAAGAGAGAGAATGGATTTGTTTTCAATCAAGTTACATCTTCGTCTAGTAACCACTGAAATAGTTGTGGTTCATCAGAGACCCAACGACACCAACTGAGAGTTTAATATCTTTTCGTTGTCGAGGAAAATAGGCCTTTCCGGTGTGCGAACTAAATACTTGGGTCACCGATCGCTTTGCAGGTCGCATCGTACTAAACAGTGAAAGGGTTTAAGAAATATGCAAATGCTAAATAGGACGACCCGAACTGACCAGGTATACGGGTACCCCAACTTCCGTAGTCCGAGGGGTAAAATCGGATCTCACGGGGAAGGCAGTTCCCATTACGTGTTCCGCGTGGACGTTTTCCTCATTCTCCGGATATCGGATTAGGTAATGCGCGGAGGCGCATAATGCATGCCGTTATCTGTCGCTACAATGTACTGGGTATCTGTCCTTCTTCGTCCCCTATCTCTGTCTTTCCCCCCGTGTCTGCGTGTTTGTCCGTGACGGTTTCCCCCGGTGTCCGCGTATCTGCGAAAGAAAGAACCGTGCCACGGGACGTGGCTACCCAGCGTGACCGGCCGATAGGATAAGCGTCACCCTGGACTTCCTACGCCGCTTGAGAATTAACCGGACAGGATGAGAACAATTAGCATCGGCCGGCGTAATCGCGCGCGCGCAGGTTCGCGGAGGACAGGGAGTCGCGATAACGGGCAGTCCGCGAACTAACGGAACAACGAGTTCGCAGGCGAACCCACAATCTCGCAGAAGTCGCCGAAGAAACCGGGCATGAGGAAAGAATTCGCAAGACGAGTCGACCGCCAGACGATCCCCGGGGGCCCCCGTGCTCGCAGAATCATTTCATTACGATTTCGCATCGCCAATCTAGCTCGACAAAATTCGAAAGGGACGATTTTACTACATTTGAGCCGCCCACTTTGCCAAATCGATTAACTCCATAAAACAGGAATCCAAATACATTGTTTTTCAAAATTCCCTTTAAAATAAAAATTGAAATAAACATTGTATGATGCATGAATACAGATGTAGCTTTCATATAAAGACACGTAGAATGAATAAGGTAGAATAGCCTTGGTGTAATCGTTATTAATATCACAACTTTTGGGTGACTAATCGATTTGACAAGTGAAAAAAAGATAATAACATCAAAATCAGTCTTCAAATTATATTTTTTATTGCAGAAAAAGCTCATTAACCGCTAATAAACCTCTAATTTCAATAATTCTATTTCCGCAAGATATACATATGTATATAAGCCGTTCGCAAGAGCAAATCGATTAACTCCACTTTTTGAAATATTTTAAATTTAAGTGTCAGAGCAGGGGGGGTTCAGTCATAACATTTTTTATTTATAATAAATGTCCCAAATAATACAGATTGTTAACACCATTAAACGACAAAATTTTTTGAACGCGGATTTCATTATTGCAACGATTTGCATTAGAGTACGGAGTTAATCAGAATGGCTTTTGAAATAAATTATTTATTATTCAGCGACCAATAAAACTTTGTCGTTTAATGGTGTTAATCCGTATTGTTTGGGAAATTTATTATAAATAAAAAAAGTTATGACTGAACGTGCTTTGACACTTAAATTTAAAATATTTCAAAAAGTGGAGTTAATCGATTTGGCCTGTGAACGGCTCATTTATCGGTTGATATACGTAGGGTCGTATCAATACTAATGATTACATTCTAATGATTACAATAATAATGATCACATTTTTATAAAAATTCATCTGTTTTTTTCATGATCGAACCACATATTTACACAGTGATAGGGTAAAGGTACCAAAGGTAAGTTTTTTTATCAATTTGAAGGCAATCTGTTTTTATTGATTTACTATCGCATAAATGTTTCTTTATAATATAGTTCGAAATATTGTAAATGTTTATATGTTACTAATTATTTACTAAACAAGTCCAAACAGTTCTCGCCCCTATTTGGTCGGGAAATGTTGTATATTTAATAATAATTATTAAATAACAAGAACAGAAAAGTTTCAAAAACACGTATCTCCTACTTTGGTTCATAATGTTACATACACAAAGTTACACGAACATGGATAAACAATTAATAAGAAATATTGTATAAAAAAGATGAATCTTTTTAGACATTGTTCAAACAAATAATTTCTTTCAAATTTAATAAAAACTCATTGTCCTAGACCCTCTAGTTTCTGAGATGTTAACTTTGAGGGCTATTTTTACCCCTTAACACGAATGTCAGCAGCTAAAGAAAAATACGTGTCAAATATTGGGTTGGAAACAAAGTTCGTAGCGTTTTCAAATTAAGAGTCGAAGATAAAATTACAGTATTTATCCATATGTTTATTCAATAACACGAGAAGTTACTTCGAAAATGGCAAAAAGTAATAGAACAGAATGGAAAATATGTTATTGAATAAATCTATGAATAAATATCTGAATTTTAGCTTTCAATTTTAATTTATGAACGCTACGAACTTTCGTTCCAACCCAATATTTTTCTACAAACTGTATCCTGTATAAATTTCATTAAAATCGGCGTGTTACAAGAGTGATATAAAAAGGAGTACATACACGAGTTCGCGAATTAAAAACGCGAGGAGGTAGTGCAACAACCGCTTGCCATCGAGAAGAAATTGCCGGGGACCGCAGAGGAGAGACGAACAGAATAAAAAGAGATTGGTAAAACCGTGACAAAGAAGCAGGCATGCTCACGATGGTTGTTTCTTCTGGCCGATGAAAACATCATCCGCGTCAAGCTGCTCCGCTCCACGTCGGGATGTGAAAATTTCGCGTGACTGATTTGCATAACGCTCGGCCGACGCTCACGGTGAAGACACAAGGAAAAAGGAACCCGTTCCTCTCGTCCCGAGAGATAGTCGATTTTTTACGGAACAGAGGCGCGATGTTTGTTTTGTCTGCTGCCCGTTGCGCACCTCTGACGGGAATATTAACTTTACGATCGAGCTTGAACTCCCGGGCTATTCTATCCCAGCTAGACCCGCTCGAGATATCGATGTAATCGATTCGGCTATTCGAGAGGATCGGCCGTGTCCATATTAACGACGAATTGAGTTAAGTGCGGATTCTTGTTCCGTGATGATAGCTCTATCGAAATGCTCGCTAACAAGCTGCTCCACTATTAATACTCTTTCGCTCGGTTTTATCACGGCGGACCATTCCCTAGGACCCTTCGGGCTGTTCAAACCCTTATCATCGCGCGAGGAAATCCATCTTCTACTCGGGGCGGCTGCCCGGTAGCGGCATTCTTCTTCTCGTTTTGTTCCACGTCTCATTTCATCCAAATATCGCCGAAAATCAAATGCGCAAATATTTGAAAAGCTGCATTCAATTTTAGAAAATTGTGTAATCGATATGTTGTACTTCCTTGAAATGGGTGATCCCCGAGGTTATTTCAAATAATAATCTTTTCCTTTGCGAAAATGTTCTCCACAAAATCGCGGACCAATCAGAGCGCGGCTACTACGTGCGGATTCGTCCGATTAACGTGTATCTAACAATCGATTAAAATACACACGAGCTACAAGTGATCAAAATGTATAACCAACATAAATCTATAAAACGCACTTTATATTTTCATTACTAATTTAATTTAATTTGCGCTGTAATGTAATTCCCACCAAATGCAATTTTTTTATGATCTCTTTTGCACGTTATTTAGTAAACCAATGCTTCTAATTGCTCAAAAAGGTCAGGTCGTTTGATCCAATTTCGGGAGCAACTGTACGCAAATACGTTTATTGTAGTAGGATCTCGAAATATTAAGAATTCCTGGTATAGAAAATTTTTGATTGCTTCTTATTTATATTTGAAAGCAACGTTGTAAGTTTTCATATCAGAGTTCCACATATGATTATTAGCAAATGTGCCACTGACTGTACTACAGTAAAGTCGCGATATTTGTCAACGACCGCGTACGCGATAGTTGTCAGGTGCCTACCCACTTCACTGTCATGCTGTCCTTCTCTACGTTCGGTTTTCATAAGAAGATAATGTCGGTATGCGATAGTTGTCTGTGCAGGACACATGCCGTTTGTCAAGAATCGCGACTTTACTGTATTTGTCTTACGATTGTTATTCATTGAATATATTTTATAATAAAATAATATATTTATTTATAATAAAATTCACGACTCGTAAAACTGTTTGATTTTGCTGGAAAATCTCTATTAGTTTATAATAATAGAAAGTTAAGCTCGTTTAAACATTGCAAGAAAAGATAAAAAGATTTTTACTACGATTTTGGCTTAGGGATTAGGGATAAGGCCAATCATTGTTCAGTTTACCCTACTCTGTGAAATCCACGTTCTTCTTCGTGGTTCACCGTGTTCGTCGCCGCCTCGGTTTTGTCGTGATTGTTTGTATATGAATATGAGTTTGTAAGTGTATCTGAAAATCGTCATAACCGAAGGAGAAAGAGAGAGAGAGAGAGAGAGAGAGAGAGAGAGAGAGAGAGAGAGAGAGAGAGAGAGAGAGAGAGAGAGAGAGAGAGAGAGAGAGAGAGAGAGAGCATGCAGGGTCATTGGTTCTTCCAGGTTTGTCCACTAGATGTGCGTACGTTTGGGTCGTGAATTCGGTGGTCGTGAACGGTGCGTAAGCAATGTGTTAACTCGAAGTTTCAAGAGAGGAGAGCGCGCAGGGTGTTGGGATCTGTCTAAACTCCCGATACCCAGATTCGGTTACCCAGCACACGATTCCACAAAAGATAGTCTCAGCGTGTGCACGCGTATATCTGCTCGTCACGGTGTCGCGTTCAGGCGTCGTGCGTCTCCCGTTTCCCTTCCTCCGTTGAAAAGGGAAACAGGAAGACAAGCTTGTCCTCGGTGAACCCCTTCTGGCTGACTTTCCGCGCGTGCACGGAAGCGGCTCGGCATAAAAGCTCGTAGAATTTCGACGGGACGTCCCGTGGCGACGCAACGCGACGGATCGGATCGGGCCACAGTTCGTTTGCGGTTCTACGAGTGCGAGAGGCGCTGGACCGAGAGCTCCGAAAGGGACGAGCATGCTCGAGCTGGCTCGAAAGGGTTCAAGAGGGTCGCTGGGATGCTGTCGTCTTCGGGGAGGAAAGAAAGCGAACGGAAGCGGGCATAGAATAGGCGCGAGAGAAGGTGCAAAAGGGGGCGGGGATGCTCCGCGCGTCGATATGAAATATTCGCCGGGAGAGTAACTCTATATTATTATCCTCTTTCACACCTCCCTGCACCTCTATGCGCGAGAAAAGCCTTGGGATCACAATCAACGAGTGGCCCCTATTGTCTCTCATTGTCGTGCGCCTCGTGCGTGCACGCCGCGCTGCGCTACGCACTGTGCTACAGTGCTACGGTTTGTGGTATGCTGGGTTGCACTGTGCCGCGGCGACGAGGCGCCCCATCTCACCCCGGCGCGCGGCGTGGCGTTCGCTCCTCACGACCTGCTCGCCGGAATTAATTAGCCCCGACGTGGCCACTAATTAGCAAATCGAACCGAGCCGGTCGCCCGGGTGTGCCCGTTGTCGGCCGATTGGAAAGCGAGCACGGCCTCGCCGGTGACTTTCACGTGGAGCGGTTTTTTGCGCGCGGATCCCAACGATCTCCGATGGACGTCTGCCGTCCGCTTCGCTCGGCTCGCGGGATTATTAAGTTTCTTTTTCTTGCGTATCTCTCTCCCTTTCTCTCTCTCTCTCGTGTTTTCCATCCTCTCTTTCGCTCTTTTTCCATCGCCGTCTCCCCCGCCGCCTGCTCCTCTTGTTTCTCGTGTTGTTGCCGGTCGCTTATCAGAGATCCGAGAGACGCCCGAGGGCGTTATCTCGATTGGTCGTTGGTCGCGACCGAGTTCGAGAGTTAATTCGCTCCGACTGGCAGATAGCGCCGGCCGAAAAAATATTAATAAGCCAGGATATAACGCGAATCTAATTAAGAGTAACAGCTGAAATCTGGAACAGGTTCCCGCGACGATTAGGCTACCGGGATGCGCTACCGCGACTTTCAAACATGGTTCGCTTAATGCTCGCATTCCGCTAGTTGAGAGAGCGCGTAAACCCTGGAGTGCGTGCCGGGATTTTTCGAAATCGCGCTTGCTCGCGCCGCGTTGGGATCGTTAATCGATTTCGCCGGTAATCGAGCCGAACCCCTTCGAAAAATGCTAAATGCCTCGACAAGGATTTCAACTTCGAACGGAAACATTTCGTTAGGGCTCTATCCGCGGGATAAGTTAGTGCCTCTGATAAGCAGGGCAGAAGAGGCCTGCCGGAGAAAAATTCGCCGGCCAGCGAAACGCCGGCGAACGACGTTTAATTAACTGGATCAGTGAGAGCCTGATGAACCTGGCCGCCGGTAAGTGTTAAATGTTATCAGCTGTAACCGACGTAAAACTCCGAGTTCTGCTCCCCGGAGCCAGAATTAACGAGAATTATACGGGGTTTTATAGAGGGCTCGTTGCATCCACTGGAATCGGAAAACTATGCATGTAATTAATTGTCGTCCTGCTCGGAGATATATATGTTATGATGCTGGAAAGTATACCTGACTCGAGGATCTTCTATTTTCAGGGACGCTAGAATTGGTTCTAGAGAATTTGTAGAAGCAGGCGATGTCTAAGGAAACCAGTAATTATCGATCTACCAAGAAAAAGGATTTTTTCTGCGTATAACTTATTAGATTGATTGAAGACACATAGACAGTCGCGCAACTGCAGAATCTAAAGAAATCAACAATTATCAGACAACTATCAGTTTAATAGTGTCCTTATATCGATCGTATTTGTTGTTAATACAGAAATATTAATGCTTTCAGCGCAAGGTTCGATCAAATGTTACTTAATTTACAAAGCAATTTTGCAACAAACAGAGTAATTCCGACGTTTCGATCTATGTTTAGATCATCTTCAGAGGTCACTAGAATTGCGTCTGTGAAAATTTTGAAATTTAGGAATACATAACCAAAAATCTTTGAAATTGTAATTTATATTGTCGAAAGAACTACCCACTAGCTTTGTGAAGAGAATTAATAAATTCGGCGAAAGAATGAAATACATGTTGAACACATGCCGCTTTGTAAATTAAGTAACATTTGATCGAACCTTCCGCTGAAAGCATTAATATTTCTGTATTAACTATCAGTTTATTGGGAAGACTACAATGGTCATGAAAATGTAATTGTCCGAGTCAGTAATTAGCCATAATATTCTATAATCTTTCACAGGTCTACTCCACTAGAAAGCTTGCTATACCTAATTAAGAAGATTCACTCACTTTCTTTCTTTATATGTCTACCATAAAATATTTGATTTCTTTTCGTTAGTGTTACAAAATGTATTTCTTCTGTGACATGTAATTTAGCTCTCGTGCACTGTTCAAATTTAAGTTTCTCTTGCTGAAATGTATAAATCAATTTAACAGTACGCACACGTGGCACACGAGATAATGATTAAATTACAATTATGATCCAGTTTAATTTTGAAAAAGGTGGAGGCGTAAAAATGTACTATCATGCTAGGATCTTTCACACAACTATTTCCGAAGAGCGTACGAAGCTAAGTCAACCATGCACTCGAGGATTCGAAATAAACGAATATAATTGATAGCAATAATCAATCTGCCGGAGAAAGCTAATTATAATGCATCGGAGGTCTGCTAGATAGTCGAAACGATAGAAAATGCTACGGCGTGTCGCAAGGTTCCATCATCGATCGCTTCGATGCTCGATCGGAAATCGAAGGCGATCCATCAGCCACGTGTCTCTTTCGTCCTCCTTGGTATTAAATAATTCAAGCCGAGGGAAAAGCCAGCAGGACGAGCGAAACGATAAAAAATGACGATAGTCAAGCACGGTTACACATCGGTCCGGGGGTGATTCGATACGTGAGATTGCTTGTCCAAGGATTTTTCGCAGCAATCTTTTTCCACTCTCGAAGAATCGTCGGTGCTAATGCGCCACCGTTAATAAGAGGTGTCTCCTGATTTTAGAATTATTCCCTCGGTTTTAGCACGACCATCAGCATCCCTCACGTGATGTCGTCGACCAGGACAATACTGAGGACGAACGTGCCTTGATAAAAAGGTGCCGGTCGCATCGGATTAAGGGAGTAGACTCTTTTTTCCAGGATTGCAGGGCTGCGGGATTCGCGTTCTCATTTCTCGATAATACAAAAATGAGATTTTTCAGTAGTCAAAAACCCTAAATGAAAGATCGATCTAGGGCATTATCGCCCTCAAAAGCCCTATTTTTTCGTTAATTTGCATTATTCGGAAGTACACAACTACCGAATAATGCAAATTACGCCTCATAAACGAAAAAATAGGGCTTTTGAGGGCGATAGTGCCCTAGATCGATCTTTTATCTAGCGTTTTTGACTACTGAAAAACTCCATTTATGTATTATCGAGAAATGAGAACGCGAATCCCAGAGCCTTGCAATCCTGAAAACGAGTCTACCGCTTTAAGATAAGACTGAACTATATTTTACGTATGTACTTTGGTGTCCTCGGCTTCCTTTTCCCTCGAGCGGGGCAATAATATATTTTCTTTCAGCAATTGCACTAGAAAAATATTGCATTTGTATCGAAGTTCTTTTAACAATGAGATGCCTTCATTATTAAACACTGCCGATATTTCAATAGGCGATAAAAACAATGCATAGAAATTGAAGAAAGTGTCGATAGATTTGGGCAGAGTCGCCAAATTAAGTTTCCCCGCATGTCTCCGATACTGGCAGAGTGAGCTGACAATTCATGCTCCCTCCCCTTATCTGGCGACTCTGGATTTGGGATATATTCTGAAAAATTGAACACCTTTGTTCTTCTACTTGCGATTCGATAAAGTGAAACTCTTCTCATTTTCATTCAAATGTGGCGCTTTCACTGTGACAGACAAATTACGAATTTGAAGCAGTAGATAAGATTCGATTTCAATTTGTTCATCCAATCTAGAACGCTGCCACTAATTTCAACCCACTGAAACTTTGTAGAATATAAAATTTCAGATTTCTTTCAGTTGCCTCCTTTGTTCTATTGAAACAGACAAGAAAATAGAGAAAAGGACGCGTTAAAGGGCCAGAGATCCTCGCGATAAATCGCTGGGGATGTCTAATCGACCGACATATCAACGACATGATGTAGGGTTAGCTGCGTTATAAATCGTTCTCGGATACAAAGTAATTGGTTTCTTATTCTCGATTAAAACTCCGTCATCCGAGGCGTTATCTTTGCATCGTTCTCCCGAGATGACACGTCCGGGACAGCTGATATATCGGGCAACTGAGATCTTTAAGGGATTTCATTTCGAGAGATCGAGATACCAGCTCTCGACCCAGGTTTTCATACTCTGTTGACGTCGATGTTTGCGAAACGTGTTACGCGCGAATCGACGCAAGAGAAATCGGGTACCTTGGTAAGCCAGCAAAATTTTTAAATACTCTTACGATTTTATTGTGGAAAATGAATGTGTAACATGTGCATTTGTGTATATTCTGTAGGACGTATACATATACACAGTATGTCGGAAAAATAACGGAACTGTTTAAATTGAAAGAAAAACAATTAGTTATTTTGCCGAAATTATTCCTCTTTGTTCAAACTACAACCCTTCTGCATTGATACGCCGCTGGGCACGTTCCAGCAACGCTAGCATAGATTTTTCAATTTCATTTTGCGGACTTGTATAACATTGTCATAAAATGTTCCTTTTATGGCCAGTTTGAGTTTTGGGAACAGAAAATAGAGTAACACGGTGATAAATCAGGCGAATACGGAGGATGTTGGAGCACACAGACTTGTTTTTTCGTCAAAAATTCATGAACAGCGATGGTCCTGTGAGATTATTGTGCAACAAAAATCAACTTCCCGGCGCTCAACATTCGGGCCTCACTCGAACGATTCTCTTCCACAAACGCTCCATAACACCCAGATAATATTCACCATTCACATTTTGACCCTATGGAACGAATTCCCGATCATTTCACGCACTTTTTCCACCAACTCATCGCGATTTTTCTATTTTGGCCGGCCTGGCTTTGGGTCGTCTTCCAAAGTCCTGGAATCGCTTATACCATTCGAACACACGTGTACGGGATAAGCAATCATCACCATAAGCCTTATTCATCAATTCAAATGTTTCCGTAAAAGTTTTACCGGGCTTGAAAGAAAATTTAATATTTGCTCTTTGTTCTATCGTGTTTTTGTGACGAGGAGACTAAAGTCTCTCGAGGAGACTAAAACACTACTTTATGCGGTATAACTTGACAATCCGTTGATCGATTGCAAGTGATAGTGATCTGGTCTTGTAGAGGAAATTTATAGCTTTCAGATTATGTATTGTTTCAATAGATGGCGTTAGTAGTTTCCTTTAAATTAAAGAAGTTTCGTTATTTTCCCGACATACTGTGTACCCGACTTTATTTCCGAGGAGATTATTGTTGCGCGGATACAGACTCCAAAAAGACTCGCCACACGGTGGTAACCAATTCGTGGAAACTCTGCGGTTTAGATAAATTATTATCCGACGCACGGATCCGTTGCAGCAGTCGCGGATTGTTTATTGGGAATGGATTCTGAGAAGTATCTTTATTCAATCAGACTGAGTGTATGCTTCTGGAAGTGTTTATTGCAACGATTGAATATTAAACGCATCAGTGTTTTATCTTTCTATCGGGTAGTATACTTGGAAATTATTCATCTCCGACTAATGCGCGATTTTGTTTCATGAATGGATTGCGGAATTCTTGTACTTGTGCTTCGGAAGAATGTGAGAGTATTATTAATTTATAGGTTGGTGTTCAATCTTGTTTGCTTGGGCGTCGTACGTGGTACACCATACATTTTTTAGAAGTTTTTTGGAAGTAGACGTACATAATTAACGTCCTAGGAAAAATTATTTTATACTTTTTAGTCCGTCTTAAAAACGGGGTATTTTTAAAAAATTTATTTTTATTTAAATAATTATTTGACTCGCTGCTTCCGAGGCAGTGTAGACGCAGAGCCATACGTTTGTCGACGCACTGTTTCAGAATACTTTTCGGACTACTGTTTCTTTAAATTCGAAATCTTAAAAAAATCGTTGGTTTTACAGAGGTGTGAAATAAAGCGTAAACATTTTTTCCATGAAATTATAATAGCTGAACTAGCAAACCGAGGAAAATGAGTTTTAGGAGCTTATAGTGAAAACATAAGAGTATCTACTTAACTTTATTCTTCATATTATGAATATTTCAAGAAATACAGAGAAATTTATAACCAAAGACATCGGTGATTTAAATGATCTGAAAAACTAAATAAGTAACAAATGAACAATTTTTAATTTTATTTTAAGACAACATTTAAAGAATAAATTAAAAAATGATTACAAAAAATATATTTGTTACGATAGTTATCAGTAGGTAGGAATAATTTTTGAATGAATTTTAGTGGACATTTCATCTCGATATCTTTTATGGTTCAAAAGTTATAGTAAAATGCCAGATTGAGACTAGTCTCCCTCCTTGCCCTTCCGCAACGCTGTTCCCCCACCCTTGCGCCCCTGCTGTGGATCTATTTAACGGTTCATTTTACAGGATTTTTTTAAACGTAGTTCTCTTTACAAGACCTTAACCCTTGAGAAAGTGGAACCCGAAAATTTTAAAGACCTTTAAGAAAGCACATATATGGAATATGATGTACAAAATAATCTGCAAAATAATCTACAATTAAAAAGAAATAAATTCCGCAAGTTAAAAAAAACAATTATTACTAATTATTACTAACCCAATTATTGCATTCTTCCCCATTCCCTAACATTTATTTTTTAGTTCAGCTCCTATTATACAAACGAAGAAACGATGTCCCGTGAACGGTTCAGATAAATGGAGTTTCACTGTATAGTAATGTCTAGTGGTGCTTCGGGTGCAAAGGGTTAAACAGTTCGAAGAGGTAGTCGATCGTCAGCGAAAGGGTCTCTGGAACAGCTCGTCCGCAGGTAACGGATGCAATCCTCGCAGCAGCGTGGACTAGCAAGCATCTGCATCCGGTGTAACAACCGACTCGCTTGTTCCGAAGTGCAGGAGAGGTCGATCTCGCGGTGTGTGCACGTTACCGATCCCTCTCTTTCACGGGGCGGGCGTGGATCGAGCGAGCAGGATCGAGCGATCGGGATCGGCCGAGGTTGGAACGAGAAAGAGAGAAGCGGAGAAGGCGGGACAGAGAGCGGCGGGCCGCGCGAGACGAGGATGGTAAATGGTAAATGGGAAATTGTAAATGGTAGGCCACTAGTGCGCACCGAACATGAATGAATGGAACCTGCTTCGCCACTTGCATACCCATTATAGGAACTCAGCTGGTACGTGTACCAACCTCGGACGCGGTGCTCGCGTGTGTGACCAGTTCACACACACCTTCGCTCGCGCAAACACGGACACACAACCATGGATCCACGAACACGTGTAGACACGCGACCGTCCCGGAGCGTACAATACGCCGCGATCTGTTTATCCGTCTATCGTTCGTGAGTCTCGCGAGCCTCGGGATGCTCACGGTTAATAGATCCTCAAAGCGAGTCAATCACGCGGATTCGTTCGCGACATCAATCGCTAAACATCCGCTACACACGATTTTTCCGCCCTTTTTGCGGGGAGTCATCATCGGTAGCGAAACTAATCGCTCGCCTCGTGATTACCTTAACAGCTGCTAATCAGAGCTACTTTATCGTCGATCGCACGCTGGCGGAAAACGAGATCTATGTTTACCTGAAAACCAGAATTTTCACGGTCACCGCCGCCGGCACACGCGAGCGACGGTCGAAAGTTTGTTTACCTTCGCGCGGGAACTTTGGAATTAACCCTTTGCACTCGGAGCTATTTTAACCCCTTGCCGCACTTTGACGAGCTAGACTCGCGATGAAAGTTTTTAACAAAGTCTTACAAATATGAATTTTAGATGAAATAAAATTTGATTCGTTTTTAATCGATATTTAAACATTCAAATAAGTGTAGCCATACAAAAAATATACATTTTCATTTTAGACGAAATAAAATTAAAATAAAATAAAATTTCATTCGTTTGTAATCGATATTTAAGCATTCAAATAAATGTAGCCATACAAAAAATATACATTTTCTTTTCCCTTCTACGACATTTTTGCGCATAAAGACGTTCTAATCACTGTAACTGTAAAAGAAAAGGTACGGCAAGCGGTTAACTCGAAAGATAAACATTTCTTCCTAGAATAATTATTTTAATTGTATGGATATGAAATTGATGTAATACCTCATACAATAATTAAATGTTTAGTAATTGATTAGATACCAACATATTTAATAATGTAAATCATATTTTGAAGAATGGTACAGCAATTTTTAGTGGTAACTCTGAGTCACCAACTCGAATGCTGAGCGCTCGAAAACACACGTACCACCAGAGGATTTTAGTTTCTGTTCGAGTTTCATCATTTTCTGGAAAAATACGGTTAACGAATGATTCTTATTACGGAAGCTATTTGTGAAGAAATCTATTTGGTTAGAGGAAATCTTTGCATCATATTGGTATACATTGTTGTAAAAATAGTTATCAATTAATTCGGTCACTAGAAATTTGACAAAGGATATTTTTACTTCGAGAAAATTTTCATATTTCGAGAAAATTCGCGAGTGGTGACAGGATTCAATCAAAGACCATCGGAGTTTTGTGATCGGCACATTTTACAAGGCTAGTTTCGCTAATTGGTCGGCCGCTTGGCCTAACAAGGCTGTCAGCGGGGCGCATTAAAATGATCAAATTTTCATCGCGGTTGTGATCCCAGCGCCATCGTGCCTTCAGAAAACTGGCTCGTTACTGACGGCACAACCTTGATAATTCCGTTTAACGCACCGATGAGGTTTACTGGGCAATATATTATCCTTTACGCGGCCTGCACCGGACCGATTTAATGATTTCATTTGCGCCGCGACGGATGGCACCTCTCTGACCACGGAAAACCCCGTTGCACAACGCAGAGATCCGTCCAACATCTTTTACATCAAACCGCGCATAACGCTAACTCTTGAGCGTTTCGCGCAATGCCATAACGACGAGGTAAATCTCTACATTTCTACTTTTTCTCACTTCGTCTTTCTCTCTTTCTCTTTCGCTTTCGTTCGACCTCCCTCTCTCTATCTCCTTCTCTTTCGCTGTCGCAGGGTTTATGAGCGAAACGAGTGGACAGTTAAACCGTGGAATGTTCTTAATTTCTCTTTTTACGGTGCTCCCGGTTCGAGACGTGCCATTAATTTTGGTGGATTCGTCCTACTTCTTCGACGAAGCTAGGGTCCGCGGAGATACGCTATCTCGGTCGATTATTTAAATCGAATGCCTGAGATATAGACATTGAGAAAATTTCAGACGCGCCGATAAAATCGCGGATGCAACCTTGCCGCATGTATACGGGCGCTGCACGCGGAGATTTCGACGCTTGGCCTCGAACTGTCGGCCAAATGAATTTTATGGCTGACAGCAGGGTGTTCCGAGGTCCTTCGCTGATTCGGGCAATTCATAATTTTCCTTGCGCGCGGTATTCGTTGGAATTATTTCTGTATATTGCACTGAGGCTCTTGGAAACTCGATATGTGGCTTGCCACCACTGGTATTCGAAAATTCGAGTAAGGTTCATTCGGGTGGTAAAGGGCTAGCAGGAAGCAGCTTACGTTTATTTACAGTCCTTTAAATACTATTATAGAATACAGTTACTCATTTACAATTAGACTGCGGATTTTATGCATTTATAAGAACAGTAAAGTGGTAAAATATGAAAAAACTTGAATTGATATTATCAAAAGAAGAAATAAATTTTTCTTCGTTTCCTTTCTTCAAATCAGTGCATAAAAATTTTATTTTGTATTAAGATCCGCAGTTATAATAACCGATTAAGTTGTTGCTAATTTGTGCAATAAATTGTGTTTCATATGAGTTGCCTTAACTTTTAATTACTCGCATATAGTAATTAAATTTAGTGTTTCAAGCACGAACAAAGGTATCGATTACACTAGCCTTTATTTTGCATTAAAATAGTTATTTTTTTGAATAAAAATTTATTTATGGTGGAGTCGTATAAAGTTCTATATGTAAACAGTTGTATAGAAAGCGGAGTGCGAGCAACTGAAGTTTAAATTGAGCTATATACTTCTGAAGCATGTTGGGATACTAAAGACTTCAGACATCGTAGGCTCGTATAATCGAGCTCCTACTGTACTTGTTCGAACAAGAAATAAAATGTCTGTGTTACAATCAGAACAAGCTATGTATTCGTGAATCGAATCGCTAACTTTCGAAACACTCTGGCGCTATCGCTTGCGAGTGCGATTCCAGTAACCGATCGCGCGTCTGCTGATATTCAATTAAACGGTAATTGCATGTATCGTTCGCCATCATCGACCATTTAAACCCGCCTTTAAAAAAGAGAAAACTTCGTCGTTAACTTCGGCAAACGCCGTCCATCGGCAAACTTCGCTCGAGTCAGACAACACGACTGGAGGGTTAAGGGTTAACTGGCGTGCGTTCGAAGTGACAACCGGCTCATGGCGATGAATCGTGATATTTCGAACGCGGTGGCACGCCGATTACCAGGTCCGCTGGTGGACGGCATGAAAAATGTCTGGCCACATGTGGCAGCGTGTTTTGAGCGAGGTGGCAGCTAGTCGACGAGACCAGGGCCGTCGATAGATACCTAGGGCATGGTGCGCAGTGGCGCACTCAGGATTTAATCTTGGGGTAGGGGGGGCGAGTTGAACAGAATGACCTTTTTTTTTCTTTTTTGCAAAAATATCTGTTAACGGTAGCCAGGGCTATTTTACAAGCTAAACATTTTCTGTTCCAAGCGCGGGGCCCGTAGCATTTGCTACTTCTGCTATATGGCTAATCCGGCCCTGCATATTAGAAGCAGCTGTTCTACGGTTTAACTAATTTTCCAGTGTTCTATTTCCTTTTTCTTGGAGCAAGGCCCCCTGCCCCCCACCCTGAATACGCTACTGATGGTGTGTAAACAACATTCAAAGTTTACGAACAAATTGTACGACCTCTCAAACGTAATAGACTCAAAGGTAGCCAGGACAGTGATAGGGACTACGATAAGGGCTGCTGAGTCAAATATACAGTCACTCATATTAATATTTGACGTCCACGACCTGAACCATGACTAGACTGTGGATGTTTATGCAATTTTCAATTTTTGTAGAAATATTTTAAGAAAGTGGTACCAAATAAAGTCCTATTTTCATTGGTAATAACGTTTGTAGGTACAAAATAAATGAAAATCGTACTAAATTCTGTCGAATTTGATACTTCAGCACTTTTTGAAAATTTTTACACACCATAAATGCATAAAGATATGCAATCTAACCATGACTATGACCGAACGACCTAACTTTTATGCGCAATTAAAAGCATTGGTTTACTAAATGACGTGCAAAAAGATTTTGGAAAAATTGGTGGGAATCATACATATTAGTAAACCAATGCTTGTAATTGCTCGATAAAGTCAGGTTGTTCGGAAATTTTAAAAAAATTATTCTGTTTTAAAGGACGTTCGAATATTAATGTGAGTAACTGTACAAGTTTCTTGCCAAAAACTTGAAGACCTTCGGAAGAAAGATTTTGGAGACACAATTTCAGAGACTACGAAGACAGACCGTTGCTATACATGGCAATGAAGGATCTGAAGGATCGAAGCTGAAAATGTTGTAGTTGGAACAATCTACCGTCGCAAAAGAAGCAGTGACGGGTGGTAAGCGCAAAATCCAAGTGTCTAGGTCACTGGTTCTTAACCGGTATTCCGCGAGTTTTTTGCAAGTGTTCCGCGAAATTCCGCGAAATATATTAAATATATTTAATAATATATTTTTTAAAATATATTTATTTCTACGCAGGATGTTTTTGTTAGTTTTTTTGGATCATTAATTTTGGTGTTCCGCAAATTTTTTATATAATCTCTCAAAAGTGTTCCCCGACTTCAAAAAGGTTAAGAACCACTGGTCTAAGTCCTACGAAAAACTTTAACCGCTTGCGGTCTTAGCCTCTTCTGTCGTTTCGTTCCAGTTAGTCTGTGTTTATTTGACCACTTTTGGGCAGCATCATATATGCTGCTGTGTTTGAATAATTCCAACAAATAAAATAACACACTTCTATTAATGTGTTAACAATTGTTTTATTATTGCTGTATGAAATACTCTTGGAATCGTCAACACCGATTAAAGACAGGCAAAAGTCTAGATGGAACGAAATGTGATGTTATAGGACCGGAAAGAAGGACTTGAGGAAACAAGTTTTGGAATTTGGAGAAAATATTGACGACAACCAGACGATGCTAACACTAGGCGACTCTCCGACGATTAGGGGATGGGATGTCGATAGGGGATGATGCTTTGAACGTGGAAGCGCCCGGTGCTTCGAATCGCCATAATGCGGCCCTGGGCACGATTTGTCTGTCGTCGTTACCTAACGTTGGCCGATGTTACCCTTCGGGGTAGAAAGTTCAACCACTGCGCGTCTGGCAATTACCAGCGTAGTCGGTTGGACACGATCATTCGTCGGACCTGGTCTTCCTGGACAGCTGGACGTATCGTCGCCGCGTATTACCGATTCAACCCGCTCCTGGAAACATGGCCGAGCACACGCTGACCAATTTACACGTTTACGTAATAGGCCAGGCAGATCGTCTGTGATGCTCGTTCACCGAATTACCGAAACGACCGGGATTTATCGAGCTGAGTCCAGGAAGAAGAGATCCACGCCGGATCAAGAGTTATGTGACCGGGCTCGCGACCGGGGTTAATCGGCACTTATGTCGATACCATCGAATCTTCGTCGAACGGTTTTCTCTCACTCCCTCTTTCGTTTTCTCTCTCGAGGAGACGTCGTACAGTGTATTGACAATGGACAAAAAAAATCAAGTTTCACGTTGGTATTCGAAAACTTCATAGAAGTGTTCCTAGATATCTATTACAAAGGTAAGTGATGAGTAGACTGCGGCTCTTTATGCAATTGTGGCTTTTGAAAATTTTCAAAAAATGCTAGAATATAAAATACGACAGAATTTAGTAGGATTTTAAACTATTTCAGATCTAAAAAGGCTACTATCACGGAAAATAAGATTTTATTTGAATTTCTTAAAATTCTTCTACGCAAACTGCAAATTGCATAAAGAGTCTAGTGATGATATTAAAACCAATAAACAGGTATTAACTATGCCTGGATAATTCACCTACAAGTGAAAAGTTTCCATTAAAATTTATTTATCGATTGTGATAGTGTGGTCATTTTATAAAACTGAACACTTCTCATTATTTTGTCTATTTGGTTTTAGATCAAATTAATAATTTTAAACGCTACCGATAACTTTTTAACTAAGATTTTAAAGAAATACTCTTCAGAACTCTTTCTTGATTTTTGGCGAAAATATGTGTACATCCCGATAATAGTTTACGCTAAAAGAAAAGTGTCACCTTCAAGCATCCGTAATCAAAAATATAGGTTTCAACTGAAAATTTCAAACAAATACAATCATTTTCGGGTAATGGAATTTTGTCCAGAATACCGGCTTTTCAGCGCACTGCGCGTCGGCGCTAAGCCATATCTCTATCGCGTTTCTTTCATTTCGTAGCCCCCGTTTCATTGTCTCTTTGTTTCGCTACTCCGCTGACCCAAATCGATTAATTCCGTCCGTTTGTAACGGTGCCGGCCGCTGCGGGGGCTTGTCATTTTTCATGCGATTCCCGGCCACCGTTCCCCACCTACCAGACGCAATCTGTACTTTCGATCTGCACTTTCGAACCGAGACGTCAATTAATTCGGGCGTCCGCCGCGGAACACGCGACGAATCAGACACTCGTCCGACGCTCGTCTAAATATGGACACGAGAAACCTGATTACACACATTCCGGCCAGCAGGAATCTTAAATCGAATGCCTCGCTAATAATTCTTCCTTTTCGACTAATTTCGCCGCGGACTGTTTTTTCCCCTCTTATTCGTAAATTGCGCTAAATAACCCCGCACCTTTCTCCCCCTTTATGAATTGCGCTCGCGTTTCAATCAGCTTAACGCTAACTCTCGGCCGTTAAGCTTTACGACTTATTTCCCAACTTCAGTATTTGTACTATTTTTAATATTTAACCCTCGGACAACGGACGATTTTTATAGCTATACATAACTGGCAATGCTTAGGACCGTCCACAGCTCTAATAATTTTTAAAAATTTACTTTTGATGTTATCTCGTGTAGACACATTAGTCTTTCCGATATCCTCAATGAAACAGCTATTCAGTTAGTTTAATTGCCACAAATTGAGTACTGAAATGACAATTTGGATGTTCCAAAATTGGATGTTCCAAAAATGACTCCGGCATAACACTCGGATGATTAAAGTAATCGGACTTTACAATTTTTTATATTTTGGTGTAATTTTATCAGTACTCTGGTAAAGATGCACACATTTTCTGTTTTGGATACTGTACATCTTTTTATTTCGCTGTGATTGACAATCGACCGAATTAAAGCCTACAACAAACGTCCCAAATAGCACCCGGACATCCGATGGATGTCCAGTGGACCTCTGTACATCCCACCGGACGTCCGGTGCTATCTGGGGTGGATAAATCCTTCGTGCAGCCATTTTTTAGGAGATTGATACCACGTTACATAGTGGTCCGGATCGAAGAAGTTGGTGTCATTTTGTTATAACTTATGAACCAGTAGAGATATTGCAATGAAATTTTCACTAAAAGTATTTAAAAAATAGTCATTTTTAACTATAGGTGATTAAATATTTTTTGCATTTGTTAAACAATATTTTTAAATTAATTTTCATTGATACCTTTTGACTAAAAACAAGATTGTTTACATATAGGTTTACAAACTATCTTTTTGTAATAATTTATAATTAAAATTTTTTTTGTGGTCCGGATCGAGAAATTCATTTTGTCATAACTTTTGAATCGTAAAAGTTATTTGGATGAAACTTTCACTGAAAATATTTAAAAAATAGTAATTCTTACCTAGAGATAATGAAATATTTTTTGCATTTGTTAAACAATAATTTATACTAACTTTTCATTGATATTTTTGATTGAAAAATGAATTGTTCAAATATAGTTTTTCAACCTTTTTTTTCAACAATAATTTTTAGTGTGGATGTTGATTTTGTAACACAAAAGAGTGCACTTCATCGTAAAAAAAAAAGAAATAAGAAATATGAAGCGGTGTCATCAGGGCATCTCGAAAAAGAGAAGCAATTTTCTTGATGAAAAGTACTATCTTTAAACTGTCTACCCTTAAATATTCGGTCTAATTACAATTCTTGGTAACTGCATTAATTTTTTCATTTTCGAGGTTGATGAACATTTAGGAAGCAATACAAATTTGTTAGAAATCGATATGAGAAAGTTGACTTTTTAGCTAAAAGTTGTCTTTTTAGACACCAACTTCTTCGATCCGGACCACTGTGCGTCAACTTCTACGTTGGTCCCCAGCGACCGTCACTATTGATTTGTTTTAAAACGGTCGTCATAAAATTAGTGGCACAAATGAACTAAATCAAACTTTAAGTTGACTGCCGAAATGATCCCCCGAAAAACCGCACAAAAATCAAAGCAATTGAATCGTTGTAATGAAAATGGCAGAGTTAAAGCTTATCACAGAGATTACTTCTTGAACTCTTTCAGATCGTGCAAGTCCCAGTGACGTTTGATTCGAGCAACTATATGACAACCAAATTATTTTTAAATGTAAAGAATTGTATCACCCCTATAATAAATTTGTGGATTTACGTGAATAACATTTCACTAAAACCACAGAGTATTCGAGTCTTTGAGGAAGACGATGTCGATACCCGTGTTAAAACGCCTTAAGCTTGAAAGTTTCGAGCCTTTCGTTCCACGTTCGAGCACATAATATGATAATAAGCAGCGAGACGGCTCGCGATACCGATTTGAAGAAAAGTTAACGAGCTTATCGACCTTCGGTCTCGCCGATCAATTCATCGATGCTTCGAACACGGCTTGCCACCTCTCGTTTCTGCTTATGCAAAAGCGGCCGCCTAATTAATCAGCACGCCTTACTAAGCTGGTCGTTTTCTCGCGAGTACGTTCCCAAGAGAGAAGAAAAAACGAAAAATTTACAAGATTTTTATTGCGTCGCCTCCGGCGAGTCGATCGTTTCACGGCTGTAATAAACAAATACCTGAACAATGATCCAGATCGATTACACGCGTGAGCAGGAACATCGTACTCTTCCGAGCACCGTCGTGTTCCTCCTCTTTCTTTCTCCCATCCACGATGTGTCTGCTGAAGAGTTCGGTATGGTTGCAAATTTAGGTGGTCGAAAAGAGTAAAGCCTTCTGTGTGTTACTTCTGAAAATAATTACCGACTCCGGGAAGATTAATGTATGATAATCGGAAGCGATTTGAATGGCGCGCCATTAAGGGTTCCGACTGCGCCTTCAAATTTGCATTTTGAATACTGTTAACGCTTAAAATTCAAGATAGAGGAGATCTCGCGCGCTCTCGATGCCTCTCACTCCGCGTCTTCTCCGACCGTGAAACGCGCGCTATTATATTGTTCGCATTCGAGCATCGCGGACTAACCGGCCTGTCGATTAATCGATACGATTACTTTGATAAAACGATTAGGACGGGGCCCAGGAAGAGTGCTCGATTCGCGGACTCTCTCGTTAACTGGCCGCTTTTCCGTCAGCGCGCGCGCACGGCCATTATTCCGGAAATTATCGGCGTCGGGGCGGCGGCGCGCCGACTGCTTCTCCGCTTTTATTCTTCTTTTGTCGGTTCTTCGGCGTCTCTTTCTCTCTCTGGCTCTTGTTTCCGGAGTTTTATTTCTGATATTAATCTGCACCGCCGGGAAAGTATTTCGTGCGCGCTCGAAACCACCGCGAGATCCGCCGTGACGTTATTGATTTACGTCGCGCGACTCTCGCCCATCAAAATAATATATCCGCGTACACTTAGTCGCGCGTATCTGATTATATTATGGTGATTAATAGCATCGGCCGTCGAAACGATAACGTTTCAATTCAATTTATGATCGACCATACATTAGCCCCGCCGGTTTAATACGCCGCGATATATCATGCCCCGGACGCGGCGCAGGTTCTTGCCGAGTTTCGCCCCTAAAACACGCGCTTTTTTTGCCCGGATTGCCAGATTGTAATCGCGAGACCCATTATCCAACCGCAGTCCCGCCGGTTATCGATCGGCAACCGAATCGGCCAGTGCGTCTGAAAAGTTACCAGCGAAATCCGCGACTCGTGTCCGAGCGAAATCCAATTTCGAACTCGTTCCAGAGTCACCGAATGATTAATAGATAGCATTCGTGACAAAAATTAGTAGGAAGAGTATAAAAGAGGGAAAACATCAGAAGAATTTAAACATATTGTCATAAAATATGCTGTACCATTATTCAAAATATTGTTTACATTATTTAATATGTTGGGATCTAACCAATTACTAAATATTTAAATATTGTATGAGGTATTATATTAATTTCATATCCATAAAATGAAAAAAATGATAGTAGAACAAAATTATTCTAGGTCGGGAGAAATGTTTAATTTTCGAGATAAAATAGCTCCGTGTGCAAAGTGTTAACCAATTATATAAATGCAATTATTGCATAAGTTTTCGAAGTCTATGGCCTATCGAGAGGGCGGAGAGTCGAGGGACAATTTCTCAACGATTATCGGATGGGAAGAGCTTGAAATCTGTGCAGCGTTGTAAAAAAGCTGGGGACTACGTCGCAGAAGGCCTGGTCAGCCCTGCCGGGTGGAACGAACCCTGAGAAAGAGGAGAGAGAAAGAGAGAGAGAGAGAGAGAGAGAGAGAGAAACGGCGAGAGCGCGATGATGTATCGGCCGTGGAATCAAGCTAATGGAAGGTCGCCATAGGGAGATTAGTTAACGGGCCACGGATGTGTATTCGGGATCATAATGCTTCGCTGACTTCGAACTGGTTTTCTGATACACGAGGCCGGCTGGCTCCGGAGAGGTACCACGCCGCGAGACCAGAATCCGGAGCAACCTCGGCGCGCTCCTAGCTGAGGAATATTCATGCCATTGAGCGGATAATTTAGACCGGGCTGTTTATTGGCCGGGGCTGAATTGAATTATGCTCCGGCGACCCGGCGACGTTCCATAGAAACTGAAATATATTTGATTAACCGGCGTTGCATTGCGCTCCGTTGCGTATCGTATCGCTCGCCGAGCGAGCGCGCGCGCACGCGCTAACGGCGCCGGTGATTTCAATGCCGGCAAGGACGAGCTTGTTCCGTGCTCGACGTTTCATTTGCTCGCGGAATCACGTGTTAAATTGCTCGCCGAGTCCCGCCGACGCGTACACCGGCAGCTGAACTATCCTCCTCTCCGTATGCGCGTTTGTTTTCACTCGAAACGCTCCTTTAGCCTTTTAACCGAGTTATTCTGCTGTTGTGAACACAGACGAATATGTAGACAAGTAGAATTGAGATGACAAAAATGTTACCATCGCCAACGTGAGTACAACATAGTTTCTATGGATGATATGACACAATTAAATGCTATCCGTTGAACTAAGGAAAAAGTGGACAATTTCTGAAGTGTCATAACTAGACTGCGGATTTTATGCATGTATAACAAAAATGAGTACGTGAAACACAAAACAGTGAAAATATCGGACGATTTGAAAAATACGATTATATTGCCTGTGGCTTAATAACATTATTAAGAGAAGAAATAAATGTTTGTGCAGCTCCTATTTCTTGCAAAATTTTCATTTTGCATAAAGATCAACAGTCTGGTCATAATTACTTCTAAATAAATCATCTATATATAAATAGATTTATATGTTTATATTTGTATGTATATTAATAAGTAATTATGATTTATATTCAACTCGTGATCTCCAGTTAAAAGGTTAAGGATAGATCTTCATTTTCAAAAAATCGATTTTGTTGCATGAGAATGAGAAAGAGATTTAAGTGTTGTAAAATATATAATATGTGCAAAAGGATTTGTTTGAATTCGTGAGATTGACGTTGTTATAGGCGTTCGATAGTTGGATCTTTAAACAATTTCTTTTTCGAAACAGTTGCTACGATATCTTAACTTCCAGTTTGCCAATTGATTTGAAAGTTTGAGAGTTGTACCCTGCTATTGTTCTTAATATTAGTTTGTTAAAAAATAAAATCATTGAGACAAGAAAAAGAAAATTCTATTTAAATTTCGTTGAATTGTGATGTAGCTATTGCAATTAAAATTATGATATTTGGATATATTGAAGATTATAATGTTCCTTAAACAGACATTCAATAACTGTGTTAACGCTCATCGCTTAAGTCATCCAAGACTGGTTAGAAGGATAATGTTTTGAGTTGTGACGATGTTGTTCTAGGGGTGCGATGTGTGCTGTACCAAATGAAGCTTAACACATTACCGACCGGTGATTATTGCATAATTTTGAAAAATCTATGGTACATGGCTAAACGCTTTTTAATGGAACCTTCAATAGCAACAGCAATTTCCATTGTGAACTAACAACTTACCCTCAATAACCTCGTCTAATAGTTTCATTTAAGATTGCAATGCAAAAGAAAATTTCTGTGTTTTCTTTTGGTACAGCACAATTATTGAAAATCCTATTTACCCTCGGACAACGGACGATTTTTATAGCTATATAACTGGCAATGCTTAGGACCGTCCACAGCTTTAATTAATAATTCTTAAAAATTTACTTTTGGTGATATCTCGCGTAGACGTAGTCTTTCCGATATTCTCAATGAAACAGCTATTCAGTTAGTTCAATTGTCACAAATTGAGTACCTGAAAGACAATTTGGGTGATCCCGGTCAAAAATGGCTCCGGCACAGCGCTCGGAGGATTAATAGACTTCCAGTAGGTAAAGTGTTAAGAATATTCTTTTGCACAATAGTCACAAACGAAATTATTACATTATTGAGTTGTTGGTTCAAGCATGGACCATGGACTTGAAAAAATTATGGAATAATCACCGGTAGATAACGTGTTAAAGCGGCCCCTAGACGATCAATATTATCGTCAATATATGGCACAATATATTGCATAATAATATTGCTCTGGCTCACCCACACGAGACAATATTATTGCCCAATAAGTTAGTGCACGACTGATGACACTACAATTAACATGTGGAATAAAAAGAAAGCAAGTTGTGTGGCCATTGCATTAGTTATAGCTTTAAAAAAGAAGGAGGAAAAGAATCGCAGGTGGATGAAGCTCTGATACACCTCGATACATTCTAAAATGAATTTTCTTTTTTCGTCTTTTTCCTTCGTAGCCATACTTGGAGCCATAATTGAAAATTCAATGTTCACTTTGCGACTGTGAAGATAGAACTGAACCAATATTACGCAACATTACCCACAAACGAAGCAATATTTACGAAATTGTACTATAAAAATCAAACTCTTTTTGATTGACTCAATATATTGCGCAATCTTTCAATTTGATTTACAGACGATCAATATTATTGTACAATATCAATTATTGTGCAATATATTGACGATAATATTGATCGTCTAGGGGCCGCTTAAGAACTAGCCACCCTTGAGTAGGATCAGATCGCGGAGCGGAAAGAGGCGGCCCTTGCGGCGCGCTCGGAACGGTCGCCGCCCGCGGTCGGCTTCCGCCGCTCGACAAATCATTCCTTGTTATCTGGTTGGGCCCGTTCTTTCGGGCCCGGCGACGCAAGACAAAAAGTATCAATTTGCAGTATATCTGACGGTGCGTACAGACCGGTTAACGGTGCTTGCCCCCGGACCGGCCGCGTTCCTCATCTTCGATCCAGCCGTTTTTCGTTTCCTACTCGCGCCGGAGAACAACATCTGATACGCGCTATCGGTTTCGATTCCCGCGACCGCTGCGTTACCATTTCAGCTTGGTTATCATCGCGCCGACAATTTATCGGCGGGTTCGACACGCGATCCTCTCGCCGCGGCTTGTTACAGTTCGACTGAAACACGCATTATCCTTGATTAATCGGCCGGACGCTCGTTGTTCGCGGTTCTTCTGGACCGCATCGATCCTTGATCCGCTCCGGAGAGGATCAATCGCGCGTAACTCTCCGCGAACGCTTTCATCAGTCTCCTCGGGCGGAAACAAGCCTCGCGGCGCTTCGCGATCGGTCGGCGAACACGTTTTCCCACGGCGGAAAGGGTGTGCTATCTCCTCCGAATAAATCGATCCTCGTTAACGCAGTGTGTTTCGTCGTCTTCGAGGGAGGATCGAACAAATTTCTGCGTTCTCCTGTTCGCCTAACGGTCCCTACAATTCGTGCGGATTTATCCTTCCTCCCGATGTCCCACGAACACAACTTCCCCTCTCTCTCTTTCTCTCGAGTCTTCTCGCCGTCCAGGTGATAACCACTCGAGAATCTTCGCAGGTAAGCGGAGACGCAAGGCACTGTGATTATTCTCGTCGACGCGGTTGCGTGAAAGGCGCGTCGAGGACGAAGGGGAGGCGAGACACGCGTTTCGCGCGCGCAAATGGCAAATGGCATCGGACCGTGCTCCAGCGTCGAAATATGATCGAGCAAATCGCAAAATCGAATTGCCAAGAGGGAAAAGAGAATTTGTATTATTTTGAACGAGCCCAATGGTTCGGGACAATTAGCTTACTTAACTGTGGATCTTTTTGCAAAATGAAAACGTTTCATCTAAATTGCATCATACATTTACCTTCTTTCTTAATAGCTTCAACTAGTTAAACCTGAAGGAAAGAGCTTGTAGTACATAGATCGAATCAAATGATTTGGAACAGTCGTCACTAAGTCGCGGATGTTTATCAAAATAATAATGTCTCACCTCAATTGCAGCACATGTTTATTTCCATTCTTGATTTTTTTAATAGGTTGAAAATAATGTAACATTATATCTAAATTTTTCTCGTGTATTTCGTGTTTTATATTCCACCCACTCGGTCTTGTCATAAATGAATGTCACAAATACCCTACTCCTGCGTGTCATAATTTTTGCTTGAATTGAAGCTGTATTATTATTTTTTTACATATTTTTTGTACTTGGAAAAAGATTTCTTTGAGAAACTAGGTATGTTATGTTAAATGGTTTCTCAGTGGAGAATATTTTGAAATTACATATATCTATACAATATTTCAGTTAGGCGCATCTGATAGCTGCTTGAGATTTCAAATATACATATATCGATAGTTGTCGGTGGAGAAACTGTGTAACTATTCTCTTGCTGTCAGCGTTCGTCGAAGAAATTCGTCATACAGAAAATCAAAAATGTTCATGTAAACCCCTTGCTGTATTTTGACGAGCCAGACTCGTGATGAAGGTTTTTAACAAAGTCTAACAAATATGAATGTTACGCGTTTCATTTTAGATGAAATAAAATTTTGTTCGTTTGTAATCAATATTTAAGCATTAAAATAAGTGTAGCCATACAAAAAATATACATTTTCTTTTCCCTTATACGACATTTTTGTGCATAAAGACGTTCATAACATGCATAAAGACATAAAGACACTGTAACTGTAGAAGAAAAGGTACGGCAAGGGGTTAAAAGGATCGGACATCGTTGAAAATAGCACTCGGCAATATTCATCTTAAAAATTGGCTGTCGCAGACGCGTGATGAATTAAAAAATCATCTGGCAGCTAACAAAGGATAAAACATATGTTTGAGGGGCAACTGTCTATCAAGTAAATAGTTCGAGGTCAGAGTTGTGCAGAATTACAATTGAATTACTCCATGAATTATAATTACAATGTAATTGAATTACACTGTAATTCAGTCATATTGTAATTTATAATTCAGATCTTCATTCAATTAAATTACAATGTAATTCGTAATTGCAATTGGAGTACAATTATAAAATACTTTGTGATTATATTACATTAATTACGAATTACGAGGACGAGGAATAGAAAATACGGCGCATAGACAGCAAAAAAGTATATGAAAGAAAAACATAAAAATATATCATACTTCTTCAAAGTTCTGGGCTATAATTTGGAGAGCTGTATTTTAATTATATTGTATTTCAATTACACATCTGATTAAAATAATTAGAAATTGCATTAATTGAAAGGTTTGAATTATGTAATTCAGTTACGACGCAGTTGAATTACTATATAATTAAAATACAATGTAATTCAATTGCGTAATTCAATTACAATGTATTTGAATTAGCACAACTCTGTTCGAGGTTCAAGCGAACTCTCATTCGTAATAAAATATGGTTGTCGCCAGAGGATTCTTTTCAACGTCCCGGTGGGGACCATACTTTCCCAGTTTCCGATGCATCTCGGCAGTCCGTCGCAAGAACCAGACGAGGTAATTAGCGTGACAGTATCGCGAGCGGATGTCCGCGCGTACGGCCGTGTTTTTCTTCGCTTTTTGCCTCGGGGTTCAGTGTCTACACGTCCGCGACGATCTCGCGAATGATATGAGGATTCGCGAGCGATAGCCTAATGAATGAACGCGGACGAGTTTCGAGGATCATAAGCGCGAAACATCGGACGTATTAGACCGGCAGCCACGTTTCAGAAAAAGAAAAAAGGAACTTTTCTGCGGCCGCCTGTGTCGCTACTTTTTTTTCTCGTTTTCGGTCGGTTTCTCCCTACTCTGGTGATATTCCTTTCTCTCTCTTTCTTTCTCCTTTTCTCGCCGCGTTATTTTTCTCCCGTTCCGTATAATTTCAACATTTCGACGATCAACGCCGAGATACGGGATTCCTGCGCCGGGAATTTTTAGCGCTGCATCATTTGTCTGCGACTCGCTCGCTCGCGCGCGCGCACACGATTTTCTGACCGCTGTGAATGGCGAGCTCTGATATATTTTGCCCAAGGATGCCCTCGAGGACAGTTTAATATTTAAATCGACTGCATCTTCTCGAAGGTAAAAATAGCGGTGGCTTCTAATCTGTCGTGTTTTCGCAGAGATTCCTTATTCCGTAAGCTACCGAGGTATAATACTTAACGTTCTGCCACTTCTTTCGCGTCGATATTTCTCTCGTTTTCGAAACTCCAGACTATTGGGTTGGCAAGAGAGTAATTTCGGTATTTTAAGGTGAAATAAAACCCAATTTTTTTATTCAAGCAATGAACTTTAATATATTTTATATTTTCCATTCTGTTCGAGATGATCTTTTGCCATCTTTCTAGTAGCTTCACAATTCCGCGCTCTGGTCCTAATCGGCAAAAACTGATCCTAGTTCGATTTCAGGTCATCACATCATTTCACCTTAAAATATCGAAATCACTTTCTTGTCGAAACCAATAGACTGTAGAGCTGTGTACGGCTCGCAAGGTACTACACATTTTCGAAGATCGATAAAGGAGCAGCATTAGTCTGCCATTCACGGAGTAAATTGAATTCCAGTCTTAATCTTGATCGCATTAAGATCGGTGTAGGTCGTAAGTAATTAAACTCCAAAGTTTACATAAATTTACATATTCCTGCAGCTCCGATATAACTTCGATTTATTGAGGAAATTCAATTTCACTTAATGTCAGATTAACGAAATTTATTTACAAGCACCTGTGCTTGCGTATGCTCCCGCGGCCTTATTTTTATGTATTGGGTTGGAACGAAAGTTCGTAGGCGTTCGTAAATTAAAATTGAAAGCTAAAATTCAGATATTTATTCATAGATTTATTCAATAACATATTTTCCATTCTGTTCTACAGTAATCGCTCGTTCGTTGTCCAGAAGCCGTGTTTTTCAGTGACAACGAGCCTGCCCGGACACTATTTTTGATTTATGACTGCGTCTAGAGTATCGCGCCGACCGCGCCGACCGCGCCGAGCGAGACTTCTGTAGAGAGCCGAA
>CM052265.1:8872228-9208725 GCA_028455795.1 Lasioglossum marginatum
CGCCGCATCATTAATGAAATTAGACCGTAATTATGCCAAAATGCTATTGAAAATTTCGTCAGAAGAGTGAACCATTGCAAACACATAACCTCCATGTTTCTACTTTATATTAAAATACAAACATTCGTACTTTTCAAATAAATAATACGTTTCATCAATAAATTAAAATGTCAGATGATTTTGAGACACTCTGTAGAACGTATTTTTTCAGCATATAAGTCAATATTAACTGACAGACGGCAACAACTGCTACAAATATGGAAAAATTGCTAGTAACTTATTGTGACGCTTTAAATTATGGTGTTTCCGTATAAATATTTTTGCATATGCTTTTTGCATATTTTACATGCATGAACATCTAGTCGTGTACAATAATAATGTACTCCCTCTGTCCCATAATAATAGTAGCAAGTGAATATTTAAACGGGAATTATTGGCGAATGCAGCTGTAAGTTATGTTGTAGCGCAAAATTGCGAAGCCTTCAATCAAATCAATGTTTCATGATATCTGTCATTTGTTTTGACACATCTTTCAATTTTTCGGTTAACCTAATTATTACGAATTATAACTATTTTTCTAATTTCATGCACTGATCGAAATCAATTGTTTTATTTCAGTTGAATATCAATCCATTGTAAAAGTGAGATTGAAAAAAACAAGTTATGCTGGAAGCAATGAAGAACGCGATGGCTCCAATAATTTTAAGCTCACGCATATAGGGAAAGCAAAGCTTCGCAGCCAAGGGATCCTGCTTACAAGTTTAAAATGCAGTAACGAAATTATTGAAAAATCCAGAAACTATCTGAACACTCAAAATAAAAATTAGGAGTAATATTTTTAATTTATTGTTTAATGTAATCTAATTTTTAGATAATAAATGTTGCGTTCTATATTTATATTCTTTTGCTACTATTATCATGGGACAGAGGAAGTAACTGTTTCTCAGGTGATAGCAGAATTCTCGGGCTCGGACCGAGTACAATGGAGTCCATGGAGAGGCTCGTGTGACTCGATTAAGTCGAATAGTGACGAAGGATACTCTAATTTTCCCGCGGACGACCCACAGTCTCCTTGTTCCCAGAGAATGGTCATAGTTCGCGATTCGAGCGTCGTCGTCGACGGAAAAGGAACCCCGTTCACGGTAAGTTGCGAATGTTGCCCGACAATGCCCGACGGGTGTGCTTTTAGCTCGCGGCTCTCTTCCTCTCTCTCTTTCTCTTTCTCTCGCCCCCTTCCGGCCATTCAGCGAAAACGCCGCGGCATTATTGGCATTGTCGCGGCGTGGCGAGACGTCAAAGAAAACTCGGGCAACCCCGTGGCTCGGCCCGCTCTCAGTGGGCTAACGATCGTGTTATTAGCGCAAATCAAATTGGCGACTGTCTCACGACACGCTGACAAAGGGACACGGGGGCCGAAGGGGGCCGGCCCAGCCCAATTTACCGGCGGTGGGTACGCAAGAAGCGTTAATTTGCATATCGGAGTCGAACGCGTGCCAACCAAAAGTTACTCTACTAATATGTGTATTTACTACTAATTTTTATCCGCGTCGCGCCATTATACTATTATTGTGCTATGTTCTGGATGCTTCTTTGCCAACTTTTGCTATAAAGTGTTTTGCCTTTCATTCCTTCCCGGTGTTTCATTCTATTGTATTTTAATCAGCTATTTTGTGCTGAAACAGCGGTATACTAGGATATATTAGGATAATACTTCATGTATGAATAGACAGCGAGTCTTTATGCTATATAAAAACAGGATTGAAATTGAAATTTATTTCCTTTCTTAACCCTTATGTAGTCAACCAAAATGTATAGATTATTTAAATCCTTTCGTATTTAACATGTTTGCACAACTTCTCATTATAAGACTATAAATTAATATATTGGCGAGTAAAGAATGGACATTCAGAGAAATTTTGTAATATTTTTAGAGGAACATTAACAAATTGTTGAAAGAAATACAGTAAATAGCTACCGGGGTACCCGGTTGACTACACAAGGGTTAATTTGCTTGTTAGGTTGAAAATAATGTGACAGTATTTTTATATTCTTGTAATTGATTTTCAAAATTAAATCTGTATACCTAAGTGAATGTGTAAACTTTTGGTGCATGACAAGTCAGAAAAATACTAATGGTTCATTGGTGAAAATGAAATATGTTAAAAGTTAGTCAATTAGTCTTCTCCTACATTGAATTTTAATCAGAAGATCGATCATTTTAAAACGAGCAACAGTTTTGAAAGTATTCGAGGCTTATCGAGAGTAGGGTAGAAATTCGACCGCGTGCATTAACAGTCATCGACGTCGGTGCCGAGCGCCGAAAACATGCGTCTCCAATCACGATCCCCATCCTCCCCGAACGAAATTATCGAAATCACTGTCTGCCATCGTCCATCATCGCAATTTTCATGCGATAAATTCGAACTCATGAATAAGAGAAGACAGACCGGACCTCCCCGGAGCGGATCGCGTGACGCAGTCGTACAACCGAAGAATCAAGGTAACCAATCCTTTGTCATTACGGATGCGCTGCTGCGAGTGTACCCTGACGACTTAACCACGGATATCCGTTAATCCCTGGTGATTATGCTCTCGCGTGATTCCCGGTTTCCCATGGTTATGCACGGAGGGTAGTGTTCGATCTCCCTTCTTCGAAAAAGTGTTATTTTCGCGGTGCCATCTTATGGCACCTCTTACGGCGTCTCTTGTCTATCGGCCGCTGTCACGCGATTCCGCGGGAAAACGCGCCGCGGTCCGCCTCTATATTACCCATCCGGCTTTTCCGTGCCGTTTCCGCGATAATGGTGGAACCTGTTTCCCAGTTTTCACGGGCTCGGACATAACCGCGAAGCCGCCGCTCGTTCCCATATCTCAGCCGTTTTATCCGGTAGTGAGCGGCGGTTAATTAGCACGCTGTAAAACAGCCGGCGATACAACAATTTATACGTCTGCCCTATTTATTACTATTATTATCGTGCTGCGCACGATAAACAAGCCGATGCTCAAGCGCCCGGCATCGAACTCTCTGCCCGCTGCGTTAATTGCCACGTTTTCCCCTTCACCAATGCCATCGTTCCAGTGTTCCTCCCTTCTCGCGGCGTTACGGCACATCCTAAAGGGATACGATAACGCGAGCACCAGATCTGATAACGAACGATTCGATCCCCGCGATCGTCGTTACAAAATCATAGCTACGAAATCCGCTCTGTTATTTCCAACGCGAAACCGCTCGGGGACGCTCGGGGAATACGGGAAACCTCCAGTTTTCTAATTGCGGCCTCGCTGCCCTCGTATTTCTGCAGCTTAGGGCTCCGCCATTGCCGGCGAACAGGCATCTTAAGATGCTGCCGTCCTATCGATTCCTACAGTGATGTTTGCGAGATCTTTTTTGTCGATGTCGCGGATCTAATGGAAACCGCGTTGATCGCTCGACACGGCGAATATATGTATAGATTTGTAATTTTTTAAATGGAATTTATTAGAGGTTCGAGAGGACAGGATCGGTTCCGAGAACGTCGAGATCCTTTCTGTGATTAGCGGCGATTTAATGCTCCGGGGACGTTGAAGAATATTTGAATTTAATTGGAATATCAGCTCCTCTCTTTTATGCTGCAAATATGGAGCTCGAAGTGCAAGAGAAATGGCTGCTGGAACCAATCAAGTTGAAAATCACATTTTTTGATGTGTCCCTCTTTGTGTGTTTCGGTATGTTATACAAGAAAAAATACTGATATCATTCGAGCATTCGTCGTTAATTCCCCATAATTTGTTTGACGTGCAAACAGCAGACGGATTCCGGGACATATACACATAAAAATGAAATGACTTTTGCTTCATTGTTTTTTGCTTCCTAGTAATATACAGTTTTTTTTAATAAATTCATTATCGATTTCGTTTCGTTCTTCTGGAAGTACTTCCTGAAAGTTAATTTTACTTGGTATTATGGGTATTGATTGATTTTCGAATGATTTTCAAGCAGGGCAATGAAAAGAGTAGCATAAAAAAATGGCATTTGAAAACGATACTCAGAATATCTCTTTATGTATGTTCTAATGTGCAACAAACTGAAACACATAAACGCGAACAACTCGATTATATTGCCTTCGCATTCAAGATTTTAACAAGCACCGGACTAACCATTGCGGAATTGCAAGTCGCGGCAGCTTCATAAAAATCGGTTCTGCAAACAGTGCTTGCCGATCTCGTCCAGGTGCACGTTCGATATCAATCGAGTATCGAATCTATTCTCAAGTGCAATCCACTGGAAACAAAATCTGTCCGATTCGCAATGCTATTTTCGCGTGGCACACGATTACACACGGGCCCGAGCGGTTCCGTCCTATTACCGGGCTCGCGACGATCGATCTCTCGATCGCGTTATCGATCGTGGCCTGCGATTTCACGGTGAGCGCGGCCCAGTTGTCGCTAATAACACAGTCCACTCTAATTCTCCTGCATTTCCTTGCGCAATTCGAGCACCGGCCTCTCCGTGGAACAGTCTTAATCTTAATACGGCTTTATAGCTCCATTAACCGCGCGATAGTCTTGCTCGTTCGCTCGCTATAGCGCGCGCGCGAACATGAGCGCACCTTCTGGCAACGATCACCCCCGGGCTCTCGTGAATCCCGTCGATCGCCCTTTCGAGACTAATTGTCGATTACACGGGTGGCAGTTTGCGATCCTACCGGACCTCGCCACGGATTCGATCGACGTACGTGTCTCGGCACCATGATCGCGAATTATTTCCCTATGCACCAGTCCGTCTACCTTCCGTGCGAGTGTCTCTTTATGCGTGCGTGCTTTTTCTTTGCCCGATACGGTGGAGCTTCAACGGACGTTTGCCGACTTGTGCGACCTGCGCGTTTCCCTGCATATAGGGTGGCCCATTATCCTTCCAGTTTCCCGCCTCTCTTTGGTTTACCCTTCTTGTTTTCGAACGCCAGTCCTTGAGAATTTCTGCGCCTCCAGACCTTCGCCACCTTGCTCGAAAGCCACCGGTTCGACTGATGCAGATCTTAAATATTGATTGAACAAACACCGCGTGGGATTAAGTTGACTATCACTTTCTGCCACTTTGAAATTTCACACGTTCATGCACACGTTCATGCACCCTTCGACACACACTATGACCGACTGTCAGGAATTTCAGTTAACCCTCATATGTTCATCAGGATGAAAATTCACCCATTTACTATTTTTACATACTATAAAATGATTGACCCTTCTTCATCTGTGTTGCGAGACGTATTTCTCTAAAAAGTGACGTGATAAATGAAGCAAAGTTTATTAGTTTAAAGTGTGAAGCAGAAATGGGTGAGAAAGTATCATAGAATCTTTTATGCAACTATTTCTGAGTATGAGGGTTAAGTTGAACCCCTTGCCGTATTTTAACGGGTCAGACTCGTCATGAAGATTTTAACTTTAATTTTCTTTGCTCTTCGCGATAAAGATGTTCTAATCACTGCAATTGTAAAGAAAATGGTACGGCAAGGGATTAATAATCTTTTATTATTTCTCTTCTCGTCATTCGCGATTGATCAAGTGCGATCACTCATTCTAGCGCTGCGCTTCGCGTAGTTCGGATCGCAATTAATTCTAATCAATTTCTTAATCATTTAACCATCTTAATCATTTCTAGCATATTTAACTCTTCATCATTTGATCAGGCATGAATAGACAGTGTACAATCGAAAAAGAGGTTAGAAAAAATAGATAACGTAATCGAAGTTGAAAATTGTGCTACGGACAGGACAACGGTGGAACAATAAATTGCCAGGATATGTGGAACGTCTGTAAAACGATCCTCTGGTTTCAGTCTGTTCACACTTCTTACACAGCGCATAATTCTATGCAGCCAGACGAATAAATCTGCGTTTGAACCCCCGACAATTCTCTAACGATCCTCCGTACATGGAGTCGCAGACCAGGTGCAAGTGTTAGGTATATTTAGACGACACCCTATAGAGAGAGAGAGAGAGAGAGAAAGAGAACAAGAGAGTAACCTGTGGGTCTTCGTGGGCAAACAGGGATGGTCAGGAAAGTGTCCGGCAGGCCTGACCGTCCAGGAGAAGCGGTCACCCATTCGAAGGGTCATCCACTGGCTCTCCTCTCACTTAGCATAAAAGGGTAACTAGCAAATGCTCAATGCGCACGCCATAATGGAACGAGTGTCCCATGGACATAATTAGGTGCAACCCATGGGAAATTCAGACCCCATTTCGGCATTCTGTTCGGTGCGGACATTACATAAGCTGGGCAGCAGAGAGCGAAGGGTCATTGTCGAAGAAAAAGACGAAGGTGATCGTCCTCGGAGATCCTTGTCCGAGAACATAATTTCCCGTGCTCGAACAGAGCATGCGCGAGAACAGTTTCTAGAAAAATAGTAGGCCGGAGAACCGAACCAACATGCTTACCCGCAATAAAATTCTTCGCGGAGTAGCCGACTCCGTGCAATAAAATTGTACACGGTCGGAGCAACAAATTTTGTGTAATATAATTTTGGTTATAAATCTCGGCTAACTTTATGGAAAACACGGTGTCGGCTATATATCAGCGTGAGTCACAAGCATCAATTTTGTTTGGTCATCGGGCGTAATTTACGAGACGACCTTGCGCGCCTTTCGATCGAAAGCATTAAAAAGTGAAACCTTTTTCGTTCTCGCTGCACGACGCTTTTCGGGAAAAAAATACATTTCTACGTTATATTCAGATTTTTCTTTCGATTAGTTTGTCTGCAACTGCTCGGTTCAACACCGCATCTCAAGGGTTTAATTGAATAAAATAATTACAGCTTCGATATTATTGTTTCATAGAACTTTTACTTAACCATTATTCAAAACTGTTTAGATTATTAAATATGTTGGTATCTAATCAATTACTAAACATTCAAGTATTGGAGGAGATGTTGCATCACTTTCATATCCATAAAATGAAAAAAATGATATAAAATGGAATGATTCTAGGTAGAAAGAAATGTTTAATTTTCGAGTTAGAATAGCTCCGACTGCAAAGGGTTAATTATCCACCAATTAACTGTTTCGACTTGCGCGAATTTCGCAGTAAACGGTGTACAATTGTTGACATCGTGAGCAGAAGATTCAGATTAGAAAGGTGGTTTGACTGTTCGGTGGTTTTATCGTCGAGCGTGTATTTTGATATAGTTGTTGAGCGGCGCGAGCTAGTAGCGCGACGATAATTCGAAGCCCCTGAACCGGAAGTCATCGTCGACGCTGCTGATAATACTCGGCCGACCGAATGCGAGTTCTTCGCTGGTCGTCCCGAGCGGTTATCGTGGGAACGCGTTTACGCTGGATTCCCGAATACCGCAAAAAATCCGCGCGAGTTCAAGAGACGAATAACATGGATTCCGTTAAACACTCGGATCGATCAATAATACATGAACATCGAAGGGGAATCTCATTGCAGGAGGCATCGGGACGATCGCGAGGTTCCTCGAAGGGCTGCGCGTGTCTCGCGTCGTCGCGAGCCTGAAAACGAGAGATCGACGTGGAAACCTCGCGGTGCGGTCTCGACACAATTTACAATTCTCATCGAATATCTGCTCGTGGCTCGGCTATAGCAAACACGGTGACGTAATTCCCCGCCATTTTTCCCATAAATATGGACACGGCTCAGGGCCACTCTAGGCTTTACCGTTTTACGCACGAGTGTCGGGCCTACACAAACTTCGAAGCCTATGGAAATAGCAAGCGATTTTACATTTAGCTAGAGGACAATTTATACACTGAACGTGGCTCCTGGGGCGTAAGAAAATTTTCATTTCGACGGAAACAGGACGAACGGTTTCACGTTCACCGAAAGCAAAAACGAGTTCCTGCAAGTTTCCAGTCGTGCAGACCTTCAGAAATTCGATTTCTCATTCGCGTGACATTTATAAGGTTCGGGGAGCCTCGAAGGAAACGAGATCGCGTATCCCGCGTCAAGATCGAAAGCGACTGGCGATCGGTTGCGATCGAAAAACGAGAAACGGGAGGCTGTGGAGCTCGAGACGAGGATCTCGCGACGGATCTTTTTGCGCGGTCCGGCCGGCGCGGCGAGATCGCGTGCAGAAAAACAGGAGCGGCGAGAGCAGGACCTCCCGCCTGGCCCCGCGGAACCGTGGAACGGGCCCCGAAGGGCAATACGACACCGTCATCAGCGGGATTAACGGGCGAATGATCATTCACGGATAAAGAGACAGCGTCTCGTCCGCGGGGCTCGGCTTCCGACAACTTATCCGATGTTAAATCCCCGAGCACCAGCTACCGACTAGTTAGCCGTCAGTTTCATCTATTACGGGCTCGCCATGCTGGAATCGTAATCCGCTTATAAAGTTAAGGGGTAAAACTCACGGTTGCACACTTTTTCCGTTGGCTGTGTGTCAGCGACCGGTGGCCACTCATCCGACGAGACGTGCCTCTGTAGATCGGGATCTAGATTGTTTATCCAGGTACAACATACTCGTCGCGGCACGGAATGTTCGACTTCTCTCGCAGTTTCCAACCGGCGACGACGAAGAATTTACACAAACGCGCGCACACACACAGAAACAGAGAGACAGAGGCCGGGCCCTGTGCGCACTCGAGCGCAAGCCTCAGCGGTCCCTGGGTCTTTCGTAAATACACCGATGCCGATGCCGATGCCGATGCCGTGGCCGACAATCTGCGTTCCTCTGCGTTCTTTTAGTCACTGTTCCTCCTCGAACGACACTTTCACGCACCAAAAGAAGAAACTTTCCGTATTTCCCTCGACTGGCAGTGTTTCCCGCTCGACAAACGGCTCGAGTCACCGAAGAATCTCGGCTACCGACGATCTCTAGCGGCCGTCGCGGATCGATCAATCGACGACAAGGATTTTCGAGCTGATACACGGCCAACCTCCACCTCGCCGACTATCTACCGAACTGGCTGGTCGAGTCCGCTGCGGCGCGCGTTCATTAATATGATAATCATCCAATACGTATACGGTGTCTCTCGACGATCATCGTCCGCGTTGTCTTCATTGCGATGGTCCGCGTCGACGTCGACGGACCGGCCGCGCCGCGGATCATCATCGTAGATTCGTTGCGCGATGCGACAGCGGAGATTGATGGATCCGCGATTGTGGTGTATGTGTATCACGATCACCGAGGGAGCACGATCCAAAAAAAGAGTTCACCAACGGCACCGGTAGGATGGATTCGATTATCGGGCCGGATACGTGGAATGTGCTGCCAGCATCACACTTTTGGATCACGATGTTCGGACACGAACCAGTCGGTTTGGAGTTTCCCGCGGAAAGTGAACGAAAACAACGGGCCTGTCCTCTCGTAGTCTTCTCTTTTGCTAGGTCCACTTAGTCCATCGAGAGAGACCGTTTCGTAGTGCAGGTCTTTCCCGCGCGGACGTTTTCTTCCTGCTCACCGTCACTCTCCCGTGTCCCGATACGTTTTCACGTATCTCTGCTTATTTCGTTATCGTGCCTCCGCCTTCACCGCCGCCTCCTGCGTCCTTCTCATCCTCCACCTTCTCCTCCTCCACCTCCACCACCGGCGTCACCACTACCAACCACCGCCGCCGCCACCACTACCTCCTCCTCCGTTTCTTCTTCTTCCACCTCCAGTTTCTTCACCCTTCCTACTTGGCTGATACCCACTGCGGTTGCCTTCTACGTGTCTTCTCTTTTTGTTTTCTTTATTTCTCGTCGTCGTCGTCGTCTTCTTCTTCTTCTTTTTCTTTCTCCTCCTCCTCCTCGTCGTCTACTTAGTCCTCACCGCACGCCAACTCGGTCTTTTTCTTGTACGGGATGCGTACAAGCCAGCGACCCAAAGAGACGACAAGAGCTAACCAACGAGAACACACACCTCCGCTCTCTTCAGCCTAATCCTCTGGGCGGGCAGGGTAGTCTCCCTCTTTCAGGGGCTTGTAGGCTCGAAAGCGAGGAACGCGGCAGAATGTCCCGCGCGCGCCGACCAATTTTCGTGGACGAACTTTCCGGTTCGGTGTCTTGTATTGGACTGTGCAGAAGTGGCACCTTCCAGTTTCTGAACTTACATCTTGTCAGGTAAGTGTGAGCTTTACCCGTGTGTCCCGTAGGCGAGAGAGACACGCCGAGCCTAGCGTGTGAGTGTGTGTGACCGCGCGGGCACACGCACGAGCCCGCTGCGTGTGCCAGGGACCCGCCTCTATCCCCACCTTAAACGGGCCCCTACCTGCGTCTCTGTTGCACCACGGGGGCCGCGATCGCCGCCATACGCGTCTGATAGCGGCACTCGCTCGCACACATGCCCGTCTACCTGCTCGCTCCACGCACACACACCTGACCCGATCCGTTCACGCACGCGTCCACGGGGCCTTACCCCCGTGTGTCGGCCGTAGACCACTGGTGGCTTCGTTCACTCGGATAGAACCCTCTCTCTCTCCCTCTTTTTCTATCTCTCTTTCCCCCTCTCTCTTTCTCTCTCTTTGTCCCGCGTCCCAGCCTCTGTCTTTCTCCCTCCTCCGGTCTACGCATCCACCTCCCTCTTCCTCCACCTTTCTATGTCCTCTTACCACCTCTTTCCCTAGGTGCGTAAGTGCGTGACTCCGACGCTGCGGGGCGTTTAGCGTGTCGCGATCCCGTCCCTATCCCCACCACTGTCATACGGCCGCTTTTCTAGACACGTTAGGAGTGGGGCAATCGGCTAGCGGAGCTTCGACAGGGGTAGGGGGATAGTTTTCGACGCGGAGGAAAGGGTGATTCTTTCATTAGACTCTTCCGGGGGTGAGCTCGAGGACGTCGGGTACCGGCTACCGCTCGTTTCTGGTTTCACGATACCGTGCCGACTCGGTGTGACTGACCGATATTTTCTGTTGTTGTTTATGCGAAGCGGACGCGCGCCGCGATCGCCTTTGTAACGCCACTTGCGGCTTCGGGGATGTTTCGCTCATTAACACGGCTGGTTCGAAAGAGTTTCTGTTCGACCTATTCTCAGCTCGAATTAGATTTCTTCGCGCTTCTAAGCAGGCTTTTCGGAATACCTGTCTATGTGCGGCCTCTCGCTGGAAGGTTTACTGATGCGTACGGGTAGTTTGAGGAAAGTTCAGACTGCTCGGTTTTGTACCGTGCCACACTTGTAGATTTCGAGAGAACGACTTTTGAAGCATTTTTAGTTCTGACTACCTTTAAGGTAGTGTGCGGAGCTTGCTGTTCCAAGAGGATAGTTTGGAGAAAGTTCCAACTTGTCTCATTCTTAACAGGAGTATCTAATTTATTCTAATGTTTTATTTAGGTTAGGTTAGACACTTGTGCCTACACTTTTAGGTATTGCATGCCGAAAAGCTTGCTTGTTTTAGAATAATGGTTCCAATAGAACCCAAATTGTTGAGTGAAAAGTAGAATTTATTTTGGCTTACTTATTAGAATATCGGATCCAAGTGAATGTTCAAAATTTTACTGTTGCAAGGGGGACGTTCTGAAGGAGGAATTCAATTGGAAACTAGTTCTCTATGTTTATACTTGACGTTTAAGAATGTATGCCTGGAAATATTGTTTCTTTAGGAATAGAGCAGTTTGAATTGAAATCGGTCTTGACGGGAATTGAAATCCAATCTTCAATTTCTAATTTGATCCCCTGGGCGAAGTATCGCAGCCCAAGTTTGTATTCAAGAGATTTGCTTCTTAAGGGTGAATGATTCGATATATTTTGACTTGTATAGCGTGAATTGAAAGTGTCACTGACAAAACTAGAGAATGTTTAAACTGAAAAAGTCCATTGCCTCCTTAATCCCTTGCCGTGTCATTTTCTTTACAGTGACAGTGATTAAAACGTCTTTATCCCGAAAAATGTCGTAAAAGAGAAAAGAAAATGAATATATTTATATGGCTACATTTACTTGAATACTTAAATATTGATTACAAACGAATCAAATTTTATTTCGTTCAAATACGGCAACGGGTTAATATTCGACACAGCTTGATACCGATCCTCGAGCGGACAATTTTTTCTTGAAACAGCGTTGTCAATTTCTGGTTCGGCGTCGAGTCGATTGACATTCAATTGACCGAGCCCTGATCAGATCTTAGGCGACTAATTAGCTAGATGTTGGGAAATCAGTGAAAGGATTCGCAAAAAGGGATCGGGCAGGTTGCGGCGACAAAGCCCGTGGAAGAAACGCGTAAAGAACGAGGACGGAGCGGTCGACAGCGGTTGAAGTCGTGGCTAAATATCACGCTGGCTCTGGTGTCAGGTTGTATCAAAAGGATCAGCTAATCGAGCGTCGCCGTCGCGTCGCGATGCGATGGAACGGGCACGATGTTAGCGGCTCGCTGCGCTGGCGCAAAGTGCAAAGAACGCATCAGGAGATATCCGCCGGTTGTCGGCCGTCCCGTAGATCCACGTAGATCGTCGTTTCTGGCACGAATAATTCACTCCGGGGAACAACCTCGGGCGTGGAAAACACTGATCTCCATTACTCCTGATCTTTTTTCCCTGATGGAAACTCGCCGCGAGTTTCACTGCAATGTCACCGCTAACTATCTCGGCTGATGTCGATTATAGATCGAAGCCCCAGCCACGTGAAACCCGAGTGCCTTCGTTATCTGCTGAACGCATCCCGGCGAATCGGTTTTGCAAGAAAGTCCGTGCCTCGAATACGTCGCCGTCGACCCATTATAGATCGGATCGATAGCTGCTATCCGTTTTAATGCCTTATAAACAAATAATGGATTGCTTGTTTCCACTTATTATCCCACCAATTGATTTCCTTTATGCGCCGTGGCGAACCCATAATCACCCGGGTCTAATTGATCCTCGGGCGAACTCAAAGATCGCGCAGGCAACCTAAATTAATCGGTTCGTTAGATGTGATTGGTTCCCGACGTGTCCACAAGTGATTTTCTAATGATTGTTCCTAGCTTCTCTAAAGAGCCGGAACATCGTGGTGCGAGTTGGATCACTTCCAGGATATATGTTAACATCGTTTAAACCATCGGAAGATTTGTGAAATTTCCATTGCAAGAAACACAATATAGAACAGCCCTATCTTTTGCTTCAGAGTTAATTACAAAATCGTATAATTCAATGATATCCCCATTTTTAGCTCTATTTAGGACAGTTGAAAAATACCATAACTTTGGTATTTCACACTTGATACGAATCAGTAAAATGAGGCGCTATCGATGCAAAAGTCAATGTCAAGTCTGGCTCGACCGCACAGGATTGATGCGAATTAAAAATTGCAAAACGTGTGCAGGTAGTAGCAATTCACTCGCGTACACTGCATGAATGAAATGTTGCACTAATACACTTATTCAATAAGTATAAAGTATATTACAATTCACGAAATCTCTGGAATTAAATGAGTTTTCTTGTCTAGCATCGGCTCATTTACTCCTAATTGTAACCAAGTATAATGACTGGACTGCGGATCTTTATGCAAAATAAAAATGTTCTGCATTGATTGTGGGAAGCAGGAATAAAATAAAAATAGATGCCACTCCTTAATGACTTTGTTACATTAAAAACGACATTACAATACTCTTTTACTCGAAACTTACATTTACTCGAAATTTTTCTTATCCTTTCCTGTTTTATATTTCACTGAACCAATTTCTCCATAAATGCATAAAAATCCGCAGTCTAATAACGACAATTTAATAAAACAATTCTTACATTACTAAATATGCACGAGAGATGATAAATTGTTGGAAATATTCCAGATCAGAAGAAACGTCTTGGTTCTGAAGTTAAAACAGCTTGTTAGTGCAAACGGTTCGACACGATATTGTAACGTTTCTCCAGTAAAAAAAGAGAATGAACAGTAAGCAGGCACGTAAGCAGGCACGGTTATCGTCGAGCAATTAGACACCGCGATATCAAGAAAATGAATTTTCACGAGAACAGCGTTAATCGGGAGCCAGCCGTAGTATTCCGTAGTTGTGAATTTTTTCGTAGAAAACGTCGTTAAATCGGCGTGAGCTTGGCAAGAATGAGGTCTGCGAGAAGACGACGCCCAAGGAATCCGATCGAATTTAATGAAAACGCTTTCATCGGCGCTCTCGGAGAGGCACGTCCGTAACGATTGAATTCGCCCGTTTCAGGCAGAACCTCGGGCGTGGAAAACGCGGATCTCCGCTTCTTGCCGTCGGTTTTTCTCTGTCCCCTCCTCCCCTCTCCGGACTGGAGGGCCCGAGAGCTCGGCGTCGGGGCCCGACCCGGCCCGTTATATATTTTTCCATGGACGGGCTCGGCCTGGGCAAACCCGGTCGGCCACGGGTGCCGAGTTTCACCCATGCCGTCTTCGTTGGTTATTTTAACGAAGCCGGGGCGCCGTCGTCGGTTCGCAAATAAGAGATAGTTTCACGACCGGCTCGTCGCCTGACGACCATTTTTCCATTGCTGGTCGATCGGGCGTTACGCCCATAAGCGATCGCCCAGCGAGCCGATCTCATAGCTATAATGAGGCTGATCGAGAGCACCGGTCTCCTCGACGCGACGCGACCCGACGCGATCCTACGGAGGGCAGGGAGAAGGAGAGAGACCCCCGGGCCTCGGAGCCTCGGGGCCCGAAGAGAGGGCACGAAGGGTACGCGACGGTGAAACGGCGACAGAAACGGAGGGACAAGGGGGACCGCGGAAAAAAAGCCGCGAAGACCGTGTGGTACTGTTAATCAGGTAAAATCCGACCAGTTCGAACCAGTTTCGTTAATGAAGCGGTGACACTGTATTCATTAGCCGGCCGATATTCGTGCTCTAGCGAAATTTGTTCGAGAGAGCGCCCGACGCGCTTTCTTTCCATCATTAAGGGGATTACGTTAATCGGCCATTCATTGTGCTTCATACGCATGCGATCGAATGCTTATAACGCGATATCTTGTCACTTGCCTGCACGTCATTTATTGGAACGCTTGTCGCTTGCTGTAAGCAGATTTTTAGAACTGTCGCGCGATCGTAAAACACGAGTGCCTCAATTAAATTCGTTAAGTCGATGTAAATTCGAAATTACATGGCCTGTTTTATAAAAACCTGGATCAGCGACAAGTTCGATTTATTAACTAGAACGGTCCTTAGGATAAGCATTGAGCAGAGGTGTCGATAATAGATTGTGGATCTTTATGCAAATATCCTAATTTATTAATAACTTGAGAACATTTGAGAAATTTGTTATAAACTCATAATGACCCGCAGTCTGGTTATTAACATTTGTTTATATATATTTTCTCCCATTTTAAAAATCTGCAGTTAGGAGCATAATCAGTCACACACACTTTAAATCAGAATAACTTTTTTATGAATGGACCAAACGACTTCAATTTCTCTGTAAGGCTAGAAGAATTAGTTTAAATATGTTGAAAAAATGCATTTGATCGGAATTGTGAAAAACAATAGTAAAAATTGATTTTTACAACTTTTTTAGCTGGGCCAATAACGAAAATTTAGAAGATGTGTTTAGTCAACTCGTATAAATTATATACTCCCTGAAAATTTCATTGAAATTGATTAATTGGTTTACGAGTTATAAACGATGAAAAGTGGTAAAAATTGCAATTTTTCATGATTTTCGGCCTTTGAGTTGACCAAACACATCTTTTAAATTTTCTGTGTTATTGGCCCAGCTAAAAACGTTGTAAAAATCAATTTTTACTATTGTTCTTCACAATTCCGACCAAATGCATTTTTTCAACATATTTTTTAGACGTCATTTATTGAGAAATTGAAGTCGTTTGGTCCATTCATAAAAAAGTTATTCTGATTTAAAGTGTGTGTGATGCTCCTAACTGTATACACACTATAAACCTGTAGATTCGCAGTCTGGTCATTAATGTTTGTTATTATACATGTTTTCTCGCGCATTTGACAAATGTATACTATAAACGTGTACAGATTCGCAGTCTACTGTCGAATAGAAATGTCGTGCATGTGTGACGTCCTTGTTTTAAATATTTAAGATGTTACAATAATTTCATCAATAGTGATTCAAGAAAATCGAGGAATTCGAACGTTCTCATCTAAACGAGTTGTACAGGTGTGGAGGATGCTGAATATATGCAACAGGATCGATAAAAAAGTGTTGTAAATAATTTTTCAAATACGATGTTATCTATTCACGTCATTGACTGTAAAGTTAAACACCACATTAAAGTGTAATTTGCAAGTGTAAAATGCGGTACTCACGTCACGTCTCGGAGTTAACGTCGAAATTTATCACGAAACTTAGCGCATTTTATGCTAAACCGTTTGAATATTCTGGATAAACACGATCCTACAAAACAACGAAATTCTTGCTATAAACCTTGGAACATTATAAAAGAATTCTTCAAAAAAAAGGGTTTTTGTCCCACACCTAAAGCATAACACACGAACGTAAAGAAAACAATATTTACGCTGATGTCTATCTTTATTTCTTATAGTTAGACTGCGGATTTTCATGCAAAATAGAATTTGCGTTTATCATGACTCCAACGAAATTTCTGTACACTAGCTTTCGCTACTGCAATGAAAATTGCAAGTATCAACATGTTTTAACTTCTTTAGAACATTTGGATTATGTAGTCTTAAATAATATACTTAAAAGTGTCTGAAACAAATTTGTACGAAATTTTAGAAGGGTCCTAGAATGATACTTTATAATCTGACTAAACACTGTACCACTTAAGGATTAACCTTTTGTGTAGCCAACAGAGCGTCAATTTACTGCATTTCTTTCAATAATTTTTTAGTGTTCTAAAAAAACAATATCGATGTATAGTCTGAAAATAAGAATTCGTGTAAAAAACGTCGAATACCAGTTTTAAAATTACCTGTATATTTTGATTGGCTGCACAAGTGTTAATAGTATTAACAAGCTGGAATTAATACACCGAAGCATTAAATTATTGCATCCACTCATTTTTACCACAAACTCATAAAATCCGGAGTCTACTTACAGCAATGAATACGAGATATGTGCCCGAAGAAGAAGCCATGAACACACTTACAGCGAATAAAAAGAGATATTAATTTCTGCGAAATATTCGTTATTTCGCGAATGTACAACGTTACATCTCAGGATGCTTAAACGGCGATCTCATCGAGGCACGAATGACACATGTTCCCGTTCGATGATTATTAATTAAGGATTCTTAACCGGCTAATAAAAAAGACTGCAACATTGACAAGGACATTAATGAAGAAACCGAGAAGAACATAAAACGAAGCGCGGAGAGAGTCGAGTCCTCGACGGATCGAACGCGTCATTAGTGATGGGCATACAATACTCTGTCTTGCAAGTTTTCGGACGAATTAATCACCACAGAGTTTCGAATCGATTCGATATTTGGACCGTTTATTTTGAAACTGGTGCAAGTCCATTTCATGTCGTTACGAGAAAATTGAAGGTTAGCATATTAATCAATTCAAAAATATAAATTAATTATGTCAAGTCTGGCCATGTTTCTACTAATTTATCAATATGTAATTTGATTATATAAATTTCTTTTAGGGGAATTTAACTAAAATAATATATATTTACGGGCTGTAAATGGACTAACACCATTTTCATAATTAGTCAATTGTAAAAATCATTTAATTTCAATTATGAAAAATTAAATATCACTTAAAATATATTTTGTATTAATCCAATTTTATATTTGCTTGCGAGAGACGCGTGTTTAAAAAAATGCACGGAATTTGACAGTAAAAGTTCAGCCTCAATTTTAATAAAAAATTGATTTATTCAGGTAAAATTAAAGGCAGTTTTAGAAATGTTAGGAATATTTTAGGATACATAAAATTGCAGATCTTGCATTTTGATTTTCGGACTTTTTTCCATTGGACGACACACTGTGTGACGTGACGTAATTATTGTTTCGTGATAGATGTAACATTTCAAGAGCTTCGATTCTTACAAACCTTCCAAAGTTTTAAGGCTTTCAAGATTCTCAAGACAATGAAGAGCCTCGAGACGTCCAAGAGTTTCAAGAATTCTAAGCTTCGAATTGTGTTGCAAGTGATTCGAATTTTTTGTCGTAAATATTGAATCGAAGTGATTCGAATCCCATCACTACGTGTCATCGACGCGTTCACTTTCATCGTTCGCCGAAAGCCGTCGAAAGTATCGACGTATCCTCCTCTACGTGCGGATCAGTTCAAGAGTTCAACGAATCGCAGGTCGCCGTGGTAGAAAGTGTTCGGTCGTCGTAAATTCTGGCAAAAATCGTGTCGGCTCGATCAGGTTTCATTAACACGTGGCTGACACTTCCTGCATTAATTAATCCGCGGCTCGAGGTTTTTCGGGCTCGCGTAAGATTCCGCGTAGCGTGCAAACGTAGTCGTGTCGGTGCCGTAATCGCAACGAGGACATTTCACGCGGCGCAGCGTTTATAATCGAAGTCTGGACGCACACCATTCTCGTAATCGGCCACGATGTACAGGGTGTCCCAAAAATATTGCACTTCCTTACATGGGGTGATCCCTGAAGTCAATTCGAGTAACTTTTTCCTTTACGAAAATATTCTCCGAGGCTTTGTTAAGTGGACTCCTAGGCTCAATAATGAAAAAAAATAAAAAAATTTTTTTATCTTCAAATATTGTTGTCTTTTCTGAAAAGATTGACATCAATTCCCAAAAGTCAGGTTTTTTTTATTGACATTTTTTTCAAAAACTAGGAAGCAAATTAATTGAAATTTTTTCTATCTGTTTAGAACATCTATCTTATTATTTAGTTTTAGTTTTGTGAAACTAAAGGAGCACTAGGACTGGAGAAAAAAATTCTAAAGTTGAAAAAGAAGGAAAGAAGATGTTATTGTCGAGACCGTCATACATTTCCCGTTCACTATTTTTATTTGGAAACCTTTTAAAATAGTTCCCAATAGATGAGAAATGAGATGGAACCAACAGTATGTTTTTATCTCTTATAGTTCCTGAGAAAAACGCACCTAAAAAACTCCATTTCCACCCCCCTCCTGTCTGTACCTGAGAGTTCCCTTAACATTAAATCTATCACGAGGGGTCAAATGACCCATTTTAGATTTTTTATTTGACAATTATTGAGATTGTAAAGATGTTTTCATAGTAATTGATTGAATAAATTTTTTTACTCCAGTATATATTATAATAAAAATCGCACAAAATATTAATAAATTTAATATTGTTATTTTTATAATACAATACACATTAGTCACTTTTGATGGTCGGTAGGTTTAGCGTTAAGGGGGTAGACTCGTTTCCAGGATTGCGCGATGCGCCTTCTCATTTGTCTATAATGCATGCGATGGGGTTTTTCAGTAGTCAAAAGCGCTAGATAAAGGATCAATCTAGACCGCAATCGCAAAAGTCCTATTTTTACGTTTACGGGGCGTAATTTGCATTATTCACAAAATTACAAAATAGCTACACGCGCAGCTGTATGTTTCCGAATAATACAAATTACGGTTCGTAAACGTAAAAATAGGACTTTTAAGGGCGATCGCGGCCTAGATTGATCTTTTATCCAGCGCTTTTAAATACTGAAAACCCCATCTTTGTGTTATCGAGATGTGAGAAGGCGGACCCTTCGGTGCGGAAACGGCTCGAGCGAGAGTGTGGTGACACACTCACACATCACTAGATACATATGCGTACTGTCCGTCCAACAAGAGATGACAGAGATTTTGACAGTGGAGCGCAGGGGGATCTGCGAGAACCCACTCCTGACGCTCGGCTGCGGATCTCACTCTTGCACTTAGGTACTGCGGGAACGTCATAGGAGCTCGGCGTCACCAAATCGCTCTATTGTAGTCGCACTCAAGACGCTCGTTTGCTGTCTTCGTCAAACGATTCGGCCAATTGCGAAGGACGTGTAACGCGAAGTAGGAATACCACGTGGTACCTACAAGTTTCTCTGTGCCATTTCTTGTTGGACGGAGAGTACACGAGGATTGCAAGAGTCCGGGCGGCCCCAAATCACGTCTCGCTAATGCAAAGTTGGGGCTTCTCCGTAGTCACAATCGCTAGATAAAAGATCAATGTAGCGCGGAAGTATCCCAAGGTGGCCCACTTTTGCGTTTTCAAGGCTTAATTTGCATTATTCGCCAGCATGTAGCGAAGCCGCGAGAAGCATTGTGGCGGAGCGGCAGTGCTGCCGCCTATCGTGGCTGTCGAGTGATACATTTTCATACAACTACGACAGCCACATGCTGCCGAATAATGCAAATTACGCCTCGAAAACGCAAATGTAGGCCACCTTGGGATACTTCCGCGCTAGATTGATCTTTTATCTAGCGATTGTGACTATGGAGAAGCTCCAACTCTGCATTAGCGAGACGATTTGGGGACACCCGGCTCTTGCAATCCTTGCGTACGTATACGTGGTCTAGCGGTGTGTGCACTCACACACATTCGAGGAGACGCTGCCCTTAACGAAAAACACCAGTCAATCAGTGCGCGGCTACAGCTGAAACTGCGTTCTGATTGGCCGGTGTTTTTCGATAATAGCTCCTGAACAAAGCCGTGGAGAACATTTTCGCAAAAGAAAGAGTTGGTTCGAATAACCTCAGGAATCAGCTGATTGAAGGCAGTACAATATTTTTGGGACATCCTGTATATCTAATATATTAGATTTCCTCGGTTCTGAGTCGAGCAACGGAGAAAGATCACGACGGAACAGGCAGTCTAATAAAATTCTATTCTGCTGAATATGATCATGAAAGTGGACGAGTCGCTTTCACGTTATTAATACCGATAACTTCGTGTATAATCGATTTTTACGCCGCGATCCTAGTCGCGAATACTAGACACGACCGTTCACAGCCAGACACGTTGACGCGAAATGTCGCAATCGACGGGGCTCGCTCGAGTCAATTAAGATTATTAAGTTTTCCGAGCTTGAGTGACGCTTATCTATACGGACATTAAATATCACATCGAAACGCGGGCCGGTTATTTTATATCGGTATCAGTCCGCGGTTTCCTAGAGCCACTTCTATCCTACAGGTATCCCCAAAATGCCGCTTTTAACATTAATACATTAACATACACTTACATAATAATAAATTAATGCATTAACGGGGACGATGCACGGACTTCTAGATAATGGTAATATTAATTACGGAGGAACCAGGTTTATAAATGTCTAGGCTTTTCAGGCTTGTTAATTGTTTTGCCGCGAAGATTATAGTCACTTGTTAATGAGTTGTTACTGTCTATTAAGGGTAATGCAGTTCGAAGCGTTGGCAAGAGTTCATTACATTATCTTATAGTCACCGTGAACCTTTCTGGCCTTTGAGCACCGTGGACATAATATATATACCGCTAGTTAAGCGAAATGAACTCCAAACTTTTCACATCTTACATATACGCTAAAACTATCGATTAATGCCAAGATGATTAAACCCAAATAAAATCAAAAGTAACAAAACTATCGATATACGGCCACGCGCGGTGATACGGGCCAACAGTCAGTTGAACGCCGCGAATGTCTGAAATCGGTAGCCTCTGTAGACGCGTGATGCAAAAGGGTTAAGAATGTGCCACTCTTGATATCATTCAACCCTACGTGAACCATTTTCCGCTACGAATAATAATGGCCAGGTAAATCGAAGTGGTAATATATGGTGACCCACCCTGCATCATCAACTAAAAGTTGCTTCAGTATGGACGGCACTTAAAGAAACCGATAGCAAATTTTCGAAAAAAGAAATCGAATAAGAATTATTAGAAGCGACTACGTTCGATTTTACATGAAATTGCTCTGATCGATCCCATCGGCAGTCAATGAGAACCTGAAGAGACGCGTAACGATTGTCAGGGAAAGATTATATCTTATAATTTTATTATTATAATTGATACCTTTGTGACCAGCATCTTTGAAAATCGCGGCTCAGTAATTCACGTCAACGAGGCTTAATCGCAAGTATCCCCGGTCGCGCGAGATGCCCGACCGAAAGGACCCTCGGGGATAAGGGCAGAAAAGGAGAGGGAGAATACGAAGGATTACGAAGTCGAACAGACACGAGACGAGAGCAAGGATTATATACATCGTGTGTATACACTCCCAGGCAAAAAGATAGCTTGCTATCTTTAATTTCTCGTGTTAAAATCATGATAGTGTAGAAACTCTGTGTAAAATGTAAAACATCTTCTGCGAATATGTAAACAGAACATAGATTGACTTTAGTTCAATGAGTTCTCTTAGTTGAAGGGGAAACACATAATCCGACACAGACTAAATGATTGCACACTTGAAAAATAAAGATATATATTTATTTCATACAACACAACTGTGAATGTTTCATGAAACAAAAATATAAATATTTTTTATAATAAAATATATACACCAAACTATATTTCTCTTCTTTGTTTTCTATGACTTCCACCATTCTTTTAGGTAAAGAATTATATAATTCTTTAATTTTTCTTGGAATTAGATTTTCCCATTCAGTTGTAATGACAATTTCCAATTCATTTATATGAATGCGAAAGCATTGCCCAGCGATCTTCAATAATATTAACCCTTAGCACTCGAGGCGTCACTAAAAATTGCTGTACTATTATTTAAATAATTGTCTACATTATTAGATATGTCGGTATTTAATCAATTAAGAAATATTTAAGTATTGTATGAGGTATTATATCAATTTCATATCTACCAAATTTAAAAAATCATAGAGAATGGAAATATTCTAGGTCAGAAGAAACGTTTGATTTTCGAGTTAAAATAGCTCTGAGTGCAAAGGGTTAAGGTCGGCCATTGAAGAGTGGAAATATTTTCATTTAAAAAATATTGCTTAACAATTTTAGCAGTATGTACTGCACCATTATCTTGTTGGAATATATATGGTGTTTCAGCAATGCGTTCTGCATATGTATAAATATGATTTTTTATTAATTCGAGATAACGGAGGCTATTCATTGTGCCTTGAATAAACTTAATTTCTGTTTTTCCTTTATATCCGACACCGGCCCTACCGTATTAAACGCAAGACATAAGGATGCACGTTTGTTGTTTGCAATGCATGCATGTACGTTGAAAAAAGACTTGGAGAAAAGTAATTTTTACAGATGAGAAGAGGTTTAACCTTGACGGTCCAGATGGATGTACGTATTATTGTCGTGATGTTCGTAAGCAACCACTAACAAAAATCGACGTCAAATGCATGGAGGTGGAGTAATGGTCTGGGCCGGTGTCGGATATAAAGGAAAAACAGAAATTAAAATGAAAGGAGCTAAAATTGTTAAGCAATATTTTTTACATGAAAATATTTCCACTTTTCAATGGCCGGCGTGCTCACCCGATCCTAATATTATTGAAAATTGCTGGGCAGTGCTTTCGCAAGCAGTATATACGAAAGGCAGACAATTTTCAAATATGGATGAATTGAAACTGAAAACTGTCATTACAACTGAATGGAAGAATTTAATTCAAACGAAAATTAAAGAATTATATAATTCTTTACCTAAAAGGATGGTGGAAGTCATAGAAAACAAAGAAGGTTCCACACATTATTAGAAAAATATAGTTTGGTGTATATATTATTATAAGAAATATTTGTATTTTTCTTTCATGAAACATCCAGTTGTGTTGTATGAAATACAATATATATCTTTTTTTTTCAAGTGTGCTATTATTTGTCTGTGTCGGATTTTATGTGTTTCCCCTCCAACTAAGAGAACTCATTGAACTAAAGTCAATCTTGTATGTTCTGTTTACATATTCGCAGAAGATATGTTTTACGTACTACACAGAGTTTCTACGCTAGCATGATTTTAACATGAGAAATTAAAGATAGCACACGCAAGCTATCTTTTTGTCTGGGAATGTATGTACAATCGTGCTTATACGGGGCAGTGCAGTGCGGCGCGTCGCGGTTGAAGCGCTGCGCGGACGATTTATCGGGTCTCTTTTCGAATTCTTGCCGCGCTTCATAAAAACGGCGTCGCACGTTATGCCCGTGCGCGGTCTCCGTGGGCAGGCCCCCACCGGTATAACCGTGAATTGTCGTTACGTTTGTCATTGTCGTTGTAAATAAAAGAGCCCGCGGCAATCGTATCTGCCGGTGCCGCCGAGAAAGAGAGATCTACCGCAGATATTCCCGGGTAAACGAGTATCCCCTCGCGTCTGCAGCGACAGTAATGTCAGCCCGAGCTCTTTTATTACTTGTCCCACCCCTAGACCCACCCCCCCCCTCTACTGTCTTCTACCCCGCGGTTCCAGCAATCGTTGTCCCACTAAATTCTCTCCGTTTCGTCCTTTTTGTTTGTTTCGTCGAAAATGTTCACCAGCGTCGGCGACCAATCGAACGATCGCCGAATTTCCAACCTGGAGACGTATCGGGATTGTTCTGCCCCCTTCCACATACCCTCCTCTTCTCTTCGTCGCGACTTTGGGTGATTTATAGACTGCGGATCTTTATGTATTTATAGCAAAATTGAGTAGATGAAATTCAAAATTGTTGGAAAATTTTAAAAATTGAAAATGTCAATATATGATTTTTTCTCTATTAAAATCATTATAAGGGGAGAAGTAACATTCAAATTAGTTTCTATTTCCTGCAATCAATGCAGTTAATTTTTATTTTGCATAAAGATCCACAGTCTAGTGATTTATTTGGTTGGGAGTTGACTCGAACTTCAATGCAAAAGTCGAAATGCTTGACTACTACTGGACATTAGTGAAAATGTCGCGTGAAAAGAAAAAATCAAAGAACAAGAAAAAATTTCGAAAATTGATTATAACTCGAGCACTGCTTCTCTTTGTACGACAAAATGGGGTAAATTTTTTTTGGAGCACTTCCGCATTAAACGGCACATTTAAATTTATTTTCCCCCTTTTACATCTCCCTTCTCTTCTCTGTTTTTTATTCTCTTTTGCCTCTTCACCAGGAAATTGGGCTGACGACTTCAGATAATTTATTTACTCGAGACACATATCTTGAAATTGTTTGTTGAGTGATATTGATAGTTGAAACTTATACTTCTAACGTCAAAGAACGAAGCAGACTTAAGACTTCTGGTCACAATCAAAGTGATCCATTTTGAGTTGTTCGATTCGGAATCACATTGAAAATGCAAAGATACTCCTGCGTAAAGTATTTGTCCACAGAGTAGGGGATACCGGGACTAGTTGACTAATGAGGTCAGTCGACTAAAATCCATTCTAATTGTAATACTATAAAGTAGATGATGCTGCTTTCCGTGATATTGAAATATAAGAATGACTAGGTCACCATGTAATGTGTTGGCGTGACCGAAACTTGCGTGTTATACCAATAAGAATAAAAAATCTAGAAACATCGGCGATAAGTAAATATTTTTGTTTCGACTATTTATCAATTTTTGTCCATTAAGTACTGCTTGATATTTTTTCATGATTAGTTTATGGAAATATGATACATTGACTATAATTTGAGGTATTTTATTTGAGGTACTAGACTAAACATAGGATTTACATGATTCAAGAAAGATTCCTTGTCCTCAGAATCAGAAGATGATTCAGAATGTTCGTGGTGAAAACTGAGTGCAGTGCACACGTTGCAGCAAATGGGCTCACGAAAAATGCATCAGATGTGTGTATTAACTGTAACTCGGATGATGATTTGTAAGCCTAATTTGGCTTAATTTTGCCTACAAATCATCATCTGATTCACTACAGTAGATATGTATGAACAAATAAAAATTGAAATATTGTTAATACTATTATTTTTTCTTAAACACTTAAAAGTAATTGTTAAATCAACTAACCCCATAACCGACATATGTTGACTTATTGCTCTCACTAATCTAAATTTGATTAAAACTACAACTAGGTTCAATCAAAGCGATTTTCAAAATTAAATCTGTATACCCAAGCCAATGTGCAAACTTTTGGGGTAACAAGTGAGCAAAATACTAATGGTTCAATGGTAAAAATTAAATATGTTCAAAGTTAGTCAACTAGCCCCGGTCTTCCTTATAGGTCATTGTGATGCAAGAAGAAACAAGCCCGTTACGTTGTTTGATAGTTATCATCGACGAAGTAACATCGATTCTGTCGCACTCGAGCGGCTACGTTTACTGTGACTGCCACGTCTCGTTAGACAAGGTGTAGTTTTATAATCCTTTACCTCGACCTCCGAAAGATTAACGATTGTGCGAAGTATAGAAACTAAACGAATTACATTAGAAACAATAGAACTACCAATGTGTTCACAAGAAGTACTTTACAAAATAGCATGTAAGATATTGCTAAATAAAACCATGAATGGTAGAAAGCATTGTCAATTGCTGTAAAAATTATCCACCATTCGCCGAATTAATTACATTTATGACTGGAATAGAAACATACAATTCGAAAAGTATGTTACTATTAATTAATGTTCTCGTTGGTCAGAGCAATTGTTGGTGAATTCTCGACGACTGAAACAACGTCAGTGGTCTCGGAAAATCAAATTTTAGCCGTACAAAAATTTCAGATGAACCCCAATAGACGATCCGATTTTCCTGTCAACGAAAGATACTAGCTTTATCGTTTCTTTTTCTATGAAATAGCTACTTCCATGAGCACGACAGAGGTTAGAGGGAGGCTCGTTGAGTACGTGGGCCGAATTTAAATGGCAGTTGCGGTCGGAATGTTTTCTTTTTTTGTGAAACACAGAGATTTAGATCAAACGAAATTTAGTTGAGATCCATGCGGGCGAGTTCACGACAGAGATAAGAAAATCTCTCGGTAATAATGGCCCAGGAAAATGACCCTGGGTCAGAGTACCGTTCCCTGTGACTTCTATTTAGGGGTGGTTTAATATTTCGTTGGAAATCTTTACAGCTGTAAATTAACTCTGAAACTATCAAGCGAAGATTCATAATCAGTAGACTGCAGATCTTTATGCAAAATAAAAATTGTCTGCATCGATTGTAAGAAATAGAAACCAAATTGAATGTTATTTTTTACCTTATATATACATATATATAATGATTTTAATAGAGGAGAAATCATATATTGAATTCCATCTACTCAATTTTACTATAAATGCATAAAGGTCCGCAATCTAATAATCAGAATAAGGACAATTAACGCGTTAATCCTTAATGGACTGTAATTCCAAACAATAGAGGGATAGAAAGAATTTCAATATACCGACACTTATTCAAACTATTAAACTCATTATTCGGCTCCTATGTCATACAGTTGATGCAAACAATTTTTATTTTCCACAAAGATCCGCAGTGTACTTGTTACCAGACTATAGATTTTTATGCAAAATAAAAATTGTCTACGTTCATTGCAAGGCACAGTAACTATATAGACATTTGTTTCCCTTTTTAATCATTTTAATAAGCCAAAAATAATACGACAGCAATTTCGAAGATATTTTGAATATTTTCACTGTGCAATTGGTCTATCAATGTCTCTTATAAATGCATAAGATCCGCAGTGTACTTATCACTAGACACCGAATTGTGTGCATTTATGACAAAAATGAGTAGACGTAATTTAAAACAGCAGAAACATTAGAAGAATTTAGAAACACTGTTATATTATTTTCAACGTATTAAACATATTGAGGAAGAAAATAAATTTCTGTTTCACTCCAATTTGTTGCAATTCAGATAGAAAATTTTTATAATTAAAATCACATGAACCAAATAGCTTGTGAAGTGCGAATAGGAATTAAATGGGGACATTCGAAATACAATACTTTCAGTGGCTGGAATTAATATTCGAACGCTCTAAAAAAGACGATAACTTTTTTAATATTGTACTATACGATTTGAACTTTTTTGGGAAGTTAGAGCAATTAGTTTACTACAGGATGTGAAAAGAAATTTTTTCAAAAATTGCAATAGTTCGGAATTGTAGAAAAAATACTAAAAGTTGCATTTTACAATTTTTTTATGTGGGCCTATATTGAAAATTTTAAAAATACGTTTTGTAGATCTGTGTGAATTAAATATATTCTAAAAATTTCATCAAAATTGATCGACGTTGCAATGAGCTACAAACGTTCAAAGATGGTAAAAATTGCAGATTTTCACGCTTTTCGGCCTCTAACTGCAATAAATCTAAGGGTTCTTACATCTTTCAATGCCTGTCGTTTTTTTCCCGCACCAACCGATTTCGATGAAACTTTCACAATGTATATAATTGACACAGATCTACAAAATGTATTTTTTCAATTTTCAATATAGGCGCACATAAAAAAATTGCAACTTTTAGTATTTTCTCTACAATTCAGATAACAAAAGTTATCGTCTTTTTAAAAGTGTCCGAATATTAGTGGGGGTCACTGTAAATCTGCGCGAAGATCAACAGACTATCGATCATCCTCAGGGAAAGCAGGAAGACGAAGGATCGCATTGTGCATATTCATGAATCCCGGCGAATATCGTAACTCGCAGGGAATAACGAAGTGGAAATTGTGCCGCAAATTAATCGAATCTGGTTGCGCAACCTGGGATAGATAGATCCATGGACGAGCAATTACCGTGCACGCGCGCGCGAAATTACATAATTTTTCACAGATAGGTACTAATGCTTTCCGGCCGAACGGTCTCCGGAGATAGTCGGGCACAGCGACCAAAACTGGGGGAAAAAGTGAAACACACGAGCGCGAACGTCTTGGCGAGGTAAAAGCCCTTTCACACGCAGCAGACTAATCGCGATCCACGTGTTGCGTAGACGTATCGCGATACACGAATCGCGAGCTGCGTGCAGATGCATTTACATAATATCTCGGTAACTATTCACTTTAACAATTATTCACAAGATTGAAATTTACACTTTATAATAAAAACAGTTCAAGGCGACCTTTGCATCTCGATAACAGAAATAAAAAACAGAAAAAAACTAATTATTACATTATACGTTATTTTTTAGACTATACAACTTTCAACCATGTTTTCGTGTACCAAATAATTTACAAGTAAGGGTACAGTCATCCGTGGACAATTTCAAGCTAATATCCCTACCATAAGGGTAGTTATGCGATAAGCAAGGTTTACCGAATTACGTTCTATATTTATTCTGCATAAAAAATTCGCAAAAGTTGTATATTTTCTTCGACATGTAATTTTTGTATTTATACAGACTCTAAAACATTTATGCTATAAGAAAAGATTTTTAAAAAATTTCTAAGAGTAACACTTCTTCGTACAAAAATTCTATAGATTATACAATATTGTTTTGAACGAGACGTTCGGACAGAATCTCCTTTTAAACAGAACATCTTCGTACAAAAATACTATGGGTTATAAAATATTGTTTTGGACGATACGTTCGGGCATAATTTTTTTTTAAACAGAAGGTAACTGTTTATTTGGTTGTCCGATTTGGCGCAAGGAAGGACAGCGTATGGGAAAGAAAGAGACGCAGAGAGTCGCAGTCGCTTCAGCCGCGCGCGGTCTCTCTTTACACGCGCTGTCCTTCTCTACGTTCGGCTCGGTCTTTGAAGCTCAATAAATAGTGGCCATCTACGAACTTTGCAAAAAATCTGAAACCACCTTGGCGATTGGAAATTTAATTCTTTACAACTTTTATATGTGCCATTTTTTCCTCCGACGCGATCTAGAGGATCATGCAAAAAACGATATGAACTCGAAAATGTTGATAGTTTTGCTTTAAGGTATTCCAGACCGTAACTTTTGAACCGTTTGTCGGAAATAAGTTTTGGGCAAACAGGCTTACTTAGCGTGCGGAAGTCTATAAAATGAGTCCAACAACACACTACGGGTTGATAGACTCAGTTTTACAGAAGTTATAAGCAGATATATGATCAAATTCAACCAGGATTTGTTATTGCACGTGGACAAAGTCGCGGGTACAGCTAATATAGCTATAAAAATCGTCCGTTGTGCGAGGGTTAATCACTGTGACTGTAAAGAAAATGGTAGAGGGGGTTAAATAATAATAAAAAAAAAATGGTTTCGTTGGTTCAATTTTGCTCTTCGCTGTACACAGCGCTGTGTGTTGGTCCGTGTCCGGTCTCGACGTATCAAGATTTCGCCCGGCGAAGAGAACAGGATCGGCATTCGGCACTCTCACTACCGGCACGCCGAATAAACACGATCGTTTTAGCGACTCGCGGGGCTACATTTCACGGCGGAAAGACATCTGGCGGCTCGATAAACGCCGGTTGGATGTGATCGATCCTTTTTTGCCCGGTGTCTGACACCCACCGCGTCGAGGCCTTCGCGTTGCGGAAACGCGGAATTATCGACGGTTTTAACGGTTTCGCGAACGCGCTGTCCCGGAGCCAACCGATCGAACAGCGGGATAAGAAACAAGATATTCGTATAATCCCGGAAGAACCGCCGAATGATTAATGCCGTAACTTCTGATAAGCGGAATTACGATTACGAGATTCTCGCTCATTTCACCCTCATTTGCGCGATGGTGACATGACGTTGGATCGTTCGACGGTTAGATTGTTTCATTCATTAAGATGAAATGCCCTAAGTCTGGACAGCATTGTTTGCTACCTTTAATTTTATCAGTTTGCATAAAGACAAATAATTTTTTAAGTTTTAACATAAAATTCAGATTTTGTAAAGTAATTTAAAATCCCAAAATCATTGTTTAGATTAATATTTTAATTGTATTAACAAGAATAATTCTAACCTGTAGTTCGACATATTAAATCTAAGCGAGTACCTGGACAGAAGTAAAGCCTATACTGGGACAAATTGAATTTACATATAATTATGTCTATAACATATCGAACTTTATTAAATCTTTAATGATTCACATATCAAAATATTATTATATTAAATTCTATCTTGTTTAATTTTTATTTTCTGTTGCAAAGCAACATTTTTATGAAATTTTCAGCATGTGTATAACTAACATAGATCTACAAAACATATATTTTAAATTTTCATTAAGATCCCAAGTAAAAAAGTTTTAAGAAATGCCTTTTCTATTTTTGCATGTAACCTTGTAAATTATTATTATTTGGAAAATCTCTTTTGCATATCATTTCGTAAACCAATGCTTCTAATTGATTATAAAAAATCAGGTCGTTTAGTACAATTGTAAAAAAGTTATGCTATTTTAAAGGGCGTACGAATACTTGTTACACTCACTGTATGATTTCTCCTTTTTTAAAATCATTAAGGGAACATTCAATTCAGTTTCTATTTCTTGCGATCTATGTAGACAACTTTTATTTTGCATAAAGATCCGCAGTCTAGTCATCACATATATCACCATTTCGATTTACATGACTTATCATTCGTATCGTAAAATGATACACGTAGAGTTTTTCTTTTTTTTATTAAGCTATGAAACCCCGCATGGGATTATTAACAACATGGCTGTGCATGCTAACATTACAGAAAGGACTTATAAACTAGGACAGATTCAACACAATGAACATTTTCAAATACAACATCAACGTGCACGTAGAGTTAAATAGTGTCAGAAAGGCATATTTTGACGTTCATAATTTTTTTGTATGTGGATGCCTTAAAAAAAGTTAATGACCTTCAAAAATCTATAAAAAAACTATTAACGTCAGAATGTGTCCCTCTTGATACGTAAACCAATTTTCGCTACGAATAATAATAGTCATGTAAATCGAAGTTGCAATAGAAGTTTTTGCGGATGTTGTAAATGATCGTCATCTGGCAATTCTGTACAACCATTGAAAGCGTCTGCCTTTTCAATGTTAACCCCTTGCTCTATGATTTATTTTGATTTCAGTGATTAAAACTTTCTTAATTATATTAATTTCCTAAGGAAAGAGAGAGAGAGAGAGAGTGAGAGAGAGAGAGAGGGAACACTTGAGATATCGATTACTTGAAGTAAGAAAGAAGAAACTTGATATATCGATTAACCGCCTATATGTTCTCCAATAGCTGTACATTAACAAAACCAGAATAGAATTTTACTTCAATTTAAAGGAAATTAATAGCATACATATTTATTAAATTCTGTTCAGAATCGTTATCACAGGTCTGACTGGATATTGCAAGGCAAGGGGATAAACAAATCCGAATTTTTCTTACGAGTGTAAAAAATTGTATATAGAAAATTAACAGTACAAAAGAATGTAGGCGATGTATTGGGTTGGAACGAAAGTTCGTAGCGTTTTTAAATCAAAATTCTGAGAAAATGGCAAAAAGTAATAGAAGAGAATGGAAAATATGTTATTGAACAAATCTATGTATAAATATCGTAATTTTATCTTTCTTTTAATTTAAAGTTTTTAATTTAAAGTTTAATTAAAAATCTCTCTTTAATTTAAAGAGTTTTAATTTAAAAACGCTACTAACTTTCGTTCCAACCCAATACAACTTCCTTGGTAACTAAGGAAACACAGCCGACCAATTTTCTTACATCGTGGCTCGAGATAAAATCGTACTATAGAGGATTAATTTCCGTTTTTTTCCTGTGCCTGCTATCGCGTTACAATAATTGCGCAAAACAACGAAAGAGGTATAATAATACTAACTCCGTTTGAACGAATGCCGCGATATAAAGACAGCCATCAGGTTGTCCCGCGGGACACGAGCCCTCCAGTTTCCATGGTGCACCGTACTATCTCTCCACTCTCGTTTCCTGTACATTTCCACGAGGGATCGTCGAGGAATCGTCATCGCATAAACTGTAACCGTGACAGAAGAAGGGGATCGTTCGAACAAATGTTTCCGCGGATCCGCCTACGTCGGGCTGGTTCCCGTAATCAACAAGGTCTTTATTAATTTATCAGCGGCTGGCGGTGGGGGGCAAGAGGAGCTTTGTGCCATCGGCCGGATCTCGGACGGTGGTTCAAGGGTTCGATAACACTGTGCTCGCAAGAGAGAGAGATCCTGCGCGCGGATTTAGTGTGTCGGTAATAATCATGGGGCCGCGTAACAGCCGGCGTTCGATCTCGGCTCTCTCGTTTAATCCGATCGGAAAAGACGAAACGGAGTCGGTGCCGACCGGTAGAACGGTTTTAATGGGGCCGAGCGGAACGACGAAGGCGAGCATTAAAACAAATCTGCCCGGCGGAACGACGACCGTGCCCATCGGAACCCATACGAACGAGACGGGAACCAGTCCGCGCAACCCTATAACGCCTAACGATTACCCTCTTTGCGCCAGTTGTGTTAGCGGAAAGGCGAAGAAGAAGGTGCGAATTTATGCGAACGAGTGTGTACCCGCTCCATCCGCGCCCGACACGTCTCTAATTGCGAGCTGGCCTAGCGTTGGTGGCGGAGCATAGGGTGGACACGTAATTGCAGGTTCGAAGCGTCCAGAAACCTCCTATCGACAGCTTCATGACGCCCGTTTCGCGACGGACCTTTCTAGTTGCTCGGAGATTAACCCGGAGGTCTTCAAATCCGATGTTTTACGGGCGACGTGTTGATTCGATCAGCGCAGTTTCGGAGACTCGCGAGCAGAGCGTGTCTCCGAAAGCGTCGATGAGAAATTTATCACTGACTGCACATTTGATGCATTTCGAAGGCTGTGTCTATATATGTCTATATGTATATCTAAATACAACATATCTCAAACTCATTGAAATCGGAGAGAACCCACATCATCGGCAACTTTACCCGTGGCTGTTTCCCTTTTACTTTTTCCTGCTGAGGAAAGTGCCAATATTTGGCCTTTTTCAAAATCAGTCAACATAGTTGACTTTCCCATTGTCGCGGTACCAACCAATAGAACACTTTTTGCTGATTAATCGTATTTTGGTTACTTCTCTTCCGTTTCCGTTTCCTAACAACCTTTCTGCGGTTATCTTCATGCTTACTCTCTTAACTCTTTGGGGTTAGGTGAATTAAAAGCTGTCCCACCTTTTGCTTAGCTTTTTATGCATAGTGGGGATATATATATTTTTTCCCACCTCGAAAAATTGGTTATATTGATATAAAAAAAAATTCTGTGCATCTTGGGTTTTTATTTTCTTTAAAATCGTGTGCCTCAAAGAGTTAATTCTTTACTAAATTCACTCTTATAATGAATATAGCCACTTGTTTACGATACGAAGTTGCAAACAACAAAAAAGCAAGTGCGTCTACACTTTTGATACGGTCCTTTTTCATATTTTGGACAAAAATTCTTCCCTGCAGTGCCATATACGAATGGCTTTAGCAGTAATCATAATTTTTCAAGGTATTCTAAACATACGATAAAAGAAATCAAGAGGATGTGTTTGTTTAAAAAATCAGGTGCATCTAAACTTTTGATACGCAGTGTAGACTGCACAAGGCTATGCCCACTAAAAATAGGATTTAATTTGATTCCACATTTTTGAAATTTATCCATGCTAATTAGTGGAACATGATTGTTCGGATAATACAATAATTACATAGTTTCAGTGCTGAACTTAATCCTTATTGAAGTATGAGTTGGTTTAACGCAAGCTAATTCTTTGTGGAAAGTATTCAGACGATAAAGAATTCGAACATCAGAGGCCTGGATAATTGAAGTTCTACTGTATAAACATCCGCGCAATCTACAGTGAAGTCGCGATATTTCTCCGCGATCTTCTACCCAGAGTTTATTCAGTACCCACTCCACTGCCGGCCAAGGCATTAAAATGACACCAAACACGATATAACTTCAACTGTAATTAGTGGTTTAATTGACGATGAAAGTTTCGGGCGCAAGGAAGGACAGCGTATGGGGAAGAAAGAGATGCGGACAGTCGCCGTCGCCGGCACAGTTCAAAGGCCCGCGTGTTCGCTATCCATCCTTGTGTCCGAAACTTCCATCATCGATTAAACCACTAAATACAGTTGACATTACATCGTGTTTGGTGTCATTTTAATCAGAAAAATGCCAGAAATAGGTTGGTGACAGTCCCATAAAAAAGTAATGAAAAATAAAGAAGTTTTGTAATTCGATTAGTACTGGTTCACACCGATACGCTTCAGCCGCGCGATCCGTATTTACATGCTGTCCTTTTCTACGTTCGGCTTCGATTGTATTCTCGGCGCGGTCGGCGCGGTAGACGCAGTCATAAAAAAATAATCTCCCTACACGATATGTCTCCGTGCAGAACACAGCCGTTGGAAAAATATCGCGACTTTACTATAGTAATGAAGTCTGTACTGATGCATTATTTCTGCACCAACTTAATAGCAAAATTTTATTCGCTGAGATATCTGCGTCGCCTCGCTAGTGTCAGCGAGCAATGGCGCGAGTGTCGGCGCTTTCGCAACTTCTCCGATTGTGTTCATTGATTGTCCCCATGCTGGGATCGTCGGATTTACGAGACCGTTCAGGACAGTAGCCGAAGGTGTCCGGGAACGTGTATGTCACGAAATTAACGCAATTTCACCGGCGACAAACTGGTCCTGAGGAGGCGTTATCAGCGCGAGCAGGTAACGGACGGCCGCAAAATTAATGATAATATATGAATATTTACAGCGTCGTATGTCTGCAGCGACGCGGTAACGATTACATATAAATATTACGTAATTACTTTTAAGTTCGCCGTCGTTATCGCGGCTGTCGCGAGAACTTTCTGCCGAACCAGTGGCACCGGTGGCACTCGGCCGAACAACAGATAAATTTCACCCACGTATCAACGATGATATCGACTTATTTAGAGCGAGCTGTTATTCCAGCGTGATTTAGACTACGAGACGAAAATAGATTCGAGCAATTGAAACGCGTAGCCAGGGAATACTAATTTATAGATCGATGTTATAAATCGTAACTCTCGGCACTTTTAAACGGGGGCCGTTCGTTCGGCTCGATTATTTATCACCGAATACAGTGCGAACGGTTTAAATACGAATAACCCAGAGACTTTATCATTCCTGCGCGAATGCAGAAATTCGTGGAGTTAGTTCCAGTTTCGTGTGTTAAAAATGATCGGGGTTCCTGTTATACAGGGTGTACCTGTCAAGTTTTGTTAGCATTTCTTAGGCATTTCCGGTAGTGCAATTAAAAAATGTTTCAGACAAAATTTAATCAATACTTAGTGAACTATATGTTCGCATATTCTTAAACCTTTGCACTCCTTTGTCGAGTGTGACTCGACATCAGAGAAAGAAAAATGTAAAGGAAACGGGTTTTTATATGTATTTGGTGCTTCCTTTATTTACTTAATTTCTTATTTTTTAGTTAAAAACAAATATAAGTTCCGCAAATATAAATTACAACAAAGTTTAGAAGCTATATTTAATATAATTAGTAAACAAAATTGTTTAAAATAAGTAGCAGTCAAGAAATTATCCTTTGAAGTAAATTTCAAATAAAACACTTAAAATAGTAGAGAATTGTTGGCAATAAAATTGAAAAATAATTCGGAGTGCAAAGGATTAAATCTCCAAAAATGCGTTTTACGGAAAAAGGTGACTTTCTTAAATGGCACCATATGTTCCTCAATCCTATGGACACCATAGGATTGTTGCTGACGTCGATACGAATTCAATAGTGTATTATACCTTGACCTTGAAATGACCTTAAACTCGAAAATTTTGTGTAAACGTAATTTTACTGAAAAATTATTTCTTACAAAATCAATCAGGTTACATTAGATGTTCAAACTGTGATCCATCGAGAAAATGGTGACAAAACATAACGGGTACACTCTGAATACGGTCGTGTATCCGATAATTTCGTTATCGACAAAAATCCTCCGCTACAATCCAGGTTTTAATTATTTAGATTTTTTGCAAATCGATTCATTAACGACACAAGCAAAGTTTTTCATAGCCATTGTAAAAAATGCGATAATTACTTGCGATCATGTAATCGTAGTGATTAATGCGATCATGTAATCATGTAGTGATGTTCGTGGAAAAATGTACAATTTATTCATAGCGCGTGTTTAGATCGATAATTTTAAACGAAAAAATAAAAAATGAAATTCCCTTAATTATCGCATGTCAACGAACCGTGCGGCCATTATGGCGAATCCCTTCGCGGAATGGCGCGGATGATCGCGGCGCTCTTACGATCTGCGCACCGTACGGATCGTGCCGAACATAAACGCAAAATGTCCACTGAAAACGATCATTGTCCGCGACGTTATGGGACACGATGCGCTCTCGGTCCATCTTCAAGGCCCAATTAAACGTCTGCAGGACAATCGGCGACATTATCGTCGTTACTTTATGCCCGTCCCTTCTGTCGATTCCTGGATCCGAGACAATTTCATTTCTTGGCTGAGAAATTCGATCAATTGGTCGAGAATGAATGCTTCGAATCCCGTCAGATAACGAAAGAAACTCCATCATTATTGTCGAGTCAATCGCTAATTGCTAGCTTGCCAGCTACTGCAATCTGATTTGTTACAGAACAGGTCTGCAGTCCTACTCTTTCGCTAGATTGGGTTACACGAAATCCGACACTTTTTGGAGTACTGTTTCAAATTTCGTTCAAATTTGAATATGTTGTAATCTCTCACTGACCTATGAACGAATCCCGAACGATTTTTCTTAAACATTTCTTCCGACCAAGAATAATTCCATTCCCTATGATTTTTTTCATTTTATGGATATGAAATTAATATAATACCTTATACAATATTTAATCGTTTAGTAATTGGTTAGATCCAAACATATTTGATAATGTAAACAATATTTTGAATAATGGTACAGCAATTTTATCGGTGACTCTGAGTCTCCACTCGAGTGCTAAGGGTTAGAAATGGTTGATTTTACACAATCAAAGTGTCACCCTTTTTCATGAAATTATAAGACTAGAACTAATAAACTCAGGAAAATGAGTTTGTAGGAGCTTATAGTGAAAACATAAGAGTATCTACTAAAAATGTTGTCGTTCGAAAAAAATGATTTTTTTAACATTTATTTTGCAATTGTTTTACACAAATGCTTTCATAGCCGGGACTTTTTCAAGATTTCCAAAAGAATTAGGATAGAGCCACAAGTGTCCCTTTTAAGGACCTGTCTTTAAAACAGCGGACGTTTTAAAATTCCGTTCTACATTTCCAGGAGATATTTCCAGCAAAGAATAGGAAGACCTTGTCCAGACATCGATCGATCGCATGATTTATGATTTTCTGCGTAACAAGGATCTTTTCCCCTCCAATATTTAAGACTCATTCGTAGCGCCATGTTCGTTAGAGTCAATTAATTCCTCGATGCCCGCGGAGAAGATCGTATAGCGTACGCGTTGATAGCTTCATTAAACGAATGCGCAGTACATTCCGAAACAACCGTTTGATTGGCAGAAAAACCTGATCGCGGCAACTGGCATCGCGCGTAGGATGACACCGCACCAATTTTGAAATTCAATTAATCGCAATTATATATCAATTCGCGTGCGGCGATTCTTCCCTTCGGCGAATGATCTGCATGTTCAGCCCAGGACGCCGTGATTAACGCACAGCTGCACCGCGCCGACTGGCTATGTCAGTCGCGTACAGGTGACAAAGATAATTATCTACAACAGGCAATTAATTCCCACGATGGATTGAGTCAAATAATTTTCGCTACGTCAGACGCGACAAAGTTATAATCTATATGTTATCAAAATATGTTATAAAATATATTGGGTTGGGGAAAAAGTTTCTTCGTATCCTCCCGATAGATGGTCATACCATATCATAACTCCGTTAATATTAATCGGATCTAGCATTACTTGAGCGCGTCTGAAAGATATATCATAGAGTAATTACAAACAAGAAATTGTGATATTTGTTTATTTAGTCAAAAGTTATTACGTCTTGGAGATGAGTGAAAATAAAGAAGAAATTCGATACATTTTGAAATTTTATTACAAGAAAGAAAAGAATGCGACTCAAGCTGCTTAAAAAATTTGTGGTGTTTATGGACGTGATACGGTATCAGTACGTGCGGCACAAAGTTGGTTCAAGCGTTTTGAATCTGGAATTTTGGATGTCAAAGATGCACCTCGTTATGGTCGACCAGTCACTGAAAAAGTCGATGGAATCATGCAAACACTTGGGCAAGACCGGCACATTAGCAGTAGTGATATCGGTAAGGAACTAAACATCGACCACGAAACAATTCTAAACCATTTAATGAAGGCTGGATACAAAAAACAGCTCGATGTTTGGTTGCCTCATAAGTTAGCATTGAAAAATTTAATGGATTGAATTTCAATTTGCGAGTCGTTGCTAACACGAAACAAAATCGAACCTTTTTTGAAACAACTCATTACATGCGATGAAAAATGGATCACGTACGACAAAAATGTACGAAAAAGATCGTGGTTGAAGCGAGGCGAAGCTCCGCAAACCGTGGCAAAGCCAGGATTGACGTCAAGAAAGGTGATGCTGTGCGTTTGGTGGGATCATAAAGGAATCATTCACTACGAGCTGCTGCCATCTGGTCAAACTATTGATTCTAACCTCTACTGGAAAGATTACGTCAAGCAATGGAGAAAAAGCGACCAGAATTGATAAACAGGAGAGGCGTCGTCTTCCATCATTATAATGCCAGACCCCACACATCTTTGGCGACCCGTCAAAAATTAAGAGAGCTTGGCTGGGAAATATGTTTCGGTCTCTATAGAACTCGCTTAATGGTGTGAAGTTGACTTCAAAAGAGGACTGTGAAAATCACGTGTCGCAGTTTTTCGCCCGGAAATCACAGAAGTTCTACAGTGATTACGGTTTTACCTCAAAACTGGCGAAAGGTAGTCGATCAAAACGGCACATACTTGATTTAATAAACTTCATTTAAAATATGGAAAAAACTTGATTCATTTCTGCATTAAAATACGAAGAAACTTTGTCCCCAACACAATATTCAATTTTTGTAGGCAAATCTTAAGAAAGTGGAATCATGTAAAATCTTATTCTCAGTGGTAGCAGTCGTAGTTCAGAAATCTGTGGAATTTTATATTCTACCATTTTTTGAAAATTTTCAGAAGCCATAAATGCATAAAAATGCGCAGTCTAGTTATAACAGTGGATCCAAAAAGTATTTGAACTACAATAAAGCCTTAATCTAAGAAAATGGAAACCGAAAGGGTTAAAGCTTGGAACCTCTACTTTCATAATCCTTTATCTATTTTTCTCTAACAATAAGATCTGTGTCCATGGTACACTGGACGGGAAACTGAAAGTACGTTTTTGTCGAAAGTGGTGCTACACGTTCAATCGTCTGTAGAACGACTTTACGACGACTGCTTAAAACTTGATGTTCGATTTTTTCGGTTAATTTATCAAACTTCAAATGCAAGGTGTTGCGCCATCTTTGCAGTACTACGAGGTACATCGTGAAGGCCTTACGTGACGAAACTAGTTTCATAAAACAGACAAAAAAGATCGCAGATCAAGTTTTGAGCAGCAGTTGTAAAGGGAAGACTTCATTCTCAAATCTACGGATGATTCATTTATGAAATAATTTTTCATAACATAAACGTACAAAAAATGAATTTTTCATGCTGTGGCCCTAGCATTCGATCACCTACACCGTAATCAGGTGTCTAACATTAAAGATATATTTATATCTGTTCTATTCGTCACAGTACGCAAGTTCTCGTAAACAACCGAAGGCGTTCATCAAATGAAAAACAAAAGAAGCCTGCGTAACATTCTAATGAATCTTACATTTTATCATTTTTCGAGGTCCGCTGCTATAAATGCATAAGACCATCCTGGACCCTTTTGGCTGACAGTCGACGCGTCCGAACACTTTGTACACCGAAAGGAGAAGATCGACAGAGTTGCGCATTTATGTTCCATCAAACTTAAGTATCCAGTAGCGTGCAGTTGCCTGGATCATCGAAAAACCCATCCAGGTGAATCACTGCCCCGGTCTACCGGTGTCCACGGTCACAAAGTACACTTCTCCAATTACGAGGGATGAAATGAAAGACAGGTTATGTCGCGTTCTGGTGCGAGAGGAAGAAGATGGCGGCCGACTACGAGGCGATAACCGCATTTAAGCGTCTCCTCCGTGTTCGCGGATTACTGTATCGACTCACGACATTGACTCGTTCGTCGTTAGAACCACGCGAAACGACCTCATCGCTCCCTATTCTCTCTCTCTCGTTCTTGTTCTTTCGCTTTGCTTCCCTTCCGTTTTCCTTTTTTCAATGGAGAACGGTTCCCCGGCGACTCGCGAGACTGATAAGGACGGCCGTTCTGGTTATCAGATAGCGGCGCGGCGGCTACGCCCGAAGAAAAAGCTGTGTCTGATGTAATGCAATTGGTGGGGCAGATTGTATTGAATATAACGCGCGCAGATTGATACGGCGATAAGGGAACGCTCGGTAGCGTGGAGAAGGCCATTAAAGAAACAAATAGCGGACCGAGCGCTCGGAATGAAGGAAGAGGCATGTAAAATGGGCCGAGACAGGTAAATTGACGGGGAGGAAAATAGATAAGGAATCGTGAGAGGTGTTCAAACATCCCGCACTTCATTCCCCCTTTTTTTCTATTATGATATCTTGTAGCACACGGCGAATTCTTCTTTCGTTTTTCTCCCGTGTCCGAGATCGAATTCGCCGCAAAATGTAAAATGTACTTCCTCGGAACAATCGTTTGAAGGAAATCGATTTTTCTTGGTTGAATCCTTCAGGCTACACACCACTTCCCATCGAATTACGGTTTATAAACTGTTGTTGATTCTATCGATGTACTGAAAAGTAAACAACATAAGGTGCACAGGGTGTCCCAAAAATGGGGTAGTTCCTCGAAAGATGTCATTCTCGAAGTCATTTGTAGAAACTTTCCCCTTTCCATTTTCCTCGATTATTGTATCTCTTTTGTTCTCTTATATTATATTCTGTTTTCACTTTAATTTCTAATTTCTGTCTACACATCTTCCTCGGAGACATCTCTCGTAGTTCTCTGTAGTTCTCGCAACCCCCTTTAAGGAATAAGTACAACATTTTTGGGACACTCTGTGTATCACAGTGTTGTTCAAAAGCACGATATTTCTAAAAAAATTTAATCAGATACCGTGGATCCAGAGAGTATTTGAACACTAAATTCCGAAGTCTGATGAAATCATCGATACTTAAACTGTAATACTTTCGTTAAAAACAAAGATATATCAATAAACTTAGTCTCATTTTAAATATTAAACCCTGTATAAATTAATTCATGAAAATGACAAGTTGCGTGAAGATCCACATTCTAGTAATGAAATAATTGTTAGTTGCCTTGCTGTACAATTTTCTTTACAGTTACAATGATTAAAACATCTTTATCCCCAAAAATGTCGTAGAAGGGAAAAGAAAATTGATATTTTTTGTATGGCTACACTTATTCTAATGCTTAAATATTGATCACAGACAGATAACATTCATATTTGTTAGATTTTGTTAAAATCTTCATCACGAGTCTGACTGGTTAAAATACAGCAGAGGGTGGATAAACTTTACTTTACCGGACACAAAATTTTTGCCTTTCTCCTATAAATTATGTAATCCAGTAGATTTGTACCCGAGGAACCTGCAGATCGAAGTTTCGATCCTGTAGGATCAATGGTTCAGGAGTTATGGTTGCTTAAAGTTGAGCAATCTGCAGTGTTTTTGAAGGTAAGGGCTCCGCCATATTGGTTTGTAGTGACTGTTCGCGCGCCGCTTACCGAGCAGAACCGCTAAATGGCAGCAAGGGCACACAGTAATATCGCCAACATAAAGAAAATATCTCAGAAAGTGTTTGAGAAGAAATATCGTGGAAAATATTTATAGAGACCTAACCCAGACCTAACCCAGACCAGTTAAAACGCAACATTGTGGCCATATCTTCCAAAATTCAAACAGTCTGCTCGGTAAGCGGCGCGCGATTGTCACTACAAATCAATATGGCGATGCCCTTACCTGTCAAAAACACTGCAGATTGCTCAACTTTGAGCAACCATAACTCCTGAACCATTGATCCTACAGGATCGAAACTTCGATCTGCAGGTTCCCCGGGTACAAATTTACTGGATTACATACCAAATACATAATAATTTATGGCAGAAAGTCAAAAATTTTGAGTCCGGTAAAGTAAAAAGCAGCCCAAGGGGTTAATGGCACACTAAAGAATGGAGAACAAGAATTACGAAGACAGGAGGTTCTCTGAGGTGCCCTAAAGTACGATTTTATGGGCACGTTTCTCCTAGAAACGTACGCTGTGCCTTTGATAACGCGTTATCAGGAAAGAGTACTGCTGAAAGTATCGACCATTAGCTGGTGCACCTGCGTTTCACAGACCGTTCACTCTTGTATCGGAAAAAACGTGCGCGGCGCGCAGCGGTCCGATCGGTTCGTGGGTTTATCGTGTTCGCGGCTGCGTATCGCACGTGCGTCTTGCCGATCGAAAGGTCACGAGTGCGTTAATGGTAATAGCGAGATACATACAGCGAATTCGGAAAAATGCCCGTTTCTCGGCGCTGACGTTTCGAAAGGTTTCGCGGCAAAAAAAAGATCGCTGATATACCGTTCGAGAGGCCTTTAGCAAACGAGTAAACACGGCTTCAGCGCCGGGATGCAACCACCGGACTCCCGAGACACACCACGCCGCGCCGTTGTCGCGTGAAATCGCGATTGCCATCTCGCCGAGAGTTTAATTAAGCTTTTCTTGCCCCGTTCTCGCGGGAGAAACTAATTTTGGACGCGCAGAGCGAGCCACGTTCGAGCCGGCTTCCGCTTCTGTTGCTAATATTTGATACACTGGTATAACATTTGCAAGTGTCGATGCCCGATAAACAGGCAATAGCAATTTCAGAAAAATTTGTTTATGCGTTAAGCGACCCCTAGACGATCAATATTATCGTCAATATATGGCACAATATATTGCACAATAATATTGCTGATCACCCACACGAAACAATATCATTGTCCAATAAGTTAGTGCACGACTAATGACACTGCAGTTAACATGTGGAACTTGAGCTTTTTTAGAGCGTCCGAATATTAATTTCGGCCACTGTAAGTATTATATTATATTATATTACCATCTATTATTTTATTTGATGGAGTAATTTCTTTGATAATTACAGTCCTTTTCAAACTTTAGAAATGTGTAACTTGCTGGGAACCTACCATAACCTCAAAAGCATGGTTGCTCATCCTTTGTGGATTATTTCCTTATTAGATTTTACCAGTTTCATATCCATATACGTCCAATGAGGAATTTTTCAATTTCTATGTCAAAGAACATGTAATGACCGTAATGCCTGGTTTTCTCTCTTTTTATAATTATATTTTCTTTTATAATAATAAAGTTATTAAGTTTTTATTGTTAAATAAAGTTACGGGGAAGGGGGGGGGGGGGTGAAAAACGTACTTGTTCTGTCGCGTAAACAGTGTCTTGATCGTGCTGGTTTTTCTGAATTTTGAACAGCTACAGTGATTCCCGCTAATATTCGGACACTCTTAAAAGGACGATAATTTTATTAATATTGTACTATACGATTTCAACTTTTTTTTGGGAAGCTAGAGCAATTAGTTTGCTACAGAATGTAAAAAAAAATTTTTCAAAAATTTCAATTGATCAGAAAAAATACTAAAAGTTGCATTTTACAACTTTTTTATGTGGGCCTATATTGAAAATTTAAAGACTACGTTTTGTCGATTTGTGTCAATTAAACATATTCTGAAAATTTCGTAAAAATTGGTCGACGTTGCAATGAGCTACAAACGTTTCACGATTTTCGGCTTATAACTGCAGTAAATGTAAGGATTCTTACATCTTTCTATGCCTGCCGTTTTTTCCGCATCAACCGATTTCAATGAAACTTACACAGTGCATATAATTGACACAGATCTACAAAACGTATTTTTTAAATTTTCAATACAGTCTCACATGAAAAATATAAATATTTTCTCTGCAATTCCGACAACTTGCAAATTTTTTCAAAAATTTTAGTCACGTTGTGCAGCAAACCAATTGTTCTAGCTTCCCAAAAAATTTCAAATCGTATGGTCCAATATTAAAAATGTTGTCGTCTTTTTAAAAGTGTCTGAATATTGGTGGGAGTCACTGTAGATCGGCGATCGGTCCATACTGTGCGATGGTTCCCTGAAATCGTTTTGCATCGGCCGCGAAATTTCCGATCGGTTGCAGTCGTAGAACGTCCAGACTCGTTAATTTGAATAAATACGTGATAGAATCGTGCCGGCGATTGTTCCGGCAATCGGCAGACAGGCTGCGGTCGATCTTTGATATTTTAATCCGTCTCTCGGCTCTACTACGTGACGCGAGTCTCAAACGCGATACGACATCTCGACGTGCTTGCTGTCTCGTGCTTTCATATCGGATCGATGCGTGCTCGGCCGAGTAAATGTTATTCGGAGACGTTATTCGGCGCGCGCGAAACGGTTCCGGCTCGCGTGTTTCGGTGAAAGACCGCCGCGAAAGCACGCGAACCAATCTGCACGATTCAATCGCGATACACGTCGAACAATGTAACTTATTTGTCTTAATTCGGTCGTTCGCTCGTTACCGGAACGCGAGCTCTTATCGCGACGAAATTGCTGATCGATCGCCGTCACGCCGCGCAGACTGGAAAGACAACTTTTCCCATTTCATTATTTATCCGGGATTAATTAACTGCTTAACGTACAAAGACGTCTCCGATACGTCGTGTGCTTCTTATGACATTGTACGCGCTAAAGTAAAATAATGTTTAATATTAACAGTGTCTACCGCCTCTGGAGAAAAGTATTCGATCATATTTAACCCTTGTGTAGCCAACCGGGTACCCATTTACTGCATTTCTCTCAACAACTTGTTACTTAATGCTCCTCTAAAAATGATATTCCCTCGGTCCCATAATAATAGTAGCAGTTGATGAATTTAATTTGTCCCATAATAATAGTAGCAAAAGAAAATAAATATAGAACGCAACATTTATTATCAAAAAACTAGATTACATTAAACAATAAATTAAAAATATTACTCCTAATTTTTATTTTGAGTGCTCAGATAGTTTCTGGATTTTTCAATAATTTCGTTACTGCATTTTAAACTTGTAAGGATCCCTTGGCTGCGAAGCTTTGCTTTCCCTATATGCGTGAGCTTAAAATTATTGGAGCCATCGTTCTTCATTGCTTCCAGCATAACTTGTTTTTTTTCATCTTATTGTACTTTTACAATGGGTTGATATTCGACTGAAATAAAACAACTGATTTCGATCAGCGGATGAAATAAGAGAAATAGTTATAATTCGTAATAATTAGATTAACCTAAAAATTGAAAGATGTGTCAAAACAAATGACAGATGTCATGAAACATTGATTTTGATTGAAGGCTTGGCAATATTGCGCTACAACATAACTTACAGCTGCATTCGCCAATAATTCCCGTTTAAATATTCACTTGCTACTATTATTATGGGGCAGAGGGAGTACAAAATTTCTCTGACTGTCCATTCTTTACTTGCTAATATATTAATTTATTAAATACAAAAGCTTTCAAATAATCTATACGTTTTAATTGGCTATATGAGGGTTCAACATTGCATAATTTTCTTGAAATTGAACCAAACGAGTTGAGATCTTTTTTGACGTGAACGAAAAGTTGGTCTAAGAAAATTTTGGAAGAATTGTTGTTAGTTGAAATTGTGATAGTCTGCTCTTTCAATTTTGTTTTTGCTGAGCCTTTGATCAATGCGTTTTGCACGTCTATGTTAATTATATGCATGGTGAAAATGTCATCGAAATCGGTTAACGTTGCTGTGAGTAACAAACACTTCAAGATGAGAACTTGAGACTCGTGAAAGTCACAGATTTTTGGGTTAGTCTGAAAGTTTTCTGTAGCTAAAAATATACTGCTAATCGTAAGGCTGTATGTTTAATATGGCAAATATTAATTTTCTACAAAGTTATTAGTTAACAAATTCCTTTATCTTCAACTAATCCTCTATTTTTATGGTAATAATTGATTTATGGTAATAATAAAAAAATTGTGCACATTTACTCTTTGAGCACACTCAATATCAATCCGTAATCTAGTGACAATTAAAAATTAAATGATCTCGATATCAATTTGCATAACGTATTTAAAAATTAATTATCTAGATCGTTACACAATTTTCCATTTGTTACTATATGTTACTATATTAATTTCCATATGTTATTAAGATCGGAGTAAGAAACAGGTTTGTCTCGCAGCTACGAAAGTCCTCGTCGTAACAATAAAGTAATAAATCTGACAATTTTTAGTTGACTCACATTTTCTAGTATTTTACAAGACACATAAGTGCATAAATATCCGCAATTTACTCGTAAGGTCAAAGTGGGATTTCTCTTCAGTGAAGAGAATTAGAAAGTTTTTAAGATTGATATTTATAGGAATTGTCATATAAATCATTACTTAATCCTGCAGTACCAATGTTCGTGTAATAAAAGGAGGACTGCAACCATACATGAAAACTGTTCAACTATTCATCCTTTGACTTAGAAAGACGTACACGTTCATAAAAGAATCAACAATATTAAATTAACAATAAATATTAGCAATAATCTTACGTAAAAGATACAGGATCTCTGGTTACAGCGAAATCCATTTAATTCGTATGTCGAGAGGTTAAAATGATTATGCATACGTATAGGAATGAATATGTGTCCTTGTTATCAAAATCAACATAAACGTCTATCAAATAATACTTGTAATTTTCATAACATGAAACGTCAAATGAACCATTTGCATGTATCAAGTAAGGCTCTTCATTAAAATTTCGAATAGAATCTATTATCGAATAGAATCTGTATACTGACCTACGATATATCGAGTCAGACTCGCGATAAAGATTCCGAACAGAGAGTCTACTAAATATATGTATGTTATTAATTTTCTTTAAATCGAAATAAAATTCTATTTTGTAACAGTCGATATAGCCTTTAGAGAAAACATAATCAATAAATATAAACTTTCTTTTCTATGAAATTCTGAACGATGAAGAATTTCTAATCACTATCCCCGCAAAATAAATAGTAGTGCAAGAGATTGATAAAACATTTTGGCAAGAGATATGAAACAAATTCTGGATGCGAGCGTATTCAAAAGACAGCGCTTCTGTACTCTGTCCAAAGGCAGGTATCCATCTGAGAGTAAAGCTACCGCGAGTTACTCCCGAGAGTGAAATTCATCAGAAACTCAAATGGACAGGTAGATTAAGGGACTAGACTCCTTTTTCCAGGATTGCAAGGGTGCGGGATTCGCGTTCTCATTTCTCGATAATACAAAGATGGAGGTTTTCAAAGATCGCCCCCAAAAGTCCTATTTTTTCGTTTACGAGGCGTAATTTGCATTATTCGGAAGCATACAACTGCGCATGTAGCTATTTTCTTTTTTTTGGTTTTACGTCGCATCTCAACTGCTATAGGTTATTAGCGACGGGACCTATAGTTTATTAAGGTGGGTTCCGAACCATCTTGGGCACTATTTTCATAGCTACATGCTGCCGAATAATGCAAATTACATCTTAAATGAAAAAATAGGACTTTTGAGGGCGATAGCGGCCTAGACCGATCTTTCATCTAGCGTTTTTGACTACTGAGAAACCCCATTTTTGTATTATCGAGAAATGAGAACGCGAATCCCGCACCCTTGCAATCCTGGAAACGAGTCTACCGCCTTAAGGTTGACGGAAAGTTCGTGGATCCCGAAGACGATCGCGTCGCATCGTTTCCCCGTGCAGAAGAGCGATTACGTCCAGGGGAGAAGCATTCGCCTGGGTGTATGTCTTGTAGCTGGTCGGATCAAAATAACAAAGGTGGGTATCGTCGGCAATAGGTTCTGCTCACGACCAATTGGATGCAAATGGGCGAGGGCATGCAGCCTCACGGGATCCTCGTGCTCGCAAGGGGACAAGGGAACGTCCGAAGAGGGAATCGATCGGTCATTACCATAATTTGTGTATGAGTGCCACCTGGAAGGTACATAGAGACAGACCGGGATCGATCGGCCGGGGACGGACGGCTCGCGAACCCCCTTTGGCTGGTCTTTGCTAGTCTTTCTCTGGCTACTTTCTCCCTGCGGCCCTTCTGGCTTCCTTTGCCGATGGTATGCGACTCGCATACGGTGCGGTGTGCGAGAAAAACGGGTTCGTCGAAACGATGCCGATCTCGTCGACGAGAATCGGCGGCGGGGAAGAATTTTTCTCTTTTCTTTTCGCGTCCATTGAGACCTGCTAGAAATCGCCTAGGAGGTTTGCACGTGTCGATTATCGTTCCCTTTTTCTCTCTCTCCGTTCCCTTGCTTCCTGGCTGCCCGGTGCAGCACGTTGCTTGGGCACCTCTTTCTCTCTTTATTTCTTTCTTGACAGAAAGAGGAGGGGGAGGGGTGGATGTAGTCCGATGCAGAACGATGTCGTTCCGTTCGCGACAAATTTACGGCCGAGCGACTAAACCGTGTTCACTGTCCGGCCCGCGACTCGCCCGTTGATAAGGAACTCGAAACCGCTCCGCTACCGTGTCGTCTCGCTAAAAGTACACCTTATCGGCGGGACACCGGGCTGATTTACTAGTTAATCGATTGAATTTCGCGTACACCGCTTCCTGCAGTCCCGCCGGCAAGACCTCTTTTCAGATGGAATTAAAACGGCACGGCACGGCGAGGAGACGGAAAAATCTCGCGGACGACGGTTTTAAAGGATCCGAGACGGCCGTTGCGTAACACTGTTAATTTCCTCGATCGCCACGGAAAGTTTCCATCGGGGTATTTGCATATCGCGCGCGCGCCCGCGACTTAAAGGACGTGCGTTGCGTTCCAGAGAAAGTACCCAAGCCGTTATGCGTTATCGCGAAATGCGTGTGCGCAGCGGCTCATTATCGGCCGCGGATGTGGAGCGGACATAGAAACCGAGACTACCGTAATTCTGTCCGAGATAAGGGGTCGGTTCCCGTATAATCGAAAAATCATCGCTGTCCTTTTCCTGTTTTCCTAACAGCAATTCGGTTACCTTTTTCATTAATACTAAACCTGCCTTAAAAGTCACAGGTATTTGTTGCCTTATAGTTTAGAGGAATTACAAGATTCCATCTATTTCGACTTTAGCGGTTCATATAATATGTACTCTACTGAATATATGAAATGATTGCATAAATTCGTGCCCGATTTTCATAGATTCATAAATTTTCATAGACCGGTGTAAAAAAAAAAGAAATTATATAGTCACTATTCTTTTCTAATTGTAGAAAAAAATGATGACTATATCGTCATCAGAAGCTGTATTCTTTAAAATTTAACCATTGAATTTTATTTTCACATCGGGCACGAACTTCTGCAATCGTTATTTCTAATTGTAGAAAAGAATGGTGACTATACACGAACTTGTGCAATCAACATTTCCAATTGTAGAAAAGAATGGCGACTATACAATAATCGACAAAATTTAACCATTGAATTTTATTTTCAAATCGGGCACGAACATATGCAATCATCTAATATTTATTTAGTCTTCCACGAAAGCATCTTCGTAATTTCAATAATAGTGGATCAATAAATCTGGGGACGATCGTTTGACCGGTGGTGGTGTGTTTAGGCTTAACTGCCCGGATAGCACCGTACGCAAAGTTGGGCAAAACGTAATTCGATTAATGATTGAAAATTACGATTAATATAAAATCCAATTATTGATCAAGGCTACTGATTACTAAATAATCCGTAATCATTGATTAATGAATAAGAAAGGAATCAGAAGTTGTTGTAATCAACATTCGTGATTGCTTTATTAATTATTATGATTTAATCTGTACTTTTGCTGTAATAACAACACTATGGACATTCGTTAGGAATACATATGTATATATATTTTTTCATAGTTTTATATAGAAAATCCTTAGTGTAATTTGCTTTAATACAACTCGGATTTCAAACATTTTATTTGATGATTTATTATTGACCTATTATTCACATATTATTTCCCTATATGTATAACGAATATTATGAATATGATTAGTCCAAGTCAATTGTGTAAAAACCGAAATAAAATGAGAATGTATTATTTGTTTTAATTAACTCCTTCGAATGTCTTTTTTAATGCCTCTTCTAATGTCAACCGAAGTAAAATGAAAATATATATTTTGTTTTAATTATCTTAGAAAGTCAAAAACAATACAACTATATTCTTAAATCCTACTAATGTTTTCTTCTAATGTCTCTTCTAATGTGAACCGAAGTAAAATGAAAATGTATGTTCTGTTTTATTTATCTGAAAAAGTCGAAAATACTATAACAATATTCTTAAATCCTTCTAATATCTTTTCAATTTTGTATATCTACGACATTATTGCTGTAAATGCATGAGAACTGCAGTCTAATAATTAGAATTGATTGCATAGATTGTGACACAACTTGGCTCGAAAATGGACTTTGCCTAGGCAGAAAACCATGCTACATTGTCTTATCATTAGATACAATCGCATTCGTCAAGGTTATACCCAAGATATCGGACATTGCGAGCGACTGGATGAATGAAATCAATCACTGTAGCCGAACGCGACGCATGTCATTTTATTAGTTTTTATTTCAGTTCTAAATTTATTCTGGAACAGGTTCCGCGTATTATGGTACAGCCTATATAATGTCGTTAATAGAATAGCGGAGAGAAATGTGGGTATAATTATAACGTGCGTATCGCGGAGACAGTTTCAACCACGCATTGAAATTACCCGAACGGCGACATTGCTTATCGCACGTTCAAGTCACCGTGGAGACGATGATACTTGGCGAGCAGACTGCAGGAATTTTATGCAAATTCACTTTTTTGTAGAAGAATTTAATGGAACGGGAGTCTGATCAAATTTTCTCAGCTATCGGTTTTTAGTGAATCGAAAATGAAACAAAACTACGGTAAATACTCAACTTTATATTCAACGGGTTTCACAAAATGCGTGACAAACGCATAAACTTCCACGGCCAATTTAACCCTTAACACTCGAATGGTGATTCTGAGAGGCGCCACTTACAAATTGTTGTACCATTATTCAAAATATTGTTTACATTATTAAAATATTAAACATTTAGGTACGAGTTATTATATTGTATCAATTTCATACCCATGAAATTTAAAAAATCATAAAGAATGGACTTATTCTAGGTCGGAAGAAGTGCCTAATTTTTTAGTTAAAATAATTCCGAGTGCAAAGGGTTAAATAATTACAATTAAAGGGAGTTTTTTTCATTAATGATGCTCGTCACTTCTGCAGATTTTTATACGAACAAATAAAGACAGTTTATATCTATCAGATTACGGAATTTATTAATTAAGTGGGGAGATCAAACACAAACCTGACGATTACTATTATATTATTTCAAACCCATTGATATCATCAAGACAAGAAATAAATATCTACGTAGTTCTCTTCTCAACTTGAAATTAAGACGGACAATAATTCTTGGCTTGCATAAAAATCTACAGCCTATTAATGATGACAAACAAATTCAAATTACTAACATGGTAACAATCAGATTGTGGATGTTTATGCCTTTACGATTTCAAACATGGTAAAATTAATATGAAGTTATAGATACTAAAAGTATTTTTAGAGATTAATTTTACAATTCCATTTGTCCGGTCATGAATAAACTAAAAATTGACTTCAGACATTGCTCGAAACCCCCTGAGATCTCAGATACCCACCAAGAATTGTCCTAATATTCCAGAGAATATCGTTCCAACATAAACACAGCTTTCTTACGATTCGCTAGGACCATCACTGGCACCCAACATGATGGGAAACATTTGCAAAACCTCCATCGCAGCAAGACCACCTATTGGTATTGATCAGACGTGTGAAGCCATCGAATAAATCGAGAACTCTTCTGAAAGGTCAAGGCGCTTGTTATCTCGTAGCAATGGTGTCTACGACTTTTACAAGGACCGGTGGCTATCTCTTGCAAATTGTTTTTTCTGTGGAAGATCGTTGGCTACGATCTTCGATTCTCTGAAATTTTATGAGGGAGGCCGGTTAGGATGACTGTCCACCTGCGAGGATCTGCGTTCGACGCCAAAACGAGACTTCGGGTAGAATCGCGAGCGCGTCGGACGCGCAGGCCTCGTCGCGGTAAGCCGAGACCTCGACGCGATCGTATATCAATCGCTATAGGTACATACGTTGTGCGAATAAATATAATTATAAGTAAGAGCAAGGCTGGACCACGCCCTGTCTCCGCTCTGCTCTCTTTTTCGCTCGGACGCGCTGCTCTCTCGCCCGGTGCGTGCGTGTGCGTGCGTGTACGGGCACGCACGGTATCCTTGCGCTCTCTTTTCTCGTCTGTTTTTCTCTCCTGCTTCCTCCCTCTCCTTCTCTCTTCCTCTCCGTGTTCGTCCCTCTTTCGGACGCTGGATCTGTTCGTCTCCGTCGATCGCGTTTTCTGTCTTTCACCGGGTTTTATACTCTCTCCGTTTCACCAGGTTGCTCTCTTTTCTCCGGCGTTCTCCTTCTTTTGCGCCTCTTCCCGGTACGTCTGTCTCCGTTTGTGGACGTAGGTACGCGCCGCGGCCAGCCTTTTCTCTCGTTTTTCCACGGCTTTTCCTGCTCCGTCCTACTCCAGCGCGCGCACGCCTCATTGAAAGCGCCGTGCGCTCCGCAACGATAAATGGGTTTAGCTCCGGTTAGCTCCCTTTCCTTCTATCCTCCGCCACCAGAATGGAGTGCACACACACGCCCGAGAGATGCGTGCGGCTCCGGAATACCCGGAGGCGAACGACTATACACGCCGCGAAATCCATGGAGGATCGATTCTGATCGCCCTTGATGCGAGTTGTCGTGCTGCGCCGCGAACGCCGCGCAATCCACCAGCGAGCATCATCGTTCGGACGCTTTTCAGAAACAGCTCTGCAAGCTTTTACCCTCGGACAACGGACGATTTTTATAGCTATATAATTGGCAGCATAGTTAGGACCGTTCGCAGCTCTAATTAACAATTTTTAAAAATTTACTTTTGATGGTATCTCGTGTAGACACATTAGTCTTCCGATATCCTCAATGAAACAGCTATTCAGTTAGTTTTATTGCCACAAATTGAGTACCCAAGGCGGTAGACTCGTTTCCAGGTTTGCAAGGGTGCGGTATGGGCCTTCTAATTTCTCAATAATGCATGCGATGGGGTTTTTCAGTAGTCAAAAGCAGTAGATAAAAGATCAATCTAGGCCGCAATCGCCCTCAAAAGTCCTATTTTTACGTTTACGAGGTGTAATTTGCATTACTCGGCAGCATGTCGCAGCTTTATGAAAATAGCTACATGCGCAGCAGTATGAATCCGAATAATGCAAATTACGCTACCGAATAATGCAAATTATGCCGTATCGTAATCGTAAACGAAAAAATAGGACTTTTGAGGGCGATAGCGCCCTAGATCGATCTTTTATCTAGTGTTTTTGACTACTGAAAACCCCCACTTTTGTATTATCGAGAAATGAGAACGCGAATCTCACACCTTTGTAATCCTGGAAAAAGGAGTCTACTCCCTTAAATGACAATTTGGATATTCCTGGTCAAAAATAACTCCGGCACAGCACACGGAGGGTTAATACATAGACTAGGGATGGCCTGAACTGCTACTTTTGGATCACTCGATGACTCGATCATGTTCGTTCCCAATCACGGTGCTTTTTCACAGTGATTCGTGATTTTCATGATCGCTTCTGATTGACGGAGAGCATAATTGTTCTCCGCGCAAAGTCATAACCTACGAGTTACATCGCATTTTTATCAAATTTATTAGATTTGCAAGAAGTTTGCAAAGATTTGCAAGTATGTATGTATACCTATACACAGCATAGGTATACATACATAATCATGAAAGAAATCGTCTGCACCTTTATACTATTATAGATAAATATTACGATTTCAAAATCGAAAGAAAGTGAATTAATTTATTTCTTTTTTAAATACTGAAATAAGGTGCGGAAAGAAAATTGAATACTTTTTATTTTTATCACTAAATAAAGTAAATTTACATTATATGTATACAGAAAACCTAACGCAATTTTAAATTTACGTTAAATACGCAGATATTTATTGATGTATTTGAAAAAGGAACTGATTCAATCGAGACGAAGAATTAGGATGACAGTGAGCAAATTCACTCTAGATTTAAAAAATCATTATCACAGCGTGAATGAAGTTAAAATCACGACCAGGATCGTGATTCTGCGATCACTGTGATAAATAGACTGCGGATCTTTATGCAAAATAAAAATTTTCTGCATCAATTTTAAAAAATACTTCTCCAGTGGATACACGATTTTTAATGATCGCTCAATCGCAAGAAAAATTGATCGTTCAGCTTCAATCCTTCCCGGACGAAGATTTTCCAATATATTAAAAATAGCTCTTTTCTGGCTCTTTTTTTCACACGTGGCCTTTAGATCGCCAGGGAACGCCAAGTTTTTGACTTTGTTGTGTGCGAGTGACGAATCCAGTGCAAAATTCTTAAACAAATGAATCTGTTTTCGAAACAAAACGTATTTATTTTTTTTATTGTAGAAAATCTTATAAGAGATTTATTTCATCATAGTACACAGAATTAAATATAAGAATTACAAACAAGAGAAAATTTTTACAGAATAAAAATATACAAATACATAAACATTAATATGAAAATATTGATTTATTTTAAGAGGGCCGGAAAGTCACTTTTCGAAGCTTCGAAGGATTCGAAGGAACGAAGGGAACTTCGAAGTTTCGAAGTTTCGGAGTCTTCGAAGAGCCCGAAATTTCAATGTCACGATTTTTGATAAATAAAAACATTAACACAAAAATTAGATTAAAAAAAAGAAACTCCGTTTTCTTCAATCTTCTAACAATTTACAATACTACGGAGGTTTGAAATTCGAAACTTCGATTCTCATCACCTTCGAAGTTTCTGAAATCGAAGCTTCGAAATCTTCGACCTTCGAACGAAAGTAACAGCCCTAGTTTCGACTTGCACCATTTCTGCATTAAACGACTCAGGTAAAAGAAGCTCGATAATATTGATCACGATTACTCCACAATATTAAATATAGTTAACCTGGAAATATTGTCTGCTCGAAAAAGAGTATCCGACCAGAGCTTTATTTTTAATTTAATTAATAATCACATTGATTATCCCTCTCTCTTAATGCAAATCAATTTTTACGTACCTGAATGTGTTTTGAGGTCTAGAGCAGGATTTCAAACACCTAAATGCAAATCCACATATGGATTAATAAATCCTATGAATCGAATTATTGCAAACTCCAATACTCTTTATAATAATATTGATTTTTTTAATGGGTCATTGCACACTTTCAAAAGAAAATTACGCAGGATTAACTAATAATATCATTACCTTTATTCCAACTGCTTTTGTGCATGTCCCTTCTTAGTTAATTTAGGTTAAGTCTTTGTTCCATTGTAAACATTTGTGTAAAAGGACCTCGGTCCGTTTATAATAAATATAATAATAATAATATTCTTTTAAGCAATAATTTCGGTGGAATTTGTTACGTTATATTGATTCGAAACATTTGTTGAATTATGAATGGTATCGTTGTCGTTTTCGAACAGTTTCTTGAGAGACATCCTCGAGGGACTCCGCGAAGAGAGCACAGCTCTTTGTCAACTGAATCACACGTCGTTACCGGGAATATGCAATATCCTCCGGGGTACTCGTCTCCTCACTCCACGCTTGTAAACGTTTTTTCACCGATTTACATTAACGCGATCTTGTTAGCGTGCACGACTATAAGCGGCGCACTTATAAAATACGCGGCCGGGCATTTCTCTTCCTGATTTATACACTTATGAGCCGGATACTCGCCACCACGGATAGACGGCCGCCTGCTCTCTTTTCTTGTCCCGTGTCGGTCGCTCGCAACGCGCGTTATTTGTCGACAAATATCCCTGTTCGAGGGCGAACACGCCGACTTTTTGTTCGTTATCGGCGAATTTGCTCGCGTGACGGCCAGCCAAGCTTTACATTGACAAGGTGTTTTTTCACTTTGTTATTGGCCGAATAAATAAAGCCAAACACAGCTCTTTCTTCGCGAATTTATTGACTATTTAATATTGTATGCATACATATACATATGTATTTTTGTATTTTTCAACTTTGTTATTAGGCGAACAAATGAAGTCAAACATAGCCCTTTCTTCGCGAATTTATTGACTATTTAATATATGCAAACATATATATATATATATATTTTTGTGTTTTTCAACTTTGTTATTAGGCGAACAAATGAAGTCAAGCATAGCCCTTTCGTCGCGAATTTATTGACTATTTAATATATTCAAACATATATATGTATTTTTGTGTTTTTCAACTTTGTTATTAGGCGAACAAATGAGGTCAAACACAGCCCTTCCTTCGCGAATTTATTGACTATTTAATATATTATATATTGTATGCATACATACATATATGTATGTATTTTTGTTTTTATTTGTATGTTTGTGTTTTTCAACTTTGTTATTCTCTGTTGTACTCTATACCAGGTTCCGTTGATGTAAACGCTCTATTTCATTATGTACATTTGTTTTTACTATATTTCGTACACGTTTTCCTTCTCTACACTTCCAGTTTCTCGAAATCTTTTAAATAAGATTTACTGACAAAAATTCAAATCTGACGTATTCCATTTTCTTCATCCTTTGATAATGTAAAGTGTTCTCTAGATAAGAATATTTATTTTTAAAAAATATAAAGCCTGATTTGGGGTGGACGAATTCGAGTTATTACTCCAATTGGAACACGTCATTCTCACCGGTATTACGTTTCGCGAAAACGGACTTATTAGCGGGAAGGTCCCGGACAGGAATTAGACGTTAGTGTGAAAGAATCTTAATTCGTACAAAGTATTATGATAGATTATGGTATGTTTGGAGATATAAAATATGTAACTTGAATTTTCAGTGTACTCTTCACATTTAGCGTGCAATTATTTCTATTTGAAAACTTCGCATTCGATGTGCCACGTCTTCCTGATGTCCGATTGATCTAAAATTTTAGATACATTATTTTATCATGGAATGGACCGATTTTAGGGGGTGGCAGATAGGTGCAAAATAAGATCCATCCGTATGTACACATAGACTACCGGCCGGTTGGAAAGTTTGGAATCACGGCGTAAATTCGGCGAAACACAAGGTTTATACATAAAATATAAATGAGGAGTAAATTGTTATGTAATTTATATAGTTAGCAACTAAATTGCATAAATGATGTTTTCCAAATTTTGTAATGAAATATGAAATAAATTGAATATTGTTTTTTCAATTTGAAGCATTTTAAATTATATCGAATGTACTTGGGCTGTATCATATTTTATGACAAATCTAGTTGCTAATTTTGAAAGTGTCTTAAGTCTATTCTTGGTAAGATGACACATATTATTCACTTAATAATTGCTATTATTTTAATAGGAATTGTAAATCTAACTCTCTTATTGTTAGATACACTTAAGGAGTGTGATACATTGGTATCCTATACGTTATATATTATATATTATATATAACTATAAATACATTATATATTTTTAGTTTCATTGAAACGCAAACTCTTGAATATCTCAATTTAAATTTAAATGGACTTGGGCCACTTTCAAAATAAACGGCTCATTTATACAAATGTATACCATCTTCCAATCATCATAGCATACAACGAAGTCCAAAACGTGGCGTTCCTTGGCGATCGCCCTGAGGGCCCCGTGCGCAAAAACGTCTCTCGATCTCGGCGGACTCGGGGGTTATCGTGACATAATCGCGAAGCCATTTCCAGCGCTGGTACGCCGTGTCCGTCTTGTTCCTGCTAATCGGCGAACGCGATTAGATGCGTCGCTTTTCGCGTCTTAGCTCGTTGCCCGCTCAGCTTTTACGAGGGAAAATCGCGGGGCATCATCGTCCAAAAAGAAAAACGAGATTCTCTGACGAATGATGCTCGAACAACTTCCAGTCCCGGTGGTCATCCGTGACCGGCGCGGCGGCGCGGCACCCGTCCTGTTGCGCTATCGGACTAAGAATTTCAACTAACCCGAAAAAACGCCGAGCAAACAGACTGCCTGTAATTCAATGATCGTAATATCGTTTGGCGTTTATCGGCGACCACCGTGCGAGACCAACACTCTATCGCCCGGCACCGTAGTTTTATTTCGTTGCACCAGCATCCAGGAAGATCCGCGATTTCTTGCCTGATACGAGATACGCTCGAGTTTATCCTTCCTTGCAACGGGGCGATCAGATTGTTAGACTCGACGACTTTATATCGAAATGAACATTTCTCGCTAATACAAAAATGGGGTTTTTCAGTAGTCAAAAACGCTAGATAAAAGATCGATCTAGGGCGCTATCGCCCTCAAGCGTCATATTTTTTCGTTTACGAGGCGTAATTCGCATTATTCGACAGCATGTAGCTAAAATACCTCGTAAACGAAGAAAATACGACTTTTGAGGGCGATAGCGCTCTAGATCTTCTATCTAGCGTTTTTGACTACTGAAAAACCCCATTTTTGTATTATCGAGGAATGAGAACCCCGAATCCCGCACCCTTGCAATCCTGGAAAATGGAGTCTATTCCCTTAATCATTGAACCTTAATACACCGAATTCTTTTACGTGGCATTGATGGTTTGCAAAGTGCCATGTTACGTTGTGCCGAAAGTTTCTTTCGTTTTCAATTAATGCGTGCTAATAGCTTGTTAACCCATACCGGAATATAAATATATAGTAATTTGCATTATTCGGAAGCATACAACTGCGCATGTAGCTACTTCCATAGCTACATGCTGCCGAATAATTACGCCGTGTAAACGAAAAAATAGGACTTTTGAGGGCGATAGCACCCTAGATCGATCTTCTATAGCATTTTTGGCTACTTGAAATTCCCATTTTTGTATTATCGAGAAATGAGAACGCGAATCCCGCACCCTTGCAATCCTGGAAACGAGTCTACTCCCTTAATGATTTTAATACAGAAGAAATCATATATTGACATCTTCAATTTTAAAAATTTCCCAACAATTTTGAATTTCATTTACTCAATTTTGCTATAAACGCATAAAGATATGAAGATCGCAGTCTACTTCAAACAATCTGATCATTAGATTGAAACTTTTATGCGTTCACGAGAAAAAAGATTAGGCGAAATTTCAACGAGTAAAAAGTTTAGACAAGATGCATTATTCTCATCTTATCCGAATGGTTAAAAACGGAAAAAGATGTTTATACAATCCTATTTGACCCTTGATCCGCAGTCTATCGATTTTTAACGCGCTATATTTATTGCCGATTTGTAATAATAGAAACTTTTGAAAGCTGAATGCGAGTTTGCAAATTAGCGGGAACGCACGGAATGTCGTAATGCAAGACTGTTTTATGGTCTCGAGACTTTCAACCTCGGTCTCCAATTGATACTTGGAATACTGTTGTTAATGATATAGTGTTAAAAGATTCTAGTTGAACAACGACTAGCAATTACTGTTAAATGCCAACTGCACACCTCTGCGGTTGTCTGAGCCTTGAGAAAAGAGTATCACGCGTGGTTATTTACGTTTCTGTGTCTTTCTTTATGCTTTCCGTAATTATTAAACTGTTCACCGTCTCTCAAGATCGATAACCTAAAACTATTCAACATCGTCGGTGCTTAGGCTGAATTTATTAGCTCATTTTCGTGTAATTTTCGAAATTGTGCTGTGAAATCATAGGTATTTCATCATATATACTATTATTACTAAAATATAATCCACGAGAAAGAAGTCCCAAAAAGGAAGACACAATGTAAAGGAACATATAGGAATATATTTATACACCACATCGATTACTATTTTCCGATAAATGACAGAGAATTAGCTCGACAACGATTAGCGAGATAAGTGCTTCCTCTCAGACAAATATGAAATCAGCAAAATTGATACACCGCATTACGTATTTTCTTACTATAAATACACAAATTACAAAGCAAGTGCAACTAATCTTCTATCGCGGTGAACGATCTGATAAAAAGCTGGGTCCATTTCTTGCCAAAGAGACTGCTGTGGTTGTAAGGATCTATTTATAGTCGGCGAAGATTACTTTCGAAACGAATATCGGTAGCGAACGTGTTCGGGTATAAAACGCGTATCGAACACGCGTTTCCTGGATCCCGCCGGCGAGGGACCCGCGAGCACGATTTATTTAAAGTTATCGAGGCGTAATCTCGTTGCCATTTCGCCGTTCATGATCGGCGAGCTAATCGAACGCGATCAGAGCGGAAACTAGATCCGAACGAGCGTCCTCGTATCGATCAAGACGTCGATTTGCATGCGCGTTAACGTCCCTCTCCTCTCCTCTGCGCTGCTCCGCGCCGCGCGACCGGATAACACTCGCTCGAAAGGAAAGGAAAATCGCAGCAAACGATTCTCTGGGTTTCTGCGAAGACCAGGTTTCTTCCCTAGCCACGAAATTACACGGTCCAATTTCAACTTTTTTTTGACGTTTCGATTCTCACTATGCGATTCTTATAGAGTTTTTCGCGCTGATTCCGAATCTGTCCTTACTTTTTCTCTTAGACGCACAGTTTTTGAGAAATTTGAGTTTGAAAAAAGACATATTTTTCAACGTTGTTCGATTTTCCGCTGGACCCTTATTTTTTGAGATAAATTCAAAAATATCCTTAAAAATTGGTGCAAAAGTGGTGTCTGTCCGTCTTGGACGATTGTTTAAACGTGTTTAAACACTAACGGTGGATTAACACAGTGATCGCAGAATCACGATCACGGTCGTGATTTTAATCTTGATTAAAGTGATGTTTTGATCTACAAGTGAATTTGCTCACTGTCATTCTAATTCTTCATCTCGATTAAATTAGTTCATCTTTTAAATACATCAATTAGCTTGCAGAAAAAATATCTGCATATAATGTAAATTTAAAATTACGTTACGTTTTCTGTATATTACGTAAATTTATTTTGTTTAATGATAAAAATAAAAAATATTAAATTTTCTTTTCCGTACCTTATTTCAATATTTAGAAAAGAAAGAAATATTAATTCTTCCTCTCGATTTCGAAATCGTAATGTCTATATAAATAGTAGAAATGTGCGGACAATATCTTTCATGATTATGTATGTATATGCTATGTATAAAGTTTTACAAAATGTACCAATGTATTACTTAAGAATTATAGGAAACGCAAATGATAGTTTGAGAAACGTCTTTAAATTTACTTCCTTTAATGATAAATATAAAAAATATTCAATTTTCTTTTCCATACCTTATTTCAGTATTTAGAAAAGAAAAAAATTAATTCTTCCTCTCGATTTCGAAATCGTAATATCTATTTAAAATCTAAATTAAAATTAAAATTAAAATTTAATTTAAAATTTAAATTTTAAATAGTAGAAAAATGCAGACAATTTCTTTCATGATTATGTATGTATATGCTGTGTATAAAGTTTTACAAAATACCAGTGTATTACTTAACAATTATAGGAAACGCAAATGATAGTTTGAGAATCGTCTTACGAATCTAATAAATTTGGTAAAAATCCGATGTAATTCGCAGGTTATGACTTTGTGCGAAGAACAGTTATGCTCTCCGCCAATCAGAAGCGATCATGAAAATCACGTATCACTGTGAAAAAGCACCGTGATTGGGAACGAACGTAATCGAATATACCCACTTTTAGCATGCTAAAGATCTTCCATTCTATGTAATTTTCTTTCATTTTATACATATGAAATTGATATAGTACCACATACAATATTGAAATGTTTATTTAATCATGTATTTTATTTAAATTCGTATTTTAATAAAATTAAAAATTTTATTTATTAAAATGTTATTTAATCATGTAAACAATATTTTGAATTACAGCAATTTTTAGTGGTTACTCTGAGTCTAAGGGTGCTAAGGGTAATGTCTTCATTAGATACTGGAAAATTATATCAATTTTTCAAATGAAAGGACAATAATATACATATTTTCATGTGGGCGAAATTGTAAGACACTATCATATTTTATTTTGATTCAAAAAAATTAGAACACTTGTTTTCCTATTAATTCTGAGTCGATCCTCCATTATTTTGTATTGCTTCGATCATCCGATGTGGCAAGCTTTAACTTAACTTTTTCATATGGCTTTGATGCCACAAAACTGTCCCGATTTTTCTCGTTCCCAATCCCCTTGAAAAATCTTAGCCATTTTCAAGAAATTAGTTTCTGAAAAAATGTCTAGCTAACTTTTTCGTGAAGTATACAGCTAACTTTCAAATAGTCTACTTCTCTGAAGTCCAAAACGTCTATAGCTGATTATTTTCTTTCGAAAAGCAGACGCAAGTACATAGCACGATTTTCATCGGAAAACTGGTCAGCGAACACCATTGGCGAAATAAAAGAATCAGGTAAGGTAAGATATACGTGCTACTTATCTGAAAATAGAAATGTAAGGAACTCCGGTGATAGCAATGGTCGCGAATGTTTTATGCTCGAGTTTCCAGTAAATTAATGACGGCACTAGTGGATCAGGAAAAAGATGGGACAGTTACTAGGGCAAAATAGGAAAGTTAGACAAACGGAGGCGATTCGTCGTAGAGAAATAAGAATATGGACTCGGATCGGGTACAAATTGGGCGGGTATCACGGCGATGCGATAGCGCGGAATTAATTAATTTACACCGTTGATTTAATAAACGATTGCGACTGGAGTTACAGGCGCGAAACGAAAGTAGTTGATCCGGTCGGCGCGAAAAGTTAACGATCAAGAAGTTTATCAGCATCACCGGGGCTGTCGCCGTACGTTCTAGTGATAAGGCCTATAAATCGGATGCTTTCTAAATTTCGCCGGTTAGTTACGATTACGCAGCAGCGTCACCGATTGACATTTCGAGAACGGCGATCGTTCTTTAACCGCGCGTTGAAATCACCCGGGTCTACGTCTTAAGTAACATTACGTTCCCCGAGTTGTTTCTACACGGTTACAACTTGTAACGTCGATTCAACTTCTTTACTGCACTGTCTAAAGTTTATTGCCCTGTAAAAAACGCCAGTTCCAAGTGATATGTCTGCGGCATTTTTCACGATCGGATATATTATATCTGAACGCTTGGACATTCGCTCCAACGAAGTTGTCGGGTTATCGTTGTGGCAAAAAAATAATTAGACACTGTATACTAATGAGCATTCATGTCTTCATCGCGTTACGAATTCACGTCCTTGATTAAGGATTTTATTAACCGTCAGCGCCTTTTTTATTCGGACATGTTTCCCATATTTTTATGAATATCTCTTAATATTTCTTCGGTAATGCGGTTTGCGAACATGAAACACATCGTCGGACATGTCGAAGTAAAAGATGCGGAGGAAAACAAGGTTAATATTCTGGTAGAATGCGCTTTTTACATCGATGTCGCAATTGTAAAATTCATTTTAACGAAACCGAAAATGTTCTGAGAGATTCCACGATTTTGATGCTTTACCCACCGGAAGCCTATTAATAGGCTTGTTAATCACTGGAGTGTATGTAAAAAAGCTGAATGATTTTCTTTTATATTGATTCGAAGAATTTATTAAATTATAAACGATATTGCTGTCGCTTTTAAACAATTTTTTATTGAGGAATTCTCAACTGTCCCTAATGTCTTTACAGTTTTATTTTCCATTCGTCCATGTCTGCTATGAACACATAAACTTTTATGCAAAATGAAAACTTATCGAGTTGTAAGAGATGTGTCGACAGCCTTAAATTCTTTTAATCATTCTGTTTGAAATTACACCCACCTTATGTTCTAAATGCATAAAATCTAGTCTGCTAGTCTAGTCTAGCTCTAAGCAGTCTAATTATCACTGGACTGTGGATCTTTATGCAAAATAAAAATTGTTTGGAATAATTGGAATAGGAGCCAAATAGAAATGTATTTGTCTCTTTAGTTGCTTTATCGAGCTGTACGAGATGTGTCTATAGTATTAAATTCTTTTAATCATTCTACTGTTTGAAATTGCACCCACCCACTTATGTCCTAAATGCAAAAAAATGTTTGGATTCATTGGATGACATAGGAACCAAATACAATGTGGAGATGTATTTGTCTCTTTAGTTGCTTTAGCGAGTTGTAAGAGATGAGTCTATAGTATTAAATTCTTTTAATCATTCTACTGTTTAAAATTACACCCACCCACTTATATCATATATAAATGCATATAATCAACAGTCTAATTATCACTGGGCTTTGAATCTTTCTGCAAAACAAAAAATGTTTGGATTCATTGGAAGACATAGGAGCCAAATAGAAATGTATTTGTCTCTTTAGTTGCTTTATCGAGCTGTAAGAGATGTGTCTATAGTATTAAATTCTTTTAATCATTCTACTGTTTGAAATTGCATCCATCCACTTATGCCCTATATGCAAAAAATCAGCAGTATAATTATCACTGGACTGCGGATCTTTATACGAAATAAAAAATGTTTCGATTCATTGGATTGGAAGACAATTTTATTTGACAATTATTGAAATTGTTAAAGGTGTTTTCATGGGAATTCAGTATATTTTTTGACTCCAGTATGTATTATAGTAAAAATTGTACAAAATATAAATAAATTTAATTTGTTATTTTTATAATACTATACACATCAGTCGGTATTCTGATGGTCGGTAGGTTTAGTGTTAAATTCTTTTAATCATTCTACTGTTTGAAACCGCAGCCACCCATTTCTTCTGTAAACGCGTAAAACCCCCAGTCTAATTATCACACACGAAAAATTCGAGTGGTCGAGCATCGCGAAAAATCTCGTGAACGATTAAACCCGTTTATAACAAGAGTAACATCGAAATTACGCTTGTCCGCACTTGGGCGAGTACGGTAAGAAAAAAACGGTACAAGAATGCAGATGCTGGAAATCGACTAAAACAAAGTGTAGAGCACGAACGGGAGTCTAAACGACGACGCCGAGTTTCGAGAACTGAAGGCAGCGTCCGTTCGTACGAACCGATCGCGTGACCGATTTGCGTCGATTTGAATCGTGCCCGAGAAAGTGTAATTCCTAGAAGTATGAAGTCGCTGTCAAGAGGCTCGCGAGGGGTCCGTGATCGTCGAGGCAATTCTCATGGTAATTTAAAAGGCGATTTGCAGTGGGGCCGGCCGGGGCCCGATTCGTGGCACCCATCCGAATTCCATGGAAATTGCGAGCCGAACTCGGGCCCGGGCTGCGCAAGTCTGTAACGAGCGAGCCTGGCGAGCAAAAGCGAGCAATCCGGCGGCGCTAAAAAGCGGGCCACGCCCCTTTTCATCCGTGCATGCGAGATCGCAATTGTCGCGGCTCGCGCGAGTGAGAGCAAGAAATCGCGAGTGCAGAGAAAGACGACGAGGACGACGACGGGGCGACGGCGTGCAACCGTCATAAATCAAAAGCATTCCTCCTGGCACGGTGACGTAAGAAAAACAGCTGCTCGCCGGACACTGTGCGCACGAAGGCGTCGGATGATATGCATGAGCCCGAGGATCCCTCTCTCTCTCCGCGTGTGCGGGTCGCGCGCTCGCGGAAAGTTACACGTGTGTAAAGCTTGTCGCGCGAACAATAAGCGAGATAGCACAAGGCTCGCTAATTCCGGCCGATTGTGCCCTCTTCGTGGCTGTCGTTCAACACGCGCTGACAAAAAGGACACCGGCCGGAGAAAATAAAAAAGGAACGAGACAGCGCCCCGGAGAAAAAGGAAGGAACTTGACTGTGGATCCATCCGGACAGCTGCACGCGGTCCTCCTCGTGTCTCCTCCTCGATTTTCTGTCTCTCCACCGCGGTCAATTGTGCTCATCGCGAACCAACGAGAACGAGACACGCGTTCTCTCCCGTCCTTCTCGTCCTTCTTCTCGCTTTGACGAACGACACAACGCGACGGACCGTTTCGGGGCGGCCGCGACTGGCCAAGCCATTGTGCTCGCTGTCCCGTTCCGGATCGGATTTTTGCCCGGCGCGGAATTGCGGATTGTAAGCGAGAATCGCGGCCCGTAGTCCGACAACTCGGAAAACCGAGGCTGATTCGCCGGGACGTGTGGGAGTGTCCTTGAGTCGCCCGGAGGGAATTGTGAATCGTGAGGAAACGAGCGGATACGCGCCGCGATGCTTCATCTGGCCGCCGGCGCGGTGGTCGCGTGTTTCGCAGATCACGAGCTGATCCGCGCGATACCTTAGATCCCAGCTGTCCCGACATAGTCCCGAGCCGAACCGAGATCACTATACGTAGAAGGGCCTCGTAACTGCATTCGCTTCTTGCGCATCGCTTCCGCGGAATTATGCTTGCTGTTTCGATTCGAAATGGGATGGATTCGCTTCGGGATGGACGCTGCGTAGGGATGATAAAGGATTTATCTTTGTGGGTTCGTCTTTCATGGAGCCGAGTGGAATTACTAAGTTTCTCTTCGACTTTGAACTTTAATCATTATGTAGCCAACCAAAATATTATTATTAATGATATACATTATATTATATACTATATCATATACAAAATGATTATTAAGAACCTTTTGTATTTAACATATTTGCACAAATTCTCATTTTAAGACTATAAATTAGTCGCTTCGATTCAAAATTTACGATAAAAAATTCGAATCACTTGCAACATAATTCGAAGCTTAGAACTCTTGAAACTGTTGGACGTCTCGAGGCTCTTCATTGTCTTGAAAATCTTGAAAGCCTTAAAACTTTGGAAGGTTTGTAAGAATTGAAACTCTTGAAATGTTACATCTATCACGAAACAATAATTACGTCATGTCAGCATTGGGATGAATAAAACAGTATGAACGTACCAATATATGTAACATTTATTAAGATTATCAAGATCTCAAGACTTTCAAGAGTTTCAAGAATTTCTGATTTCGAATAAATATCGAATTGATTCGAAACTCTGTGGTGATTGATTTGTTCGAATACTTGCAAGACAGAGTATTGTATGCCCATCACTAACTATAAATTAATATACTAGCGAGCAAAGAGAATGGACATTCAAAGAAATTTTGTAATATTTTTAGAGGAACATTAACAAGTTGTTGAAAGAAATACAGTAAATGGCTATACAAGGGTTAAACATATTATATATCAATTAACTGATTGAATCTACCACTGGTTTCTTTGTTGTTCTGTCTAATTAACTTGTTTATTATTTGGTTCGCATCATCGAGGCTCTACTGTACTCACCGTTACGTACACGGCAACATTGTAAATGTACACAATTGTGGTTGAAAAGAAGCCACCTGCACTCAGGAATGACACGATTGGTTGAACATAATTCTGTACTAGATTAATAAATAAACAAAGATACCCATCGTGACCATCGGACGTATTTATGTTACGATCCAATATATTAGAACTGTTTTTAATATTTCATGTTGTGTAATATTTCATACTGTAATTCTTATAGTAGATTGTTATTAAATTTGGCATTCTTACTAAACAGAAGTATTGGTATTTTGTTATCCTCCAGATTTTCCTTCAGTGCTGGTTCTAACCCCTTGCCGTATTTTAACGAGCAACACACTCGTCATGAAAAAGTTAAACGAAGTCTAACAAATATGAATGTTACACCCTTCTTTTTAAATGAAATCAAATTTGATTCGTTTGTAATCAATATTTAAGCATTACTAATATAAATGTAGCCATACAAAGAACATAAATTTTCTTTTCTCTTCTACGACATTTCTCGGGATAAAGACGTTTTAATCACTGTAACTGTAAAGAAAATGGTAAGGCAAGGGGTTAACTTAAATATATCACGGAGAATGTTAGATTTAGAACAGTGCAATGATCTATAGTAATTGCAGATGAGCACCCAATCTAGGAGGTGGTTATTTTGAGAGAATAAAGAAATATATAATTTAGATGTGACTATTCTTGATTTGTGAAATGACTACTTGGTCTCTAGAGCTTTTGCAGAGAAATCGTGCCAGCGTTAAAGTGAAAAAATTGAAAATCTTCACGACCACGTTAAAAAAAGAAAACCAATAAAAGTTGCAGAAGGATGTTCTAAGTTCTTGGTTAATGGGTGAAGTCAAAATTCTAAGGAGCGTTGTAAGCGATGCAGGAAGAGTCGCCGTGGAATCCGCGCGTGAGGAATACTGTCGATGATCGAGGCAGGAACACACCCATGTCCGCTGACTATGATTAGACAGATGCCAGGTATCAGGCCACCAGGACGTCGGAGGTGGAGAGACGCGGCCATGCGCGTTTGATACGCGGATGTAAACGGAGCCACGCATGTCGGCTTGAGCTTTCTCCGATTTGACGGAAGAAAGAAGTGGGTATCCGGTGTCTCTTATACCTGGCCTCTCCGCTCGGAACGGTACGCTGACACGATCATTGATTTCTCGCGGAGATCGTGAACGAAAACTACCCCTCCTCACCGCTTTTCTTCCTCCCAACATGTACAAAATATCTTCTAAAGTGTTCCTTTTATTTATTTAACACTTAACCTACCGAGCCTCAAAAGTGAACATGCTCCCTTATAAGAATGACAAGATTAATTTGGTTTAGACTTTGTGCGGCTCCTATTGTAATACGTGCTCTATTAAAGACATCTATACAATAATTAAATAATAAAAATAAAAGATCTGGAACCGGTCATTTTGACCGGTGGTGGTAGGTTTAGTGTTAAGCATTTCAGATCTAAACTGAGATCTATTACTGCTGAACTAACACTATTGTTAGCATTAGGTGGTATTAGATGTGTAAATAAGTTCCTTCCCCTTTTCATCTACGACCGATTTTGGTGCCATCTGAAAGAGCGTTCTTTTAGTTTTAAGAAGAATCGTGATGAGTGCTCTAAGAGTTTCCAGTCCTATGCAACAATTTCAAGCAATATGGCGTGCGAGAAGCATCATTTGCGTCACTGCTTACTCTTCGCATTCCAGCTTAGGAAATCAGCTGTTGAAGCTACTGAAATGGATTGTGCGGCACTGGGAGAGAACGCTGTATCTTACAGAATATGCAAACAGTGATACCAAAGATTTAAAGCCGGAAATTTTCATTTGGAAGACGACGATCGTTCAGGTGCACCGAGAAAATTCGATGACGGTGAGTTAGAGGAATTGCTGAACGAAAATCCGATCCAGACGCAAGAAGAATTGACAGAAATATTGGGAGTCACCAGACGAGAAAATGTAATAAAATCTTGAATTTGGAAGAAAAGAGGAAAGAACTTATTTGCACACACACACACACACACTTAGTAAATTCGTAGCTTACAGATTTTTAAGAAATTAAAAATGAGAAAACAAGCTTTAATGTTGGGTCGGGCGACTAATATTTCCAAACTTAAGAGTAATTCAAGCTTAATTTTACGCAGTTGATGAATTAACTTAGATCGCTGTGAATCGAAGAGATTATTGCCAAAAATTATGATTGATAAATGAATAATGAATAAATTCCTACACGATATAAAGACGTTCCGAGGCTATAATGACCGACTCTGCACCGATTAATAGTTACAATAAATGCTCGTGGAAGACGTTCATGTTTAAACCACGTCTTATTGTTAGACCTTTCAGTATAATAATGGTTGAAATATATTTTCTTACTGTTTTATAATCCTTTTCAAATTAAATGTAATTAGCAATGTTGAGGCAATACGGGCTTCTATGGCTGCTTTAGCTAAACTGCTTCTAAAAGGTTGCTAGTCTTTTGTGACACGATCTATCCAAGGATCATTAATGTGCCGAAGGGATAGTCAGTGTTGAGTCTCCAATCAGCCAGAATCTCTGTTGCCCAAGACTCCGCAATGTTCACTAACAACATACAGTCCACTTCGTTATATTTGTTATGTATTTTATCAAGTATACTTACACCAAAAATGGGGAGTTTCATTCCATCCCCAAATGAGAGGAGGAAACACGAATTGAGTTGAAAAAGTTACCCTGTCTATTCCAGTACCGGATTAATCACGTGACATTGCGACACATGTACGATCGAGATTCAACGCGTCACGTGACCGGGCTGCGGCGGAAGCGTGGGGAATAGCGTCGTAGAGGGGGAAGGTAGAGTGAGGACAATCTTAATCCGGCGACTCTGCTTGACATAACATTGAAACCAACGTTTGACCCTCGCAAGATGCTTTCGTCCAAGATCCATTCAAATCTTGACTCGGCAGTTTCACATATTTTCGAACTTATTTCGTTGAGATGAACACGTTGATCATTTGATTGGACCCCGTACAAATAGCTACCGATACGAAATGGCTGCTAGAAAATTAGAATTTCCATGGAAGGTCGCACCATTGGAGGGGCAAGGTCGTCACGATAACCGATTGAAACAGCAGCTATGTCCTGTATGTCATACCTAAATCTGTTATACCTCGATTACTTCCGATTCAAATTCAAACTATTCCCGATCGTCGACCAACGAACTACCAACAGAACGATTAAGCAAGTACAGCCGAAGTCGTCAGCTAACGCAACATTCAGGCGCATGATTACAGTCACCTCGAGGAGCCACGAGAAGCACTCAGCGATGATTGATTACAACCCCCGGACGACGCGATGCGGTTGTTGTTCATGCATTTATAGCAAACTCCGCGAAACTCCCCGTTCCAACAAAACTCTCGGTTGAACGAAGTAGAACAGGGACACATTCTCCCTTATCTAGCGAAGAACGTTTACCGAGGCTTAACGAGCATCAACGTGATTCCTGTCTCGATGAATTATTCCAGAAAAAAGTGTGGATTTGCATAAAGGTCCGAGCGATCTAATAACCGTTTAGGGTTACACGAAACTTCCTGAATTACGTTTAATGGGTAGCAGTAAGGGAGAAGATTGGCGACACGATAATGATGGCGCGGCTTTTCGTCGAGTTCGCCGGTTGGCTGGAACGGTTGGCGAGGCCTTCGGAGGAGCAGTAGTAGCTTAGCTACCGTTACCTTCGATCTCTCTCGGTTCGGATTGCCGCGCGAATGGCTCTGCCAGCTGGTCTAAGGTGAAACGGTCCGCCCGGCAGCGGCGCGGCGTTCCCATTCATACGTCCCATCGGGCGAGCTCGCTTACTCGCTGCTGGTTAGCTTGCTCGCGCGAGCGCACGTTCCAGCGGTTAACGATAAGTAAGGGTCGCCACTGGAACACCCTCGGCGCGGTTAGCGTGGCAGCGCTTTGAAACGAGACGGATGATGGTAGAGGCAGAACGGAGATCGGTCTGCCGCGCCGGCTGGAGAAAGAGGGAAAGAGTCCGCCGCCAAGCCACGCCACGATACGCCGCCGCCGCGCCGCGCCGGAACAAGTGCAGGCTCGCCCGGTCTCTCGGCGCGGCGCGGCTGCAGGCGGGCAGACAGGTTGTCCAGATTCCACGGAAGGTCGTTTGCTTTGCTTACCGCGGGTCGCGAGAGACAGACTCGTACGCGTCGCGGCCACTTCGACTATATGTACTTAGGAATGAGAGGGACGAGGACGCACGAACAGAAAACCAGCCATCCCGGGACAACCGAGACACCGGGGCAATAGAGGCTACCGACGGAAGGGGCACGCACCAGCATAGCGGTGACACGTGCACAAACACAAGCCGACCCGTGTTTACGGAGCTGGATACCCGCCGATCACCGGTACACACCGTCCGCGAAGCAGTCGTGACGCGGGGCCCGCTTTTGGTCGCATCCGCCGCTTCCTTCTTTGGGGATGATCGCAGAACCCGGATTTCGGTGACCCTGAGTAAGGCTACCTCCGATGGAGCTTTCCGGTGATCGTGAAGAAGGCTGGTACACGCTACTCCTCTTAAGAGCTAGACTCGGATTGCAAGGGTGCGGGGTGCGCCTTCTCATTTCTCGATCATGCAAAGGTAGGGTTTTCAGTAGTCAAAAGCGCTAGATAAAAGATCAATCTAGGCCGCGATCGCCCTCAAAAGTCCAATTTTTTCGTTCACGAGGCGTAAGTTGCATTACTCGACAGCATGTGGCTGTCGCAGCTTTATAAAAAGAGCTACATGCGCAGCTATATGCTTCCGAATAATTCAAATTATGCCTCGTGAACGTAAAAGTAGGACTTGTAAAGGTGTTTTTTGCGGCCTAGGTTGATCTTTTATCTAGCACTTTTGACTACTGAAAACCCCATCTTTGCATTATCAAGAAGGCGCATCCCGCACCTTTGCAATTCTGGAAACGTTTACCCCCTTAACTCCATCATACAATTATTGAATTGATATTGCTGTTATTGTTATTGTTCCAACTATTATTCATCTAATTGTTATAATATCGCTCGAATCCAACTGGCAACGTGTTCATCATCATCTCTTTTCTAAGGGCAACAATTGTTCATTCTGAAATCTTCCGTTTACTAGCGGAACCGTTTACTGCGTCCGTCTGACATGACCGACACAGACTACCTCCACAATGTTTATCGACATATATTTTCACCGAAAACCCTTACATTACCTTTTCTCATACACTTCCTTAGACATACTTTTCTTGGTTATATTTCTAACATACAGGGGTTGAACTGTTGCACGAGATGCTCTGCTCATAATATTAGAGGATAGCAGAGATAACATCGAGTTGAATATGTATTTACAGAAAATAGAGAATCTTGATGTATATATTTATGAAAGGTTCGAATGTACTTAGCTGCAGTCTAGTACTGAGCATTTTGACACCATATGCCCTATATTATTGATTTATATCAACATAAAATAAGATTGATCTTCATTCTGGTCATTTTATCATTTGGCTCCGCCTCAGTGACACTTATTGAGAAACGAAGTCGAAGAGATCGGAGCTAAACTTTATCCGCTTGCCGTGCAGTGGAATAAGGAAGTGGCGAAAGACTTGCTGGCTCGATTTCGTAGATCGAGCGACAGTACCCCGAGGTTTCTGTCGGCCAAGAAAAAGCACCCCGTCGAACAGTACATAAACTATTAATTGCGTACCGGCGGCTTTTCATATCCGTGCGCCGCGCCGCGGTGTTGTGTATCGTGCAATTTGAATTTCTAATTATGGAAAAATACCTTGTAGAAATAACACCAGGATTGACTGCATGGATATATATGGGGGATGAATTTAATCGCGCGCGTGTCTGCGTGCGAATGGCCAAATAGAGCGTTAGAGAAAAAGGCACGAGCAAAAAGGGAAAGCTAGAAGAATGCTCGATCGAATAGCTCATCCCGCGATATTATGATTTAATATTTATTTTCCCCGCATAATACCCGCTATCGTCGGGCGTAGTCGCCGGTAATCATTTAACTCTCGAAGCGCTAATAGGCTATGTATATTCCCCGGCGGTTCGTATCGCCATTTTTTGCCTTATACTTTAGCTTAAATCACCGTTGTAACGACGAACGATGTCTCGAGCTGCTGACTTTATGATTGTTTAATATTCATACATTTCTATATGTATACATGTATGTATTATACGTAGAGTGGTCCGCTCCAATCAGTCTACGCAAGCATCTTTCGAGCTATTAATTTTATTCGCGAAGATATTTCAAATATTACTCTAATTCGAGGTGGATATCTTACGGCGTGCGAGAATCTAATCTGGACGGAGGTGCCGTTGAAATTCCAAGGTGATCTTCGATTTCTTTGAATTCATCGATCAGCGTTACATAGATATGTACATGTACTATTGCTGGCACTGCAGTAGTTATTGGCACTTTTGATTTAAATATTAAGCAAATATTAAGAATTCCTGGTATAGAAAATCACTTTTTTATTGCTTCTTATATATATTTCGAAGCAACGTTGTAAGTTTTCATAACAGAGTTCCACATATGACTGTTAGCAAATGTGCCAATGACTGTACTATTTGTTTTACGATTGTTATTCACTGCATATATTTTATAATAAAAGATTTATGACTCGTAAAACTGTTTGATTTTGCTGAAAAATCTCTATTAGCTTATAATAGTAGAAAGTTAAGCTCGTTTAAACATTTCAAAAAAAGATGAAAAGATTTTTACTACGATTTTGGCTTAGGGTGCCAATTATTGTACAGTTTACCCAACATATGTGTGACGATCACGATTTTTTTATATCGTATACAGAAAATCAAGATAATCATGCCGTTGTTTATAATTCTAATATAGCATAGCACGATATTCGGGGACCTTATACAGGACGTCCCAAAAAAGTCGGAAAACTTTGACAGGGATGATACCTTAGATCATTTCAAGTAAGCTTTACCTTAGCGAAAATTTCCGCATCGGCTTTGTTAAGGAGTTATTAACGAAAAACACAGACCAATCAGTGGCCAACGGCAACGCAACCTGTCGTCGAGCCGGAATTCATTCGCTATAGCCGCGTTCTGATTGGTCCGTGTTTTTTGTAAATAACTTCTTAACAAAGCCTTGGTGGACATTTTCGCTAAGGAGAAAGTTACTTCAAATAACCTAAGGAACCACCCCTTTCAAGGTTCTCCTACATGTTTTGGGACTACAGTTAGAAGCAAAACTGATCACACACTCTTTAAATCAGAATAACTTTTTTATGAATGGACTAAATGATTTCAATTTCTCTGTAAGGTTAGAAGAACTAGTTTAGTCAATGACGTCTAAAAAATATGTTGGAAAAATGCATTTGTTCGGAATTGTGAAAAACAATAGTAAAAATTGATTTTTACTACTTTTTTAGCTGGGCCAATAACGAAAATTTAAAAGATGTGTTTGGTCAACTTGTATAAATTATATACGTTCTGAAAATTTCATTGAAATTGGTTAATTGGTTTACGAGTTATAAATGATCAAAAATGGTAAAAAGGAAAACGAAAATCTTAAAAAATTACCATTTTTACCATTTTTGATCGTTTGTAACTCGTAAATCAATTAACCAATTTCAATGAAATTTTCAGAGCGAATATAATTTATACAAGTTGACCAAACACATCTTTTAAATATTTTTTAGACATCATTTACTAATCTAATTCTTCTAGCCTTACAGAGAAATTGAAGTCGTTTGGTTCATTCATAAAAAAGTTATTCTGATTTAAAGTGTGTGTGATCAGTTTTGCTCCTAACTGTATATTTTTGGGATAATATTTTTTTCATATTTTACAAGAGGAAATAATTATGGCTGGAATAAATGCTGATCGCGAACTAATGTTTGATTCGGAGCTGATTTGGTGAAAAAATTAAAGAATAATCCACAGTAGTCACCAGTGATATTAAATGTTAACCTCGTACTATTTTCTTTACAGTTACAGTAATTAAAACGTCTTTATCCCCAAAAATGTTGTAGTAGGGAAAGGAAAATTTATATTTTTTGTGTGACTACATTCATTTTAATGCTTAAATATTTATTACAAACGAATAATTTAAACGAATTAAATAATTAATATTTGTTAGACTTTGTTAAAATCTTCATGTCGATTCTGACTCGTTAAAATATGGCAAGGGGTTAATTGACAGTAAAGCCGTCGCAATGGTCCGCGAGAATTCGCGACAAACAGGGAGCTGGATTTTTGAAAATTCGCCGGACCGTGTCTGCGGCCCCACCCCCGGCCCGGTGTCATAAAAAGACGATAAAGCATCGTTACCCAATAAACTGTCCTCTCGATCGAGAACCGAGAGAAGAAAAAAGAAAGAAGACGTTTTCACGACCGGCGATTAACACGGGCGCGCAATTTAAGACGGAAACGACGGCCAATCAGGGGCCGCGATCATCTTTATTTTTGGAACGCCAATGAATCAACGACGTCGCCGGTTTCCACGTGTTTGTCGAATTGATGACGACCAATAGTCTTTTATTGCCGTTCCACGGAATCGCTCCGTCCTGGTGCCCGATCGTTCGTTCGCCTTACTTCTTTTTCTTCCCTCAATTTTACGCACGGTACTTTCGTTTCGTGGTCCTTACAATCGCCGTGCTTTCTGATGGCCTGTGACATTTATATTACCCCGGACGAGAAATTAAGGGGCATTAAGCGGTTTACGCTACCTTGTTTCCACCTCGACTCGTCCCGCTTCGAATTCCATTCTCTGCTCGCTGAATCTCCTTCGCGGATCGTGCAGCTCGCGTTTACATTGTCGCACGAATATTTCCGACTACGGTGTAAATTATGGCAATCAATGATTTCCGACCATTCAATAGTAAAGAGCAAGTAACAATTGAGCCATTCACAGGCCAAATCGATTAACTCCACTCTTTGAAATATTTTAAATTTAAGTGTCAAAGCACTTGGTTCAGTCATAATTTTTTTTTATTTATAATAAATTTCCCAAATAATACAGATTAACACCATTAAACGACAAAATTTTGTTTGGTCGCCGAATAATAAATAATTTATTTCAGAAGCCATTTTAAATGCGTATTAACTCCGTACTCTAATGTAAATCGTTGCAATAATGAAATCCGCGTTCAAAAAATTTTGGCGTTTAATGGTGTTAATCTGTATTATTTGGAAAATTTATTATAAACAAAAAAGTTATAACTGAAACAAGTGCTTTGACACTTAAATTTCAAATATTCCAAAAAGTGGAGTTAATCGATTTGGCCTATGAATGGCTTATATGTATATGTATATCTTAGATTTTAGATTAGATTTTAGATTTAGATATCTTAGAAATTAGAGGTTTATTAGCGGTAATGAACTTTTTCTGCAATAAAAAATATATTTTGAAGACTGATTTTGATGTTATCACTTTTTTCACTTGTCAAATCGATTAACTCCTTTAGTCACCCAAAAGTTGTGACATTAATAACGATTACATCAAGACTATTTTTCTTATTTATTCTATATGTATTTATATAGAAGCTATAATGTTTATTTCAATTTTTATTTTAAAGGGAAATTTTGAAAACAATGTATATTATTCATTGGAACAATGATTATCTTTTTTAATCGTACACATTAATCAATCAATCTTGGTTAAAATTTTAATTGATTAATGCCCAACTCTGCAGTCCACCGGCTACTATGTATAATGAATTCAATGCATAAATCATAGCGATCGTATATGATCAAACATAAATAGTATAGAAATTTCCTTCTTCCTGCAATGACTTCAACAACTTCGAAAAAATACATCCATATTTAAATGCATAAAACCCGCAGTATAATCATTACCATTATTTTGATATTCACTTTTCTTCTCTCAGATCTCTCCTTCTTCAATCTAGATTCTTTTTCACACACGTTAGTTTTTTATTCCAGTCACGTTACGTGTCTAATCGAGAAATAAAACAACTGCACTGCATCAAATGCCGCGAACGCGGCGACACACGCAAAAACCACAGAATAAAAGAAAATAGCCAAACGAGAGATAGAAAAGTTCGACTGAAAAAACTCGAGGACTTCTGTTCTTCGAGCTTTCACCGAACGCAAGAAATGCAATCGATATCCGCGTTTCCCCTTGTCGTCGCGCCATGCCGCGTGCCGCAACGAGCAACCGATTCGATAAGGCTGATGTAGACGAATGCGATCGCGGACAACCGATCATTTCCCTGAAAATCGTCGTGCGGTTCACCGAATTAATGATCGGTGTCGTTGCCCCACAGTAGTCCGGAACGTTTGTCGACACGGTGGCGATTTCCTCGTCGATCGTTCGTTGCGCGCGGCTTCCGCGAGAGGGTCTCGCTGAAAAAATCGGCGCCGCTTAGCCAGTAATAAACGCCGTTTAGTCCGTGGAGCGTGACAAACCGACCGGGCGGACACCACTTTTAATTCCCCATCCAGTCGGAGATAAATCAAATTATCGAGAAAACCGATAAATCCGCCATCCCGTTTCATTTTTCAAACGGCGGCGCGGCGGTGCCCGCGAGCAGCGGTGGCCTCCGCGAGTCAATCTGCCGTGACGCGCGTTCGCTTAATCGAAAATGGGATTTTTTCACGGCGAGCGAGAGACAGTCGAAAAGAAACAGCGCGCTCGGTTTCGTAAGGGAAAAGGACGTCTTGACGCTCTCGATTAAAGCGGGGACCGTTTACACCACTGCGCTGTATAGCGAACATGCAGAAAAGAAGAGCGAGAGAGAGAGAGAGAGAGAGAGAGAGAGAGAGAGAAAGAAAGAGAGTCGAGTCTCTCGCTCGAGGTGGTCGAATCGATATCCAGACGCGATTATATTAATTACGAGGCCGCGTTATGAAACGGCCCTGGTGCCGCGTTGATTTCAGCTTCATTCATTAACCAGCTTCTATAATTGCCACGGCGATCGCGCGCCGGCCGTAAAGTATCGCCGCGACGTTACACAGCCGACCACCGATAATTATCACGGACGATGGATATCGATCGTCGGGATATCGATGAAATATCGCGGCGAAGCGGTTACCGCGAAACTGTGGTAAATAGAGGGTAACGCTTCGACTTCGTTAACGAGCCGATCTCGAATCGCTCGATTACGCTCCGGCATTCATTAACAAACCATGCATAAGCTTCGTCGTCGTCGTCTTTCCTCTTTCCTGTCTTTTTTCAACCACCGATCTATACGTCCCATCTTCTTTTTCCTATTTACTTCTTCCCTCCTCTTTCTCTATTATTTTTCTCTCCACCTCTCTGTCTCTCATCCCTATTCTATTCGCACACTAGAGCCCTTATTCCGCGTTCCCGCTCCTTTTTCCTTGCTCGTGCACAATTTCCACCAATGATATCCTCGTCGCGCAGAACTCCATGCTCGTCGCAATTTACGCATGCTCACTCGCGAAACGCGATAATTTCCGTCGATCGCGGGGAGGACCGTTTCACCGTTATAGTCCAAGCGATTTTCCTCGGCGCAGGAAGACGGGACCCATTGAATTCGTCTCCGTGTTTCTCTCGTGGCGGACGACGATCGCCGGAAGCGTTAAATTGGCCCTTTTTACTTCGGCCGAGCCGACGGAATACCGTGGATAATTGGAAAAATCCGTTTTCCGGGTAATTGCCAGGGGGAGACCGGGCGAAGCCGCGCGCCTGCAGTTTCACGATCGTCGTCGTTTTATGCTCTTCGACGCTTGTATGACGCACTTTTTTCTCCTCTTTCTCTCACTGTTTGATCGGCATTTAACGATCTTTACAGTCGTTCCTGGCTGGTCGTTTTTCTGCTTGTAATTTTGTTTCTGTGGAAAGCGGCGTCGCCTCGGGGAACACTCTTTTACGAGCCGATATTAAATTCGAGACGTCATAGCGATTTTATGCGTCGGTGTGCTTTCTCGCCCTTTCCGAATCCTAAAATTAGTTTCACGTTACTGCCCCCCTTCAGATTGCAATGCTCGGATCACATTGTCTTAATTGGCTAATGGTAATCTTATATGGATACTGACTGTTGCTTTATTATCTAACATCGTGTCTTCATCTTTTAGAAACAATTTTGACACACGTTATAGCTGCTGCACGAATTTATTTTTATGTATTAGATGTAGAAATTAATTCGGTGCCTTGATATTAAAATTATTTATAACTCTGGTTTGAATGATTATAATCGCCCACCATTTTGTAACATTTAAGTACCAACACTTACAGTTATGAAACATTCGAAATCTAGTCAAAACAAAAACTATCAGTAAGCAAGATGGCGGCGCCTGACAAGACTCACATACGGCACTGTATATTGTTTGCCTTTCAATTAAAGAAAAATGCTTCCGAAGCCGCTGAAATGATTTGTTATGCTTTGGTCGAAGGTGCAGTTACACATAAAACCTGTAAAAAGTGGTATCAAAGATTTCGGAGCGGCGACTTTGATCTTTCTGATCGAGAACGTACCGAACAGCCAAGAAAATTAAAAGACGAAGAACTTGAGCAGCTCTTTGAAAATTCCGCACAAACACAACATGAGCTAGCAGTGCAACTTGGAGTGTCACAAAAAGCAATTTCCCATCGACTGAATAAGTTAGGATTGATCCAGAAACAAAGTCAGTGGGTATCGCACAAGCTCAGTTCTAAGAACAGAGAACAACGATGCGAAAGCAACAACGGATGTCATTTGTTCATTGGGATGGGAAATCCTCCCACATGCGGCTTACTTTCCTGACCTGGCTCTATCGGATTTTCATTTATTCCGATTACTCCAGCATCATTTAGCAGATACAAATTTCCAAACATTGGAAGAGCTGCGGAAGGTATTGACGAATTCATTACATCAAAACCGCCATCTTTTTTCCGTCAAGGAATTCGACAGTTGGACTAAAGTCATCGAAAATAATGGAGACTATTTCGAAAAATAACAGATGCATGATTACATTATAAATAAATACTAAATTTGTTTTAAAAAGGCACCGAATTAATTTCTACACCTAATAGCAGGTATGGTGTAATGTATAGAGGGTATTCCATAAATATCGGGGAACTTTGACAGGGGTGGTTCCTTAGGTCACTTGAAGTAATCTTCTCCTTAGCGAAAATTTCCGCTTCAGCTTTATTAATCCTTAGCACTCGAATGGTGACTCTAAGGCGCCACTTAAAATTGCTGTACCATTATTCAAAATATTCTTTACATTATTAAATATGTCGGTATTCATATCCATAAAATTTTAAAAATCATAGGGAATGGAAATATTCTAGGTGGGAAGAAATGTTTAATTTTCAACTTAACCCTCTATTGCATTCCGTTCCCAATTGGGGACTTAAATTTCAAATATTCTACAGGGTGTTTCAAAATTCCTTCAACATCCGGAAATGAGAGGTTCCTGAGATCATATGAAGCGATATTTTCCTTTGCTAAAATGGCGGCTTTGTTAAGGAGTTATTAACGAAAAACACGGACCAATCAGAGCGCGACCTAGACGCGTGTTGGCACAGTCGGACAGTTGACAGTTGGCGCGCCGCGGCCGACTGTGCCAACGCGCGTTCAGGTCGCGCTCTGATTGGTCCGTGTTTTTCGTTAATAACTCCTTAACAAAAGCCGATGCGGAAATTTCCGCTAAGGAAAAAGTTACTTCGAATGACCTAAGGAACCACCCCTATCAAGACTCTCCGACATTTTTGGAACATCCTGTATATTTTTTATCAGTAGACTGCGGATTTTATGCACTTATAGCAAAAATAAGTGGGTGAAACACAAAATGCAAGAAACATCAAAATACAGAAACAATACTGTTAAGGAATCAATTTTTATTATTCATTAACTCCCTTTGCTTATAATTGATACAGACAACTTTTATTTTGCATGAAGATCCGCAGCCATCATTTTACGTCTTTTTCGTGTCGTGCTCTTTCAAGAATAATTTATGTATATACAAGGTGTCCCGCATACAATGGACAATCGATTAGGAAATAATTCTACACGTACAATTGAGACGAAACTGAAGAATACAATTTTTTCATTTGATGTTCCATTTTCGAATAAATGGAGTTTGAAAATTCAGCTAATACGTGTGCTATTAGATAGGAATCGTCTGATGCGTCTGACCATGACCCACCGATTCTACTGCTTGCTATATTAAAGCACGCGATCCCGACGGTTTTTAAACTAGTTTTTCTTGAAAAGAATGCGTCAAAAGATGTTATTAGTTTCGTCACACTTTTGCGTATAGAATTACTTCCTATTGTCCATTGTATGCGGGACACCCTGTATATATATATGTTTCAAAATTTATACTTATATGTCTCTTTCCAAGTGTGTAAAATAAGGCGCATATAGAAAGTATCCCAGTGACAACTCGTTTCTCATATCTAGACTGCGGATGCTTATGCAAATTCGCATTTTTATTGCCAAGCATTACGAAAATGAGGTAATTTCGCTGATTTTTATTTCCCGCATTAGTAATTTCAATGAGTTAAACACACTATATAAACGGGGATAAAATTTTATGGAAATTTCTTCCAGCTTCTTTTCAGTAAGGTTTTTACAAGCTATATAAATGCATAAATATCCGTAGTCTACTGTAAGAACCGTTTTAAATTCAGACTTCTTTTCCCCGTTTTATGGCAGTTTTGATGATATCACATTACTCGATCGAGTATCAACAATCCGAGAAATTAGAAGCTGCATTCCGTTTGTAATTGCACCAGAAATAACACATCGAGACTTCTGCACTGTGATCTGAAAGAAATATTAGTGTAAATAATGCTCGAATACTTTCGAAAGAAACTGAGGTTAATCATTCCTACAGAAATTTCGTTCGTCATATCTTATTACTAGACTGCGGATCTTCATGCAAAATAAATATAATTTTTGATAAATTTTTCACATTGAAAGAATCGTAACAATGTTTTTAGATTTTTCTAATCTTTTAATACTGTGTTTTAAATTTTACCCAACCAATTTCTTCATAAATGCATAAAAATCCGTAATCTACTTATTAGTAGACCGATATAATAAAAGACTATGAAGACATTCAAGAATTCAAGAATGCTGTTGCATTTTTCCCAGCTTATCAGAATTATTAAAAGAAGAAATATATTGCCATTTCATTTAAGTTCCTCGCGATCGGTTTAGATTATCAACGGAATCCTGATAGAGTACGGTAAGCATGAATATAATTTTCGTTTAAGTTGGTCCTTTTGAAGAATAACTTCTTCGAAGGTCATTCGAAGGTCAATATATTATAGATGGTTGAATTTGTCTTTTCATTAGCTATAATGTTACACTGATCAAAATACGTCGTTCCATTAAAAGAAACGACGATGACCTTGAAATATCCGTCACAATAATTGTCCCACTGAACCAAACATTTTCTACCTGAAACATTTTCTTGTATTACTAAAACAATGGAGATATTTTGGATGTAAGTCATAGCTGCCTCACCTTGTATAGTTTATACTAATGTGAATATTACGATGCAATAAACTGAGGGAATTATTTTTCGAATTAAAAAGAAAACAAAACTCGTCATCTCAAGTGGAAAGGTTAATAATCCGAGTAATTAGACGCTGCATTCTGTTTGCATTCAAATTAGAAACGGCACATCAAGATTATGGCATGGTCGCTACCATTTAATCAATTCGAAAGAAAGATTCAAGAATCCCGTAGCCGTAGAACAACTCCGAGTGACTCACAAGTGAAATTCCAGCCACTGGTAGAAGTAGAAACGCATATAATAAAGCTTAGATTTTCCAGCCGCTTGTAAAAACGCCAGCTATAAATGAGGCTTGGATTATCTCGAAAGCGATTGGAGTTCGTAATTCGCTAACCCATTCCTCCAGAAATTCGTCTACATTAATTGCTCGTCTTGCGATACCCGTACGATTTCCTCTATCGCATTTCTACGAAGTTTTAAGTGAACCTCGTTGCACGGACTGTCCCATCGTTTTGCGTACAATAATATTAAATCATTACAGGATAAAAATCCTGTCGCATCCGATGCGAGTGAATCCGAGGAAGCGGACGAGAGACATCGGTGATGACACCGGCGCGGCAGGACAACCACGCGTTCAAATCACCGAGATCATCGTACTTACTGACGCGCTTGTCCGCGTTGCGCGGCTTCGATCGCGCCTCAGATAGACAATTTCTTTAAATTCTATTTAAATTCTATTAGCAAGCAAATGATCCGGTAATGAGGGAAACTCACGATACGGGTGGAATGTCGCCGCGGAGTAACGGTCCTCGACTGGCAGACACGCGAAATCTAATCGGAATCGTCGCGCGATTAAGCGGACGCGTAGTACCGGTCTACTTAGCCGTGACACCGGCGCGGCACGGTGTACAAACGCAAAAAAGTCAAGTCAAGTCGACTTATCCCTGAAGCCCGGCAGATTGTTTTATTGGTCGTTGTACGGGATGTTCATAAATAACGATCGTCAATGGAAAATTTACGCACGCCGATGGATTCGCGCGGCCGAAGTCCACTTAACCGATCTAACGGTACGGACACGTTGAAACGATTAAATCGCCTGAAAGGATTAGGATGACCGGTCCCGGACACTCTTCCCAGGTTCGTCTCCGTCCGATTTTTGCTCAGTTGACTGGAGAAGAGTACCGCCTGCCTGCCTCCCTGCCTGCTAGCTTGCCCCAATGTAGCATGTTACGGCGAGGATCGGCAACGCCGACGATGCAACAATTTGAATTGATTATCGCGTTATGCGCGCTCGATAAATCGGCGAACGGCGAAATGGGCCGCGTGATTTACGCACGAGCCACTTAAGGGGCTTAAATCATCCCCACCCCCACCCCCCGATCTTGTTCGATCGCCTTCTTTCGCATCCACCATGAAATTTTCGGAGAACCCCAGGCTGTATTCGCCACTTAATTCATGCTAAATACTAGAAAAATAGCGATGGAAATTTATATGCGAATATTAACCCTTTGCACTTATTTTATCTCGAAAATTAAATATTTCTTCTGACCTAGAATAGTTCCATTCTATATGATTTTTCATACAATACTGAAATGTTTAGTAATTGATTAGTAGACTGCGGATCTTTATGCAAAATAAAAATTTCTCACCTAAATTACAACAAACTGGAATGAAATAGAAATTTATTTTCTTCCTTATTATGTTTAGTAGGTTGAGAATAATATAATAGTATGTTTAAATTTTTATAATATGTTTGCTATTTTAAATTACACCTATTCATTTTTGTCATAAATGCATAAAATCCGCAATCTATTGATTGGATACCAACGTATTTAATAATGTGAGCAATATTTTGATAATGGTACAGCAATTTTTAGTGGTGACTCTCTCTGAAGCACCACCCGAGTGCTAAGGGTTAAATCCGCTTCTTCCAGGATTCAGCGAGCTACGTTTCACAAGTTATCTTTGGGGTTGTTCGATGAACCCTTCGCACTCGAAGCTACACTGGATTCCGAAAGTGTTTGAACACTTTTCCCATTCGCAAGAAATTATTGATATTTGAACTGTGACAATTTTGTTTAAGAAAATGTAGAACCATATAATTCGATTCACTTTGAAGCTTGAAGCCTCTACTTTTGCTATCCAGCGTTCATTTCTGTTTAAGATATTTTTGCGTAATATAACAAATTGGGTAACTGAAAACGCTCTTCGGGTCCAGAATGTTGCAATTATCTCAAAAACCAAGACATTTCTTTTGATCTAGAATATTTTCATTTTATATGATCCGTTTTATTTTATGCATTTTAAATTGAGTTGGTTTTTACAGATGTGGATGAAGTATACATATAAATTGAGTATGATTTTGACTCATTCAACACGTGAATTGTTTTGAATAATGATGTGGCAATTTGTACCAGCATCATTATATAATAGTTAAACTGCGGATCTTTATGCATTTATAGCAAGATTGAGTAGATGGAATTCAAAATTGTTGGAAAATTTAAAAAATTGAAAATGTCAATATATGATTTTTTGTCTATTAAAACCATTAAAGTAAGAAATAACATTCAATTTAATTCCTATTTTTTTGCAATTGATGCAGACAATTTTTACTTTGCATAAAGATCCGCAATCTGATAATAGCGAAAAGCATTAAAATTATTAACTTCTAGAATCGAATCTGCATGTTTCATTTATTCGAGTTCGGTAAGAGATTTAACACTCAAACAAACATTTTTCTTTTTACGATTATACATACTCCGCTAACAAAATATATTTTATTGTAATTCCTATTTACTAATAAAGTGCTAGCAGAAATCATATTGCTGCGGTTTCTTCGAAAGGCAAAGCTCCGAATCTCTCCCAATCTCTGCTACAAACAAGTATAAACTGAATGAAGCGTTGGCCATTCCCAATCACCGTCCAATGAAATGTGTAATTTTCATGATACAGGATTGCGTAACTCGACAGCCTAGTTCCTAGTGTTAGAAGTAGTCGCAAAAAGCACCGAGGAAATATCCCCTTATTACGATATGCGTCGAATCGGCCGGACGAAATCGGAAAAATCGAGGGAACGACCCAATCGTCCGGCAATCGTTCTAATAATTGTAACGTACCAGGACCTTCATCCGATCGACCCTTTAATTCCTGCCTGTGTTTCCTTTCCCCACCGTGAAATCACTTATGGTCCAGCCATGAACCGAGCGTATCTCTGTCGCGCGCGTTCCTCTCGCGGTCGCAGAGCATTATTTCTAGTGAACGCTTGCGTTTAAAGGGTGTTATTACGCGTATCCGATGGAGGGGCGTAGCCGGAACGTTTCCAGGGCTTTTCGTGGACAAGAAACGCGGCTTGATCTCGTGGATAGATAAATCTTCGTCGGACCAGCATTAGGATCGCTCTACCAAATAACCACCTCAGTCTGTGGATCGCGAAAAAATTATCGGACCCACAGAACAAATTTTGGGTGTGCGAATAAATTGCAGAACGGTTGTAGGAAACGAGACACAAATTATGGGGTCAATAGAAACATTTTAGGACATGCGGAAAAATACAACCCACAAAATGTTTCAGGACTTTTCGTGGACAAGAAACGGGGTTCGATCCCGTGAACAGATAAATCCTCATCGCATCAGTAGTAGGCTCGTCCTATCAAATGATAGTAAATTGCAGAACCTATAGACAAGTTTGAGAAACCAACAGAGAAATTATGCAACCTGTAGACAAATTGTAGGATGTGTGAACAAATGACAGATCCAACAAAAAGTTGCAGGAATCAAAATAAAAATAGTGGCCTTATAAAAAACATTGTGGTACTTACACAGAATTTGTAGAACTTTCGGAAAACATTTCGAATCCATGAAAAAAATTGCAGACCAAAAGATTGTTTTACTCATTAGATACCTGTGATACAATGTCTAGAGCGTACACAAAAATTGTGGGACCTATAAAAATTGTGGAGCACGGGAAAAAATTGTAGAATTTCAAAGAGAAAGTTCCAGGATCCAAGAAAAAATTGTAGCGCCTCAAAAAGTTTAGAAATTTGTCGGCTCATTGCTTAGTATTCGTAGGGTTAGTAAGCTGTGTTGTGGCATCGTTTGAAAAATTGTTTATCCGATAGAATGTTCATTTTGGGAAGGCGAATTTGTTCGAGAGACTGACGTTCTGAGAGTCGAGGTTCGTGAAACAGCGATTGTTTCTAATGTGGGCAGATCGGGGCTTAGCTCGGAGGACGCGACCGGTTATTACCGGCGTCAGTCGAACGAGAACGTGTCCCCGGCTGTCACGAACCGCGATAACGAGTCCCGCGTCCGATTGCTATGATCGCTCGGTGATTTTTCTGCTACCGACAGACGGCCCGGCAACGAAGCAGTAATTTCTTGTTCGACGCCGCGCCTCGACGATGTTTGATTTTATTGCTGGAATTCCGATATCTTCCAGGTCCTGTGTAGATATCTATTTTATGCTACTTCTGGTATACGCTGGACATGTACACGCGACGGTCTATTAAAGCAGCAGGTGTTCGCTCTTTTAGAAAGCACTGGAAAAGCTGCGTCAAACTGCCAGCCTGTCCCGAGAACCTTTTTACCTCTTCGCTCGCAGAACCGCGAGCTAATCCGTCATTTATATTCAACTGTATCTTAAAGACAATTTTTACCAGTCTCTCTAATATCCAAAGGAACTATAAATTGCAAATTGTTCCCGTCTATCGCAGTATACGTCGCATCAAATCATTTCTAGTTACGTTATTAGACTCGTTATTTCTAGACTCGTTATTTCTACTTTATCTTTAATAATTTACTTTGGTAAACTCATTTAAAATTTTAATCACGGAGCTGCGGACTTTATGCGTCTATAATAGGTGCACACGCTTTCTAAAGTTCCACGCGATTTTTAGTTTGCCACGTGTTCACGAAGCTTTCATTTTTCATAGACATTTACTTCCTTTCTTGACCGTTTTAATAAGTCAACGATAATATAACAGTAATTTCAAATTCTTTAAATATTTCATTGTTTACTAGAATCTTTCAAAATGTTATATATAGTATCTATATTATATATTATATATAGTATTCCGTTGAATTTCTGCTAAAAACTTATATCATTATTTGCAAGATACAGAAACTTCATAGTCATTTACTTCCTTTCTTGACCGTTTTAATAAGTCAACAATAATATAACAGTAACTTCAAATTCGAATTTTTCAAAACATTCTTATTGTATTCAGTTGAATTTCTGCTAAAAACTTTAAAGGTAAATGCTGTTCAGAATAGTGATCTTGAGAACGTATTTCAAGGTCATTGAAATCGGAGAGGAGATGCACATCGATAAATCGATTAACAAATGAAGTTTTTTGCGAATTCAGTAAAGTCGCGATATTCCTCCGCGACCTTCTATTCAGAATTTATCCACTGCTTACCCACTCCACTGCCGGCCAACGTCGTAGGGCGGCGATGATTGATCTCGGCTCGGGTATATCGGTGTGAACCACTACTAATCCAATTACAAAACTTCTTTATTTTTCATTATTGTTTTATGGGGCTTTCACCAACTTATTTCTGGCATTTTTCTGATTAAAATGACACCAAACACGATATAATTTCAACTATATTTAGTACTTTAATCGACGGAAAGAAAGAAACGCGGACAGTCGCCGCCGTTGGCACAGTTCAAAGGTCCGCGTGTTCGCTGTCCTTTCTTGCGCCCGAAACATCGTCGATTAAACCACTAAATACAGTTGAAATTATATCGTGTTTGGTATCATTTTAATCAGAAAAATGCCAGAAATGTTGGGTTGGCAAGGAAGTAATTTCGGTATTTTAAGGTGAAATAGAGCCCAATTTTTTTATTCAAGCAATGAACTTTAATGAATAAGATATTTTGTTCGATGACCTTTTGCCAAAAAGAATAAATAAGAAAATATTTTGTTGATTAAAGTTCACCACTTGAATAAAGAAATTCGGTTTTATTTCACCATAAAATATCGAAATTACTTTCTTGCCAACCGAATAAGTTAGTGAAAGTCCCATAAAAAATAATGAAAAATAAAGAAGTTTTGTAATTGGATTAGTAGTGGTTCACACCGATACGGTGTGAACGTTTTCTACGTTGGGCTTCGATCGTACTCTCGGCGCGGTCGGCGCGGTAGATACAGTCATAAAAAAATAATATCCCTGCACGATATGTCTCCGTGCAGAACATAGGCGTTTCAAAAATATCGCGACTTTACTGTATCTCGAAACTAGAGTCGACCGACAGAAACTTGCGAAGGAAATGTTGTTCAGAATGATGACATTGACAATATATCTGAGGTTCATTGAAATCTGAGGGAAGGACCTAAATCAACAAGTTCATCCTAGTTTTGATGTCTCTGGCGACCCAAGATATGTCTGTACACTAACCTTCACTAATTGCAATTGCAAATATCAAGTCCTTTTGACTTCTTTCGACCATTTGGAATGTTTAGTTTAGAAAATGTTCAAATTGGTGTCTCTGATGACCCAAGAAATGTCTGTACACTAGCCTTCACTAATTGCGATGCAAATATCAAGTTCTTTTGCCTTTTTAAACCATTTCGAACGTTTAGTCTTAAATTCTGAAGGTATCTGATGTGAGAAAATTTATATGTACAGAATTTTGTAAGTAAGTAAAAACTGTACCTCTCGAGGGTTAATTTCTGCAATTTCCACTCCAACCAGTTCTTCCTAAATAAACTTTACCAATTGGAACAGCCTATAGATCTTCCGTACTCTCCTTCCCTCCATTGTCTGGCTCGATTCGTACGTAAACAAACATGGCATCATTCCTATCCTTAATACCTATTGTGCGGCCGAGCGGAGTGACGGTTAGCAAACAAAAGGTATGATTCGTTACCGGATCGCTGGGAGTAAAATCAGCCGATAATCGTGAGTTTTCCATAAAGCGGTGCGTGTGCAGGCCTCTCGCGAGAAATAATAATTGATTACACGTCGCGCTTGTTACGGCGCGCCCAGGGCCGTCGTCGATATCGTGAAAATCTTGGCGATCGATCGATCTCGAAAGAGGAGGGGGGCTCGGTTACACGGAATCGTACGAATTCGCGGTGCCCGTCTAAACGAGGCTCGTGATTATGGTGTTTTTCGCGGATCTAGCATTACCGAGCATGCCTCGTGGCTCGGCTCCTAGACGGAGCGGTAATGATCGTCGCGCACTCGCTTATTACCGGCATAGTATAAACACCGGTGCTGTCTGTCCGCTCGGTCTCGCTCGATCGACCGACAGAAGTGTGTCCGCATGGGGGAGGGGGGACGCCCCCCATGGGAGCCCCATGGCAGGCCCATTGGCCCCATAGTGGGGCCCGCGATCGGAAATTGCGGTTGCGTGGACCGTGAACGAAATGGAACGCGTCGAGGAACCAATCGTTCTAATGGAAACTTATTGCTGGCGATAATGAAAGTTAACAGTGCAATTTTCGATACGGCTTCGTCCGAGAGGCGGTTGCGCAGCTGGAGCGCATTGTGTAACTGCGCGCCGCTGGAACTCGCTTGCAACTCGCTGGAAACGAACCGCACGAGTGCGTAATGCCAGTTCATAATGCGGTTGCGTCCTGTTCATCTTCGAGTACGTACTGCGAGAGTGGAATGCTTATATGGTGGAAGCATACCGCGATGCGTGCAACGAGCGTACAGTCTAACATTGTAATCCCCGGGCTCTCGTGGTGTGAGTATAATCGTCCGATCGCGCGTACCTACTCGGAGTGCGTACCGATATAATTATTTTCCGCTTCACGGTGTGTATTACAGGTGTACGCGAGCGTGATGCTGGTTCTCGACGCGAGTAAGTCGGACTACATACACTTCGCGATCCTGGTTTCGTGCGATACCGCGAAATTCAATCGCCATGGTGAACATTCTAGCTAAATCGATGCATGGACACTAGGACTGTTACTTTCCTTCGAAGGTCGAAGATTTCGAAGCTTCGATTTCAAAAACTTCAAAACTTCGATGGCGATGAGAATCGATGTTTCGAATTTCGAACATCCGTAGTATTGTAAATTATTAGAAGATTGTAAAAAACGGAGTTTCTTTTTCTTTAATCTAATTTTTGTGTTAATATTTTTATTTATCAAAAATCGTGACATTGGAATTTCGGGCACTTCGAAGCTTCGGAAAAGTAACAGCCCTAATGGACAATACTATGGCCGTCCCTAATACAGGCCGGAACGTGGGATGTGGCAGCACCGCATACAGACAAAACATCAGTCCGATCAAGCTACTGCACATGAGCCGTTGTATTTCTGTGAAAGGACTGATTCCTGAGGTCATTTCAAGTAACTTTTTCCTTTGCGAAAATGTTCTCCGCGGCTTTGTTTTCGAGTTATTACGGACCAATCAGCGCGTGGCTACAACGGACGGATTCCGGCTAAGCCAATCCGACGCCACGCTCAACGGGACTTGCAGCCAAGCTGGAATCCGCTCGCTGTAGCCGCGCTCCGATTGGCCCATGATTTTCATTAATAACTCCTTGACAGATTAACTTCAATGTCAACTTCAAATGACGTCAGGAATTACCCCTTATATGGAAGTACAATGTTGTTGAGAGAGCCTGTATAATGAAATACAAAACCAAAAGTCTTTAACTTTTTAAAATGTAGGCCTGTAGATTTTAACAAGAAAATGCAAAAATCTAAGTTTTAATATTTGGATTCCACTGGTTTAAAAGTTATGCGCATATAAAGTCGAGCTATTTCAAGCGTTTTAGGCAGTTAAGTACGCTGCTATGTTGGTTTGCCGCGGAGAAGATTTTCGCAAAGGAAAAATTACTTGAAATGACCTTTAGAATCCCTTTGAAGAATGTACAACATTTTTGGGACACCCTGTGCAGAGACGGCCATGACATAACGTGAACGATCGGACTGAGACAGCGTTGCCTTTACTAAAGACGGCCCACAGTGGAGTAAACCAATGAATTTTGTGTCAAAATCCAAGAACTTTCGATATAAATGAGATAGAGCGATGATTTTTTTAAAATTAAAGCTGAAATATTGCTGAATACGGGAAAAATAGATAGACTATGGTGCGAACGTTTTTTAACTTTGAAAATATGTGTTAAACTTGCAGAATTTTAAGAAAATTGTGATTTATCCAATACCACGTACGGAAAGATTTTTTTCTTGACATGCTATACATCATTTTCCGTAGATTTTGTCACGCTAATTTCAAATGTGTTCATAAAATTTGTCTACCACCTCAGGCTTTTACAAAAAATCGATTTTTGTGAAAAAAACTAATGACACCAATTTTGTCGTTAAAATGATTTGATAACCCACATATTGTATTCTCATATATGTCAAGAAAAAAATCTACCCGTATGTTGTATTGGATAAACCACAATTTTCTTGAAATTCTGCAAGTTTAACACATATTTTCGAAGTTAAAAACCATCTTACCATAATCTCTCTATTTTTCCCGTATTCCGTAATATTTCAGCTTTAATTTTAAAAAAAATCATCGCTCTATCTCATTTCTATCGAGGTTTTTTGATTTTGACACAAAATTCATCGGTTTACTCTACTGTGCGGCCGTGGTACCATACCTACAAGTATAAGGACGCGTTGGCAGCTAGCGGTTCGCGTTCAGTGTAGGGGAGAGTTGTCTCATGAGTACTGGTCACCTAAATCGTACTCGGTTCGTAAATCGTAAATCGGCTCATTTTTTTGATAACCAATTAATGTTTGCGACTTCTACTGGTAAAAATATAAAGCATTTATGGAGTCGGTAATATAGGACACAACTTGTGTTATCTCGATTGATTTCGCGCCAACCTGTAGAAGCCGAAAGATTTCAAGTAAGTTCGATGTAAATTTTAACCAATTATTTTAAGACAAATCTCAATTAAATATAATAATTGATTAATACATTTTGTGTTTCCTTTGAAATATATTTAATATACCATCTTTATAATAAGTTTATAATATAATTTATATAATCTTTTAGGTTAGATAAATAATATTTCTATCAGTTCGCTTAGTTTCCTGAATCGTACCGCAATTGAAACTCTTAGATCGTGCGATTTAAGAAATCACACTGAAATTTTATCTAGGTCTTAATTCACTAACACTTAATATTAATTACCATCTACAAGTACGTCGGCATCAACGATCATTACTGTAGAAAATGAAGAAGACTGATTTTGTTCTCTATGCAATCAAACACGTTTAGAAAACATGATTCAGTGCCTAAATTATGGGTTTATGAAGCTTGTGAAGGAGTGTTGAAAGAAGACAAAATATACTATTGTTCAAAATGTTTGTAATACTTTTTACTTTTAATGTTTTCTAAGAGTTTATTGTTTCAATCTGGTATATTTCATGTTTTTTATAAAAATTAATATGTTTATTTGTTTTTATACTATTGTGTTTCAATATAATAAGAAAGATAAATTATTAAAAATTATACTTGCAAAACAAAATTTATTTCCAAATAAGGTGAGTACGATTTTGGAAATACAGTAGTACGATTTAGGATATAGGTGTCCTAAATCGTACTTTTACAATGTCTTCTAAAATTACTCAAATCGTTCTTTTAATTTTGTTTTATATGTAGAATGTTTATTTAGAAGGTTTCTGCGAAGATCAAAGTATAATTGCGAACAACAATTTTAGTAAAAATATGTATTGTTTATTAGATATATCAAAAATCCCTTAGGTAGTACGATTTTGGCAACTCTCCCCTGCGGATCTATGATGCTAAATATAATAAATTAGAACACGTTTAGGTGTGGGCAATGAAGTACAGCGCCCCGTGCACAACTATATCGATAAAATGGAACTTTATAACGCCGCACGCGAACAAGGCACCGCGTATAAGAAATTTACAACCGAAATTCGTTACATAAACGAGCCATAAATGCATATCGTAGCTATGTATGTTATTCAAGTGCACAGTGCTTCACAAAGATGTACTTGCGCATAATGCAACCGTACGGCGCGGACGCATAACGCTTGTACATAGTGAAAGTGTATAACGCAACGCATCATAAATTATATAGTGCATGATATAAAAGGATAAAGTAATTGCATAATGCAAGTGCATACCGCAGCCCACAGATCCGAGCGCACACTGTTCAATAAACACACATTGTAAACAATACAATTACGCAACGCGACCGCAATTTTATAACTGTTCCACAAATACATAATATACAACTGCCGCGGTTCCACTAACTCGATTAAACCTCCGAAGTTGCATCACAAGCGAATATTCTGCGGTGCACGACCAATCGTGCAGATTGTTACATCGAGTCTGTGTGAACGTCACACTATACATAATAAACGGAGCCATACTGTGTTTATGTGCTTATAATTAGACTTCGATTTTATGCACTTATCACGAAAATAAACTGGTTCGGTAAAACACGATACAAACGTTTAAAAAATCCAGAAATACTGTTACTTTATTTTCAATTTATTACAACCATTAAGAGGAGGAACAAAGTTTTATGTGACTCCCGTTTGTTGCTGATGATGCAAGACATTTCCATTTAGAAATCCGCAATACACTCGTAATATGTAAGCCGGTCAATGCAATAAGAGGTGCAAGTCAATTTACCTCGTTGATTATTTATTTTTGTTGATTTATGCAAAATAAAAATTGTCTGCACCAATTACGAGAACGGGAAGTACGTAAAAATTGATATCCTGCCCTAATAATTTTAGTAGGTTATAAGTAGAGTGTAGATTATGATGCAAAATAAAAATTGTCTCCAGTAATTGCAAGATGCAGGAGCCACATAGACATTTGTTTTTGTTGGAACGATGGAAGTCAGCATTATAGGTTAGTGAGATCGTTTTTTATTAATCGAACAAATAAGGCTTTTATGGCTTGTGTACGGTTAATTTTGTGAGTAACTGTACATCTTTGATGTTGTATAGTGCTTCCGCTGTTCTCACGTTGCCGTTAGAGTGCATTATTAGAGTACAATAAATAAAGTATATTTTGTGTGTCGCTTCCCGTGTAATTACATCACGCAACTCAAGTCTCACAGTTTCTTTTTTGAATCATTCTGATAAGCTGAAAATAATACAACTCCGTATCCATTTAATTGAAAATCCTCCTCAAATTCATTCTACTAAAATATTTCCAATGTATGGGATAGCAGATAATAAAGTAGAAAGACGTATTCATCCGACTTGAAACATCTATGTACTATATATTATTTATTAAAATATTATATGTATATATGCAACAGCAACGATGTATTTAACACTAAACCTACCGGTCAGTCACAGCACCGGTCAGCATGACCGGTACCAGATTTTTTATTTTACGATTATTGATATAATAAAAATAATTGCATAAGAAATGATTGTATATAGTTAGGAGCATAACTGATCACACACACTTTAAATCAGAATAACTTTTTTATGAATGGACCAAACGACTTCAATTTCTCTGTAAGGCTAGAAGAATTAGTTTAGTAAATGACGTCTAAAAAATATGTTGAACTAATGCATTTGGTCGGAATTGTGAAAAACAATAGTAAAAATTGATTTTTACAACTTTTTTAGTTGGGCCAATAACGAAAATTTAAAAGACGTGTTTGGTCAATTCGTATAAATTATATACGGTCCGAAAATTTCATTGAAATTGGTTAATTGGTTTACGAGTTATAAACGATCAAAAGTGGTAAAAATTGCAATTTTTCAGGATTTTCTACCACTTTTGATCGTTTATAACTCGTAAACCAATTAACCAATTTCAATGAAACTTTCAGGACGTACATAATTTATTCGAGTTGACATCTTTTAAATCTTCGTTATTGGCCCAGCTAAAAAAGTTGTAAAAATCAATTTTTTCTATTGTTTTTCACAATTCCGAACAAATGCATTTTTTCAACATATTTTTTAGACGTCATTTACTAAACTAATTCTTCTAGCCTTACAGAGAAATTGAAGTCGTTTGGTCCATTCATGAAAGTTATTCTGATTTAAAGTGTGTGCAGTCAGTTTATGCAATTATGGCTTTTGAATATTTTCTAAAAATGCTAGGATATAAAATATGACAGAGTTTAGTACGATTTTAACTTATTTCAGATCTAAAAAGGATACTCTACCACGGGAAACAAGATTCTATTCTATTCCACTTTCTTAAAATTCGTCTACAAAAATTGAAAATTGCATAAACATCCGCAGTCTAGTGATCAGTTATGCTCCTAACTGTATATGCAACAGCAACGATGTATTTAAATTCCTTGAATGGGTTTACTGTCGTGTAATCTGCCTACTCATTCTTGTCATAATTGCATAGCAATCCGCAGTCTAGTTATAAGTAATGTACCATAAATATTAAATGATTGTAAATGCATAAAATTCATGTAACCCAAAATGTCGATGTCCTTCGACTTTTTACTTTAACACGATGCTTCCTGTCCGAAGAATTACAGTTTGTCCGGTAACCATCTTTCTCGACTTACACCGCTTTTGCATTGAACGGCTCGTTTATTTGTACTTATAATATTTCTATAGATAATAAGATTATAAGCGTACAGCCTCGTGCGTTCACGATACTATTCGATGGCCGGCCATACGAAAAGTGCTTGGACTGTCTATCGAGGAACACTTGGAATTATTATAATCACGCGAATTAATCGCTCCTCGAGGGCAAGCGCTCGCGCAGGACCATCGATTGCCACAGAACATAAAGCCGAGCGCACGAACGCGGGACAAAAGTACTCCCGATAATGAGAGTCTCGTTAAGAGCCCGCTATCGGGACCCACATAATTTCCCGCGGCGAACTGACGGACGTGCGCTATACCAAGCGAAGTTTCGACGTTGAAACAGAACTTTGAATTGTATCCGACGGTGATCTTTGAAGCAGTCTACACCCACCTTTTTTTTACACGGTAGATGTGTTCCTGAAAAAAAACGTGCTGAAAATAATGGAAACTTGACTGTATAAGTTCCGACATATGTGCAGTGGATCCGAAAAGTACATACACGTGTTTCAACATGAAATTTCCGATTCTCGATGGATTGATGATATTCAACTTGTCGTCATTTCGTAAAAAACTATTGTGTGGCAATAAACTTGGACTCGTCTTGAAGCTTGAAGATTTTACTATCGTACAAAATTATTCATTTTCCTCGAAAATATTTTTACAGGACCGCATTTATTTATCAAAATGCAAGGATATTAGGATAAGAATATGCATCCTCGAAACAAAAAATGGTCAAAATCGAATTTGCTCCAAAGTCCGACCTGCTCGAAACAGTGAATTCCAGTTCTGCGAATACTCGGCAAAGAGAAATATTAGTAACGATCGGCAAGGCTCGGAGACGGGTATAGAATTCGTTGTAAACCGGGTCTGGGTTCTGTCCCCGGTGTCCCCTTGGTAATCGATCTTTTTCGATCATTCCGATCGGTATATCTCGCGGTCAGTCTTTTCCATCGCATCGGTCTGAAGACGCGGTGCGACATACATATCGGGGCACAACGTAGAGAAAGACGCGCGAACGCAGGGGAGACAAAGGAAGAAATCGTTCGTGGAGAGATGCTGGTATACGAGCATCGTAATTCGATAAACGTACAGATCGTTGATTTTGCGCCGGTTTTCTGGGTAGTCGGACGCATAAAACACCGCATCACGTGACATGATGGCGATCGACCGCCAAAAGGGGGAAGAGTTTTATGCGGAAAGGATCAACGAGGGAACCACCGCACTAGTGCTGCACACTGGTCCACAACAGTGGACGTGCTCTAATAAAGATATCTATACAATAATTTCTTATGAAATCATTTTTATTATTTCAATAATTGTAAAATAAAAACTCTGGAACCGGTCATTTTGACCGATGGTAGTCGGTTTAGTGTTAACCCTTTGCACTCCGAATTATTTTTCAATTTTGTTGCCGACAACTCCCTACTATTTTAAATGTTTTGTTTGAAATTTACTTCAAAGGACAGTTCCTCGACTGTTACTTATTTTAAACAACTTTGTTAACTAATTATATTAAATATAGCTCTCAAACTTTGTTGTAATTTATATTTGTGGAGTTTATATTTGTTTTAACTAAAAAATAAGACAATTAAATAAATAAAGGAAGAACCAATATAAGAACCCGTTTTATTTATATTTTTCTTTCTCTGATTTCGAGTCACACTCGACAAACGAGTGCAAAGGGTTAAACCACTAAATACAGTTCAAATTATATCGTGTTTAGTGTCATTTCGCATAAAACACCTCGTCAAGTGACATGATGCCGATCGACCGCCAAAAGTGGGAAGAGTTTTGCGGAGAGGATCAACGAGGGAACCAGTGCTGCACACAACAGTGGACAAGCACACAACTGGACCACAACAGTGTGTTGAGTAAATGTTATTCAGAATAATGAATAAACTGATTTATTTGTTACTCGTGAATAACACTTATCAATATGTTCATTATTCACGAATAACATGAATTGTTCCTATTCGTTATTGTCTGTGGTTGTCAGGAAGAACGCCGCATGTCACATAATTTCACTTTCGAGATATTGCCATTTAAAGTTTTGATCACTAATGCTTTGACATAGGACATCGGTTAAATTGCATTATTTTTTGAGCCTTTCGAATTTATTTTCAGGACTTTTTTTCTGGTAAATACGTAAATCCTGTACTATGAAGATCAATTAATGCATAAACTCAAATTGTTTGAAATTGTGACATGCGGCGTTTTTCCTGACAATCACACAAATAACAACCTAACATGTATGTACTGATTCTGAACTGCTAAATCTGGATTCGAGAGCACTGTGGACGCGGTGGACCGAACATTGGCCCTCGCCATGACCACGGGACACACGGCAGCGACGAAGGTTTCGAAAAGAGGACGAGAGACCGAACACGTGAACGGGGGGCCCGAGGGGGCACAAGAACGAAGGACACACCGGTGGGAATTAAAAGGAGAGACGGACAACGCGGACGTTGTCCGACGCTTTTCCCCGTACAGGATTGGACCCCGGCGGCCATCTTGCCCTCGTCCTCGTCCTTTTCCCTCTTCCTGTGTTCGTGTTCTTCGCTCTCCTTGCTTCTTTCGTACGATCCCCCCCTTCGTTACGGAAACTTTTATCTTCGGAAATTAAGGAGTATTCTGGTTTTCAATGCCTTTTCTTGACCAATTTTTTGCCACTTTTATAACTGTTACACGAGAATCTTAGGCACCTGTCTAGCTGCATTCTGAAGGGATTGTACAAAGAATGGATAATAAAAAGGACAAAGGAGATAATAAAGACTTGAAAAAAATTGGATGAAAATTACGTGTGTCAGATTGACACACCAGGGTCCTTCTGGAACAAATGCGACATTTTTTTATCGCACGTTTTGCTATTAACCGCGGACACTATAATATCGAGTCAGACTCGTGATGAAGTTTCCGAGCAGAACCTATTAAAAATTGATCCTATTAATTTCCGAAATAGTATTCTACTTCGCTAGACATGCACATGCAATGAATATAAATTTTCTTTTTCTTCTAAGACATTATAAAGTTGTTTTCATCACTGCAACCGGAAGATAAATCATACAGTACAAGGGGTTAGATAACAATACCAAATATAAATACTATATGTATCGTGTTAACCCCTTGCCGTATCATTTTCTTTACAGTTACAGTGATTAAAACGTCTTCATTTCCAAAAATGTCGTAGAATAGAAAAGAAAACTTATATACTTATATTATGTATGGCTACATTTATTTCAATGCTTAAATATTGATTACAAACAAATCAAATTTTATTTCATTTAAAAAGGAAGGCGTAACATTCATATTTGTTAGACTTCATTTAAAATCTTCACATCACGCGGGTTAAAAACAAAATAAAAGTGGCAAAGTTTCGTGAAATAACATTATCCTTTATGTGACAAATATGTCAAACTGACGGGAAAGACAAATCAGGGCTGAATAATGGTCACCGGCGAGCGAGTATTCCGGTCATGGAACAGTGTGAAATTTCTCGGTTGCGAACAAGAGGGTTAAAGCCATCGCTCGCGGCAGAAACGGAGGAGTACTCACACACTTACCGGTCCGGTATCGTCTTACAATGTGGCTTGGTTCTTCACCTACGCCGATCCAACGTGTCGTTGGATTTTCACGAAAAACGAAGAATTGCGGGGGCGTATCCGCTGGCCATTACCATGCAAAATACCAGGAAAACGTGGGTACCGCTCGGTGGACCGTGAGTAGGAAGGACATCTGGTTGGTTCGTTGATCTTATCTGCAGCGGGATTATCGGCAAAAGAAACGAAATCCACGAAAATTTTCATCATTCGACGCGACGCGACGCGAAACTAATTACAGAATAATCGCGATATTTTTCTAACGGCCTGTGGTCTGCACGGAGCCATATCGTATAGAGACATTTTTTTGACGACTGCGTCTACCGCGGCGTGAGTACAAACGAAAGCCGAACATAGAAAAGAACAGCATGTAAATACGGATAGTATTTACAACTAATCACATTACAAAACTTCTTTCTTCTTCATTATTATAGAGTTGAAGTACGGATGGTATGAATGTGTGTGTATTAACAGACAACCCTATATGTATATAGGTAAATTTATAAAAATAGAGAATCAGAAAGAACAGAAGAATTGTAAAATTACGATCGCCAATTGCAAAAAGAAGGCAGATCGAAACAAGCGCCCACGGCAAACACGTCTGTCGTTAACATTTGGTAATCCGTGTGCCCAAATACGTTAATAAATCCGCTTTTCCTTACGGCTTTTCCTTACATTATTTTTTTATGGGACTTCCACCAACTTATATCTGGCATTTTTCTGATTAAAATGGCACCAAACACGATATAATTTCAACTGTATTTAGTGGTTTAATCGATGATAGTTTCGGGCGCAAGGAAGGACAACGTATGGGAAAGAAAGAGATGCAGACAGTCGCCGTCGCCGGCACAGTTCAAAGGCCCGCGTGTTCGCTGTCCTTCCTTGCGCCCGAAACTTTCGTCGTCGATTAAACCATTAAATACAGTTGAAATTATATCGTGTTTGGTGTCATTTTAATAAAAAAATGCCAGAAATAAGTTGGTGACAGTCTCATAAAAAAATAATGAAAAATAAAGATGATTTGTAATTCGATTAGTAGTGGTCATCGGTCACACCGATACGCTTCGGCCGCGCGATCCGTATTTACATGTTGTCCTTTTCTACTTTCGGCTTCGATTGTACTCTCGGCGCAGTCATAAAAAAGAAATGTCTCTACACGATATGGCTCCGTGCAGAACACAAGCTGTTGGAAAAATATCGAGGATTTACTGTAGTTTTTCCACGCAAAGAGTGTAGTCTCTATACCCATAATCCAATATAAGTAATGTACCACAAATATTAAATGGTATGTAGATGCATAGAATCCGCGATGATCGGCAGAAGAAACGAAATCCACGAAAATTTTCATCGTTCGACGCGACGCGATGCGACGCGAGGCTAAGTACCGGCAAAAAAAGCACATCGTAATGCAGCCGGCAGGGTTCACCGGTGTACCGATCGGGAGTCTCGGGAGTTGTTCGAGAAGATGCCTGGACACTACGGTATGAGTAATACGTTTAGGTATGTGATCTCGGCCCGGCTCGACTCGGCGCGGCATGTATCGGTGAGATTTTCTTGCGCGCGTGACGTGCACGCACTCATGCACGCACGCACGCATCGGCGAAACCACCACCCGACTTCTTTCTCTTCCCTTATTTCGGCATTAGTTTTTACCAGGGCACCGCAGCATAAGGACACCACCGCGACCGACTAATTGGAGTTCTTTGGCCGCGGGACTGGTACGTGCATCCATTTCAAGTACAATTAAAATCGTTTGGGAAATTACGCGCGGGGACGCGGCGAGGCTCGAGGAGGCCAGTTAGGCTACAGAGGGCTGCTGCTGCACCGCTGACCACTGCATAATACGTGCCTATGGAGAGACCACATACTTCGATCGTCATAGTACGACACTGCATGTATCCACTATGTGTACCACGCCGAGTCTAGCTGAGGCAACTGCATAATATAATTGCATAGTGTGGCCGCAGGATGCTGCCTCGCGATATCAGAATTCTATACCAACTGTTTCGTAGTGCCACTTCGCGATGGGGATCGCTTCAATGGCTTCGTCATGCGAGTCGACCGATGCCGCTGGTGCATCGCGAACTACGAGACTACAGCAGACTGCTATATAACAACTGCATAATGCACTGGGTAATGAAAGTGTATTTAAACACTGTATAGTAGAGCTGCACAGTAGAACTGCGTAATATTACTGAATGCAATGTACGGACGTTCTATAACACAATTTTACAACTGCATAATGCAGCCGAGTAATGAAAGTGTATTTAATCAATGCATCGTACAACTACATAACGTAACCGAGTAATGAAAATGTGTTTAACCAATGCATTGTAAAACTGCATAATATAACTGTATCGTGATAACGTGTTTCGTAGATGCAGCATGCATTTGGATGATGCACATTATTGCATATGCAGTGCGAAGTACAGAGGTTCAATATAACGCAATTTTACAACAACTGCATAATGCAACTGAGTAATGAAAGTGTATTTAACCAATGCATCGTACAACTGCACAACGTAACTGAGTAATGAAAGTGTGTTTAACCAATGCATTGTAGAATTGCATAATATAATTGTATCGTGATAATGTGTTCCGTAGACGCAGCATACATTTGGATGATACACATTATTGCACATGCATTGCGAAGTACAGTGGTTCTATAACACGATTTTACAACAACTGCATAATGCAGCTGAGTAATGACAGTGTATTTCATCAATGCATCGTACAACTGCACAACGTAACTGAGTAATAAAAGAGTTTTTAATCAATGCATTGTACAACTGCATAATGCATGTGTATCATGATAACGTGTTTCGTAGATGCAGCATGCACTTGGATGATGCAAATGCATCGTGAGGTATGGAGGTCTGGATGTATAAAACAATTTTGCGACAACTGTACAATGCACTAGTTAACGACAGTGTATTTAGGCACTGTATAGTAGTAGAATTGTGTAATATTACATACTATACATAATGTGTTTCATAGATGCAGTATGCATTAGTGATAAGCGAATCGATTATCGATATGTTATCGATAATTTTGTTTATCAATAAAACATTTATCGATATATGATATCGATACTAAAATATCAATAACAAAAATTATATTAATTAATACATTTTAGAATAAGATTTATTGCATTTTTGGCTATAAACATTTTTATTTGTTATTATTTATATAAATTACAGTTAACGCGATCCGACAGTATCTTTCCTGTTTTTGAAAATATTCGTTCACTTGGTCCAGATGTCCCGGGAACTGACAAATATTTTACGGCTATTGGATATATTTTCGGGGAATATAACTTGTTTCATTTCCGCGTAACAATAAGCATGATGTCATGATGGATTAAAGGAGACTAATGGTACTGATAGAAATACCGATGCTCGTCATGTTTATGAACACAAATGAGAACTGAAAGAGCAGTTTTATATATATTGACATTTATACCGCGAACGAAGCTTGCCCGACAGAATTCTAAAAATAGATATTTAACAATTGTATATATCGATAAATGTATTAGTTTATCTTATCGATAATCATATCGTTAAATGAATCTCTAGTATGCACTTGGATGATGCAAATGCATCCTGAAGTAGTACAGAGGTCTGGAGTTGTACAAATCAATTTGATTGCAACTGTGTCTTGCAAATGCATAATGTTATATTGTACATTTGTTCAATGCATATCTATTGTAACGCACAGAACTGCATAGAACAATCGTGCAGCACGCCAGAGCTACATAGTGTAACGGCATAATAATAAACTGAATGCAGTATCTATTTAGAACAACTGAATATTATTATACATCAACTAAACAATGTAGCCGCCTGTTCTGTGACCATACGCAACATTTTTCCACCAAATTTGCACACCGCATCCACGCGAGTTTCCAACAGGATAATAAATTTCGCCGGACGTATAATGCGAATCCATAATTCATGCACATCATGTATTTACGTTGCGTATTTGCATAATGCGTCCACAAAGTTCGAGCTGCTTCGTTCGTAACGTACCCAGCTCCAAACTGCATCACACTGCGGAAACTGTATAGCGCAACTCTACAATGCCGTTGCACCGCTCTACCCAAATGACTCTAGTGTACAACGTGCCATGCGATATACTATAATAACACATATCTAAACCAACTGCATGATGGTATTTGCTCTATGGTTTCGTGTAGAACTCGTCATGCAGGTTTTTTATTTTTCTATTTTTTTTTTAGACAAACGATAAATATTCCTTTTCCCCTAGAGCAGTTAAATTATAAATTTATTAATTCAGAACAACAATTTCTTTTATTAATAGTTTAAGGCCGCATCAACAAGAATAAAGATTGTCTGTATTAACTACAAGATATACAATACATACAGAAATTAATGAGGAAATTCGTTCTTCCTTTAAGCATTCTAGTAGAGATTATAGATTATAATATAACAATAATATAATATAATAGTATAACATAACAATAGTTTTATAATAGATTATAATACAATAACAATTAATATAATATAACATGGGTTTTAGATTTAAAAAAACATACTGACATTTTAAAGTTCTTTTTACTTTCCTATTATTATAAATCCTGAATGCATACAACGCACAGCATGTTTATTAACAATAAAGAAGTTCTGATCAGCGCAGCTGTAAAAGAAATTGTAGAGTAAAGTCATTCTACATAACCTACAAAAAAACTATTAACGTGTCAGAATACCTGCGTGAACCATTTTCACACTACGAATAATAACAGTTGTGTCTCGACTGCGGATCTTTATGCAAACTAAAAATTGTCTGCATAGATTGCAAGAAATAGAAACTAAATTGAATGTTATTTCTTCCCTTCATGATTTTAATAAAAAAAAAATCATATATTGACATCTTCAATTTTTAAAACTTTTTAACAATTTTCAATTTCATCTACTCAATTTTGCTATAAATGCATAAAGTTCCGCTGTCTAGTCATGTCAATCGAAGTGGTAATATGTGGAGACCCAATCCGTATACTATAAAAAATGGCTAAAAATTTGAATCAACACATTCTCGTTATTTTTATCAAGTAATGTAAAGTAGTCAGTCTTAATGCTTCGTACTCCTAGTGTTAAACCCTTGCCGTATTTTAACGAGTCAGAGTCGTCATGAAAATTTGAACAAAGTCTAACAAATATGAATGTTACGCGTTTCTTTATAGATGAAATAAAATTCGATTCGTTTGTAATTAATATTTAACCCTTAGCACTCGAATGGTGACTTGGAGTCACCAGTAAAAGTTGCTGTACCATTATTCACAATATTGTTTACATGATTAAATATGTTGATATCTAATCTAATGGAATTATTCTTATTAACCTAATGGAATGATTCTAGGTCGAAAGAAATGTTTCATTTTCGAGTTAAAGTAGCTACGAGTGCAAAAGGTTAAGGATTAAAATAAATGTAGCTATACATATAATATATACATAATATAAATTTTCTTTTCCTTTGTACGATATTTTTGGGGATAAAGACGTTTGAATCACTGTAACTATAAATAAAATGGTACAGCAAATGGTTAAACCGACTCAAAGCTGATATACAGTGGCCGGAATTAATATTCGGACGCTCTAAAAAAGACGATAACTTTTTTAATATTGTACTATACGATTTGGACTTTCTTGGGAAGTTAGAGCAATTAGTTTACTACAGTATGTGAAAAGAAATTTTTCAAAAATTGCGATAGATCGAAACTGTAGAAAAAATACTAAAAGTTGCATTTTACAATTTTTTTTTGTGGGCCTATATTGAAAATTTAAAAAATACGTTTTGTAGATCTGTGTCAATTATATGCACTGTGAAAGTTTCATCAAAATCGGTTGGTGCGGGAAAAAACGACAGGCATTGAAAGATGTAAGAATCCTTAGATTTATTGCAGAAAATCGTGAAAATCTGCAATTTTTACCATCTTTAAACGTTTGTAGCTCATTGCAACGTCGACCGATTTTGACGAAATTTTTAGAATATGTTTAATTCACACAGATCTACAAAACGTATTTTTAAAATTTTCAATAAAGACCCACATAAAAAAATTGTAAAATGCAACTTTTAGTATATTTCCTACAATTCCGATCTATTGCAATTTTTGAAAAAATTTCTTTTCACATCTGTAATAATCTAACTGCTCTAACTTCCCAAAAAAGTTCAAATCGTATAGTACAATATTAAAAAAGTTATCGTCTTTTTTAGAGCGTCCGAATATTAATTCCGGCCACTATACTAAACTGCTCGCACGGTGCATAATAGAGTTTCTATCGTTCGAATGCCAGGGATACCTGTCCAAAATCGCGAGAACGTTCGCCGAATTCATGGCGCTCGTCGACGCGCAAATCCGGCCGCGATCTAGATACGGGAAACGTCTGTGAAAAAATTCGCGAACTATATCGCAAGGGGCCGGGGTATCTTATTGGTATAGAGCGCGGCGAGGAAATATGTCGACACGGTCGGCACACGCGGCCGCTATCTCGCGGTATCGTAATCACTCACCGGCGCGAACAGAATTTGTCTTTACGTCAGCCCGTTTCCATTGGCGAGTGATTAGGATACTGTGGGACGGCGCGCCGCGCCGTTTTATGGCAGGCGAGAGAGTGGTCCGCGCGAAGAAAGGGACGGGAAGAAAAAGCTCACAGAAAAATCGGTCAGCCCTGGTGAAAAAATGACACGACGGCGCGTTAGGATATTGGGAAATCTCTCGTCGACGTTTCTAATTTTAGAGCCGTTGTGGGGCCGATATATCGAGATATCGTCACGCTCCGGCGAACCTAATAAGCCGCCGCGATTCAGGAAAAAGTCGGCGGATTGATTTTTTCCTCGGGGAACCGCGCTAAAGTTTCCTTTGCTCCTCGTGGATCGAAGTCGTCCGTTTCAGACCTGTCCTGTTTCTATCGCGAATTTGATGCGTTTACTACGGAAATGAGTAGCTCCGATGCAAACCAGTAAAAACATCCGAAAAATTCGAAGATATCGTTCTATTATTTTTTCATCTTTCCGATATGTCCATTGTTTTAAATTGTACCTACCCATTTTTGTCATGAATGCATAAAATCCGCGAACTACTTATCAGCTAACTCAAAGCTCCTTTTCTTCACCATTTATACCAATGTTCACATATATCTATATTATAATTATTCGTGTTCGAACAAGATATACACTCAAGATATACCCATAATTTCCTTATAGTCGAACAAAGGGCCCCTGAGTGAACCACATGTGGCGTGACCATCTATATCCACCATACACTACTTGAATGTCCCAGCGTCATCCTCTTCTTTAAATCCATTGATCCGTAATCTATATGAACTGTTATCCCCATAACTCATAATAGTTCATTTTAACGTGGTCGCACAACTAGACTGGGAATCTTTATGCAAAATAAAAATGTTTGGCATTGTTTGTAGAAACCAGGAATAATATAAAAATTGATTTCATACCTCAACATTCCCTTAACATCCCTTACAACATTCTTGAATTTTTTGAATCTTTTACTGTTTTATATTTCACCCAACGAATTTCTTCATAAATGCATAAAGATCCGCAGACTAGTTATAACTTAATGTCAATGTTAACTTTTTACAAATTACATGCCTAATATATTATAGCCAAGTGTAAATCATGTGATTGCTAATGACCTCGCTGTTAATGCGACCACGTTAAAATAAATTATAAATAAATACAGTGGGTGTACAAAGTGTTCGTACACCTTTTAAAATAGAATAACTTTTTTATAATTATACCAAACGACCTGATTTTTTATAATCAATTAAAAGCATTGTTACAAGTATTTCAAGGTAAGATGTAAAAATAAAAATGGCATTTTTTAAAACTTTTTTATTTGGGTCCTTAATGAAAATTTAACATATATATTTTTTAGATCTATGTTAATTATACACATACTAAAAATTTCATCGAAATCGGTTGACGCAGAAAAAAACGACACGCATCGAAAGATGTAAGAATCTGTGGATTTTAAGCAGAAATTGACCAAGTCGGGAAAAACTGTGATTTTCACCACATTTAACCACTTGTAGCTCTTCGGTATGTTAATCGATTTTGATGAAATTCTCAGCATGTGTATACCTAACATAAATCTACAAAACATATATTTTAAATTTTCATTAAGGGCCCAAATAAAAAAGTTTTAAAAAATGCTTTTTTTATTTTTGCATGCAATTTTTATATTGTAATTTTATATTTTTATATTGTAATTTCTAGAAAATCTTTTTTGCAGATCATTTAGTAAACCAATGCTTCTAATTGATTATAAAAAATCAGGTCGTTTGGTATAATTATAAAAAAGTTATTCTATTTTAAAAGGTGTACGAACACTTTGTACACCCACTGTAAATCAATCAATATTGTTATCCTAAGCTTTCTCAATGTAAATACTTCGATCAATTAACCCTTAGAGCGACCGTCAGTATGTACAATTTTATTCTGCTATAAGACGACGTTTTTCATTCCGAAATAAGGAAATCGCTATCCCGTCTTCTTCTTTCGAAGTTGTTCGCTCGACACCGCTCAGTGTCAGAACGAGAGGGTATGTCATAGTCTATCCTTTTCCAACGAAAGATGTCGCTGAAGTATTGTATCGCTTCTTGGCCGACCACTTTATACAACAATTTGCCGCTACATTCGAAATACGATGAAAGGCGGAATAAAACTGGATTAGTGAAATATTGACGTGGTTCAGAAATGACTCCGGCATAGGCCTAGAACTCGCAGGAAGATTAATCAAGGAAGATGGATCAATTAATCAAATTGAAAATTAGCAAAATTCAATGCCGAACATGTCCCTTTTCACGTTGCAGTTTGAATCACAGTTATAGAACCACTTTCACTGAAATCTGGAGAATACACTGTGCTTATTCATTCCAGAATATCTGATTTGTAAAAAATAAAATACAACAGCCACAGAAAGTGAACGCACGATGAACTTTCTACGAGCGGTCCGAAAAATTTTCTGAACGACCTACAAAGATCAAGAGGGTAGAAATTCCCGAATCGAAGGAGATCGTTTAAGGTGGTAGACTCGTTTCCAGGATTGCAAGGATGCGGGATTCGCGTTCCCATTTCTCGATAATACAAAAATGGGGTTTTCAGTAGTCAAAAACGCTAGATAAAAGATCGATCTAGGGCGCCCTCAAAAGTCCTATTTTTTCGTTTACGAGGCGCAATTTGCATTATTCGGCAGCATGTAGCTAGGAAAATAGCTACATGCGCAGTTGTATGCTTCCAAATAATGCAAATGACGCCTCGTAACCGAAAAAATAGTACTTTTGAGAGCGATAGCGCCCTGGATCGATCTTTTATCTAGCGTTTTTGACTACTGAAAAACCCCATTTTTCTATTATCGAGAAATGGGAACGCGAATTCCGCATCCTTGCAATCCTGGAAAAAGGAGTCTACTCCCTTAACCCCGAACGGAGAAGATCGAGGGGAAGTTCTCGTTATTTTTGGATCGAATTTCCTGTGCGTCGCGTCGAGTCGCTCGTTTTGCGCGGTTGAAACGAACTCGGCCGTGGTCCCTCCGGCCTCCGGGACGATTTTTATCGATCGATGTACCAGTACGACATAATAATTTCTTCTTTACATTGTTCCCCGTTCGAGTCTCGCGTCCCCAGAAGCTGCAAAAACTCGAGAACCGCACATATATGTATTCCGCGGCTGAAAACGCGACGGATCAAAGGCACCTCCGGGCCGGGCAAGAAGCGGGCCGCGGCGCGGCGAAGACACAGGAGAGACCCTGGGCCTCTCCTCGTCTCCTCTCTTCTTTTCCCTTCTCTTCTCTTCTCTTCTCTTCTGTTGCATTCTGCTTCCTGCGAACCGCAGATCTTTTTATCGGGCCGCGCCGTCATTACGGCAATTTGGTGCGCATACGAAAACGCGGCCCTCGGTAATCCGAAAACTCGCGAGGGGGCGAGACCAACGGACCCACCGGTGCAATTACCGCTCATCCGCGCCGCGATTTACGATCGCTCGTTTACTATATTCTCGCGTTTCCGCCTCGCGACCTCCATTTTCGAACATCTTTTCCCCCAAATGATACATAAAAGCAACGCGATCGTCAGCAATAGGATGGTCCTTCGATTTTCTCTGATCTCTCACCCAGCTATATTGTGAGAATTGCTCATAAAATGATGTGTGCAAAAGGAAACAATCGGGCAGCAGTGCCGCATTTGCTTTAAAGTTTTAGAAGTTTAATGATTTCATATAATTTTCAAACATTTTTCGTTGTTTGAAGGGTTGTTTGCGAAAACCATTCCTGAAAAATAAATTTTTCTCACCTGCGAATAACTGATTTAAAATTTTGCAAAAATACCGCAAATAAAGTTAGATTGTGTAGCTTCATTTTCGTGTTTCTTTTATCCAAATATCTTAAGGAGTAACTAAAGAAATAAAGGGTAAAGTTTACGTTCATTAGTTACGTTCTTTAGTTCCACGTTAGATTGTGTAGCTTCATTTTAATTTTTCTTTTATCCAAATATCTTAAGAAGTAACTAAAGAAATAAAGGGTAAAGTTTACGTTCATTAGTTACGTTCTTTAGTTCTACGTTAAATTGTGTAGTTTCATTTTAGTTTTTCTTTTATCCAAATATAACTAAAAGGGTAAAGTTTAGGTTCTTCAACCTCGTATTACCCTTAACCCTCCAGACTAATAAAAATGTACATGGTGAAATTGTACCGAATAGTATTTTATCACTGCCGTGGTAGTCACCGATAACTCTATTGATTTTCTTAAAAACGATTGTTATAAAATTTATGACACTGAACATTTTACAACATTAAAATCATTAGAAGAAATGAATATTACTGTTATATATTATTTTCAACCTATTAAACATATTTTGAAAGAAAATCAATTTCTATTTCACTCCAGTTCTCTACAATGCAGGAAGAAAATGTTTTTTTTTGCATAAATATCCGCTGTCTATTAACAACTCTGACTGTATAAATATACGTGGAATAGGCAAGACTCGTATGAAACATATTGAATTCACGCGGCAGTCATGATTCTTAAATAGCAATCACGTGAACGTTCTTAATTTTGTAATTTACATAAAATCCATAAAACTGGTCCGATTAGCGTCGTGTTTGGATTCGTTTTAACCAGAGAAATCTGAGAAATCACGAATAATGATTTTTCGGAAAAATCGTTCGATTGGTTCGGTTTAGCTCTCCATTGTACGTCGAGCACCGTCCCGGCGAAAATATCCGGCGAGAACGTGAACATTTTTTCGCAATGTATCAAAGCATGAAATTAAAGGGAAATAACGAGCGCGGACCGACGATAAATTTCAACGAGCGTCAGCCTCGAAATCCCGAAAGAACAAACATCGTCTTAAAAAGCCCCCTCCGAAAAAAGGAGAAGACAATCGACGCACACCGTGTTGCATAACGCAGCATCAGCGTGTCCGCTTTAACAACGCAAAAACTTGTTGCCCGTTGCAAATCCCGAGACGAAGCGTTGCGGAGAGCCGGCCGTAAACGCAGACACGGCCCGCGGGGAGGTCTGTCAAATAAATAATCGACCAAAACCGTATGCAAGCTGTGGCGGCAAGCGGCGGCTGTGTCCGTTCGCGGGTGTATTGTTCCCGCGTGACGTCACATCCTCGAAAACACTATTATTATAGGCAGCGTTCACCCACCTCCGACGCATTAACATAGATTACGAGCGCGAGGCCCCCGGAGCGATCCGGCTTTTCTTTGGCTGATCGCGATTCCATCTTACCGGATTTATCGGGCTCATTCCTGACCGATGTCTGGGCACTCTGTCACAGCGCACAGTGGTCCGAATTGGATATAAACAAAAAAAAATGTTTTATATACCATATGTTACATACCAAATGTTTTTAAGATGGACTGAAAAGTATAAAATAATTTTTCCTAGCCCCATTCAGATTCCTAACCCCATACAGATAGTCCTGAAAATTTGTGATTGTGAATTTTTAATAGCTATGAAAATACTTGTAAGATTTAAAACGAAAAACCGAAAACCGATTTCGAGACGTAAATCTAAGACGGAGATTCGAACGTGGGAGTTTAGTTAATTGTACTCGTTGCGTTTCTAATTAAACGTTACATCATTTTCGGGCTTACCGTTGCATTATTTCTCAACGTCTCTGATCCTACAATATAATGCCGATAAAAAACTTTTCTATTAGTACTTATTTTTTTATGGGACTTTCACCAACTTATTTCTGGTATTTTTCTGATTAAAATGACACTAAACACGATATAATTTCAACTGTATTTAGTGGTTTAATTGACGGTATAGAGTAACTAAGTTATGCTTCACATGTACAGTAAATATGGGCCAAATTGTATCTTGTTTAGTGTCATTTTAATGAGAAATATTCCAGAAACAAGTTGGTGAAAGTCCCATAAAAATATAATGAAAAATAAAGAAGTTTTGTAATTGGATTAGTGGTGGTTCATGCCAATATGCCCGAGCCGAGATCTATCATCACCGCCCTGCGGCGTTGGCCGTCAGTGGAATGAGTAGGCACTTGATAAATTCTGGGTAGGCGGTCGCTGAGAAATAACGCGACTTTACTGTATTAAGTGCACGTACAGTGTGGCTCCCACTAATATTCGGACACTCCTAAAAAAACGATAACTTTTTTAATATTATACTATACGATTTGAACTTTTTTTGGGAAGCTAGAGCAATTAGTTCGCTACAGGACGCGAAAAAAAAATTTTCCAAAAATTGCAATTGATCGTAATTGTAATTGCAATTTTTGGAAACATTTTCTTTCACATCCTGTAGCAAACTAATTGCTAGAATGCTCTAGCTTCCCAAAAAAGTTCAAATCATATAGTACAATATTAAAAAGGTTCGTCTTTTAAATCGTCTTTTTAATCAGGCAAAGATCAGTGTTCCGTGTCGATCATCGTAGACATCACCAGTGATGAACTCATTAAATCCGTTTGCTTCGGCATACATTCACCGAATAATCTCATTAACAAATTTTCTTGGTGCAACCCAGAACGAGCGGGGAGGGTCTCTCTCGATTACGTCGGCCACTAGCTTCCGCATTAATTTAATTACAGGCTCGATCCGCCTGTAATTTGGCGTACTAAAAGGGTGAAGCTTATCGTAACGAGATCTGGCGAAATGTCTTCGCGCGATGAATAGATTGCGACAAAACGGCACGGCACGACGCGATGCGGCGGTGTCGGGCTGCGCGCGGTCGCAATGCCACCGGCGTCGTCGGTCGGGCTTGCACGCACCACTCGCGAAATGCTTTCTGCGAAAATGTTTTTCGTGCGTGAGAAACAGCCGGCCGAGGACGTTAACCGAGCCCGGTAATTTCAACTCTTTTCGAGGGCAACCGGCTGGCTCGCGGTCAGAAATTGCGCGAAATATATGCAAATTTGATCGCGGGCCCAGTCCAGAACCCGACAGGCCACGTTATTCTTCCTCCCGTATTTTAATTTTATGCCGCGCAGCGCAATCTCCAGTGGCCCCGGAAACCATTGCCCCATCGAATTTCTAATTTTCGAATCCACGATATTTCTGTGGTTGCAAGGAAAAACGCCGCAAACGTCACAATTTTTAAAAATTGAGTTCATACATTAATTGGGCTCTATAGTAAAGGATTTATGTATTTACCAGAAAAAAAGTCATGAAAATAAATTCAAAGGCTCAAAAAAATAATGCAATTTAACCGATGTTCTATGTCAAAGCATTAGTGATCAAAACTTTAAACAGCAATATCTCGAAAGTGAAATTATGTGACATGCGGCGTTCTTCCTGTCAACCACAGATTTAACCCTAGAACTTCTACATTTCGGGGTCAATGACGTCACGTTGTGGGATCGCGGGAAAACTCAAATCTTAACCCTCGAATGGTATACCGTTTCCATTCCGACTGCTATCTCTGTCGCACTAGGAACTTTCTAGAAATTCCGTAAAAATTTACCGAGCTACTTCGAAGCATATACAGGTCGCCATGGTTTTTCGGGCACTTCTGGTGGCTAGATGAAAAGATGTTTGGAACAAAAGTAATTAGTTTTTAGTCAAAGAAACTTTTTTTAGAAAGAAATTCGGAAAAGAAATTTCTTCATGAAAGATAAAGGCTAACTTTATTTTTAAAAATGGCACTACATATTTTTCAGTACATAATATTATTGCTTGTGTCAAGACGAGTTCAACTGTCTAGTATATACTACGACTTTGACATGACTTTAATAGTAAGGTTTTAACAGTAAGGCTGGCTTGAGTTGTTGATATTTCTTGGGAGAGATCAATATTATGTAGAAACAGAATTAACCCTCGGAGTGCTATGACGGAGTCATTTTTGACCGGGAACATCCACATTGTTATTTAAGTACTCAATTTGTGGCAATTAAACTAACTGAATAGCTGTTTCATTGAATATATCGGAAAGACTAATGTGTCTACACGAGATATCATCGAAAGTAAATTTTTAAAAATTATTAATTAGAGCTGTGAACGGTCCTAAGCATTGCCAATTATATAGCTATAAAAATTGTCCGTTTTCCGAGAGTTAAAAAAGAAAATTAATATTGTGAATATTAACTTGTTTATATTGCTGTTAATATTGCTGTGAATTCTATCTAATTTCTGGTCTCCTAAAAGTTAGCCTCCCCTCCTAAGTTTCTGCTACGTTGTGCTCTAATATTAAAACCAAAATATAAAAAATGCCATAAAAAATAGAGAAACTCGATTTTTAGGGTAGCCCCACGCTCTTCATTATTTCCAATTTTCTCTATTGTGCTAAGTTGTGCTAATTTCTGTCACTACTGAACGGTGTTTATCATCGGCAGTGTCTCGAAAATCGGAAATTCAGCGTGCCAATACTATTGCAGGCCCCCATTTCGTAACTGGCCGTTCGTTGCCGTTAGTGCGAAACACGGAGGAAGTAATAATCACTACCGGGCACGTGAGAAACCTGCCGGACACCCGCTGCCAGGTGAGCCGACTCGCGTTGCAAAATCGAATCGAATCGAACCCGGAACACGGAAGCTCGATAAAAATCGGTATCACGTCGCTGGGCGTATCGCCCGACTCGCTATATTTTTCGGCGAAAACGTCTCTGTTATCTGTCGGCCACAGGTGTTTATGTAAATGCGGATTTTCATGGATCAATTATATGAAACGAACGGATACTCAGCCTATTAGCAGCGCTATCAAACTGTGAATATATGAAAAACTTCATTAAAATTTAGCGAACTTATTAATGTATCGAGTTTTACATAAAGTCGCTACGCGATTATTTAACTGCGGCATAAATCGCTGGAACGCCGACCGTGCGCCGGTATTTGCACTGCCGAATAAAATTTGAGCTAATTGAAGGTTCGGTGACATTTCCGTCGTGGTTTTCAGAGAGCGATTTTACGAGCGAGACAAGTCTTTATTTTGCACTAGTGCCAGTGTCGCCAGATGAGAGGAGGGACCACGAATTCAGGGGAATAAGTTACCCTCTCTCTGCCAGTACCGGACACATGTGCGACAGAAACGGAACGCGACCGGGTCCGTTGTAGAAACGAGGGGGATCTTATTTTTCAACTGTGAAATTTTGAGGTCGCCGCCCGCGTCTCCTAAATGCCGGCATCTAAAATTTTAGATCAGTCGGGAAGATATGACACAAGTTATACTGTTTTAAAATGCGTTCAAATACTTTCATGGTTCACTATATGTGTCATTCCGGGTCTCTTCTCACGAGACGCGGCCAGTACACTACACGAACCGAAGGTTAATATTAATAATTGAAGAACCAAAAACAATGCGACGCGACAATGTTTCCAAGCCCGCCGTGAAAACAGGTAATCTCCGGCGAGTAAAAAATGCGGCTGATCAGATTAAAATCGGCTAAAGGTTCGGTCAGCTTGGCGTACGTCGTCGCTGAACCTGTCACGGAACAAGATTCGTCTCCGCAACCCCCTGTAAGCGCCTTATTCCAGGGCTTAAGCACACGCGTCAAGAAAATCCGAAGCGGATTTTCGATTCGTGGCGGTTCAATCCCGCCAGGTAAGCTGCTATTCGCGCCCGAGGAAAGAAGCCGGCGAGAACAGAAAGAGATTGTGTTAATTCGTTTGTCGGCCTTGGGGCCCCGCCCCGGCCCGTCCGAGAAAATTCGAGGTACAACGAAATGTCTGAACTGAAACTACAATAAACGCCTCTTTACTGTCCCGGTTCGTGGGCACGATCACTGTTCAGTGCCTACCCACTCCACTGCTCTTCTGTCCTTTTCTATGTTCGGCTCTCTATTGAAGTCTCGCTCGGCGCGGTCGACGCGGTAGACGCAATCATAAATCAAAAATAGAGTCCGGGTACGATCACTGTCCGTGCAAAACACGGCTGTTGGACAATAAAGGGGCGTTTACTATAATGAACACTTTGAAATGAAAAGTTTCACGCTTAAAAAACATGAGTCATATTATGAATTACAAAACATTTTTATTTCTATAGTAACGTATAAGTATCATAATTATACATGTTAAATTTAAAGTCTCAGATAACATAAACATTTCTTAGTAACATCGGCTAAATGAACGCCACAAAAGTATTCGAACGTCTAAATAACAGTATACATTTTAAACAAATTACAGGGTTTTAATATTTTGTCGGACCACCGTGAGCACTTATTACGACTTGCAAACGTCATTGCATATTGTCAACCAAATTTTCAGTAATATCTTTCTTTATACTGTTCCAAACTTCAAAAATTTTGGTTTTTAATGCTTCCTTGGAATTAGTATTATATTTGCTAAGTTGTCTGCTGATTTCTGCCTATAAGTGTTCTATAGGGATTGATGTTCGGACTTTGTGGGGGTGTTTCTAAAACATGGGGTACATTGTACATGATCCATTGTTTAACGATATGTGAAGTATGTTTCGGATCATTGTTCTGTTGAAAATGAAAATTCTCTACTACCCCTAATTTTTCCGCACTTCGTTTCCAATTATCTTTTAATATTTGCAGATATTTATATTTATCTAATATTATAACACTGTTGGCTTCCATACATCCCCATATCATTATCGATCCACCCCCATGCTTCACGGTTGGACGTAGGTTTTTAATTTTTAAGATCCATTTCTCTCTATTTGCTAATCTCCAAATTTTGTGGCATCCATCTAGTCCAAATTTGCTTTCGTCAGAGAATATAACGCGTTTCCAAAAATCTTTATCTTTATTGACATATTTCTTAGCGAAATTTAGTCTCTTCTGCTTATTAAAGTTGCTAATAAAGGGCTTCTTTCGAGGAATACGACCATGAAAATCATTTCCACGAAGGATTCATCGACAAAGTTCAGGGTGCACTTGTTTTTTAAAACTATTGGCGACTAGTGTTGCAAGTTTTGGACCAGAAATTGTAGGATCCTTTTTTATTTCACGCACAATTGTGTTTTCTTCCATCTTCGTTAATTTCTTGGGCCGGCCAGAACGAACTTTATCCTGAAGGATTCCAGTGGTTTTTAACTTTTTCACTATGTAATAAACGGTAGATTTACTTCTCCCTAATAATTGATCTATTTCACCATAGCTTTCGCCTTCGTTATGCCATTTAATTATCAATTTCCTATCAGTGATGCTTGTTTCTGATTTTTTTGTGTTCATTATTAATATAACTTTTACAATCTTATTAATACTCGCAGCACTGAACGCGGAAAGTGTATAATGCCAACTGAGAAAGCCAATGTTTACAGTTTGTCGCATTCAAGGAATGTTAAAGAAATGTTTTATAAGTATTGTTTATGTTATCAAAGACACTTTAAATTTAACATGTATAATCATGATACTTATATGTTACTGTAGGAATAGTAACATATTGTATGTTACTATTCTGTTCTGCTATTATCCTGTTACAGGAATCCTGTTATAGGAATAGTAACATATAAGTATCATGATTATACATGTTAAATTTAAAGTGTCTTTCAGTACTTCAGAGCGTTCGAATACTTTCGTGACTCGTATATGATTCGCATATCTACCCGACTCCTCAGGTTTTACGATAGGGTCATAGAGCAACAATTAATCACGAGCGCGTGCTTTTGCCGAACAGTGTATCGGGAGAACGGTGATCGCAGCAAATATTTAGTACGGTGCGGCGGTCGTATATCGAAAAATATCGCACGTCACGGCGCGACAGCAATAAACGGCACTCGATTTTCTGCGAGCGGACACCTCCTCCGTAAAACGACAGAAAACGGCCGAGGTGAAAGGAAGCTCGAATTTTCAAAGAGACGAGACTTCGTCGCGTCGTCATCCGAAACTCCCAACTATTTTGAGAGCATTAGGGGGAAAAGGATTAGTGAGAAAAAAGACGATCAGGCTGAACGTGGAGTCGAGATCCTGCGTGGATCGCAAGCATCCGATTTGCAATAATAATAACAATCGAGCAGGAGCGAAAAATAAGCGATCTGGTGGGAGAGAAAGAGGCACGGTTGTTTTCGAGGCCCCCAAGGTCTCCGCGAGCATATCTTACGGCCGATTAATTGCAGCTGATTTTTATTTATTGCAAAAGAGCAAGGCGCGCGACACTAACTGCGACAGCGTTTCAATAGTTTGCATCGGTGTGTGTGTATGTACAGGTCGATTCTAAAGAATGGCACCTAAGACAATTCCGAGTGTCAGCGTTGACTGCCTCAAGGTTCAACGATCACCTTGCGAATTTTATTATTTCAGAGTGTCAGGTAAGTACAGAGAATATCTGAACGCAGAGAGTAGACGTACAGCTTCCCATTGGATCAAATGAAACTTTTCTTCATTTTTAGGACAACAAATAAATTTTATTCGTTTCTGTATATTTGTAATGATTAGACTGCGAATTTTATTATTTCAGAGTGTCAGGTACAGAGAATATCTGAACGCAGAGAGTAGACATACAGCTTCTCATTGGATCAAATGAAACTTTTCTTCATTTTTAGGACAACAAATAGATCTTATTTGTTTCTGTATATTTATAACGATTAAATTGTGAATTGTATGCATTTATAAGAAAAATGGATGGGTGTAATTTAAAACGGTAGAAACATTAGAAGAATTTCATAATGCTGTTATATTATATTCAACCTATTAAATGAAAATGAAAATCTATTTTTATTACACTCCAGTTTGTTGCAATTCAGTTTTAGTACAGTTTTATTTCGCAAAAATCTGCCGTCCAGTAATAATTAGACTGCGAATTTTATGTATTCGTAGGGTTTTATGAAATATAATTTATTATTATACAATGTTATTCGTTTCATCAGGTACTGGCGTACGAACGTTGTTTCACATCCATTGGACACCTTCGTGGCAACCATAAACATAGCTAAAGAGCAGATCATTATACAAAGTAAATGTTTCAGATCAACTGCAATACACACAAAATAAATGAGAATGTATTTCTTCTGTTAATAAATTTACTATGTTGAAAATAGCGTAACAATATCCTTAAATTCTTTTAATGCCTTGACAGTTTTGCATTTTATCTGGTCGTGTTTGTTATAAATAGGCTGTGGATGTTTATGCAAAATAAAAATTCTCTGCATCAATTTTAAGAAACAGGGGCTAAGGAAAAAGGTCTTTCCTTCTTTAATGAAATTAAAATAGAATTTATTAATTTTAGTGGGTTGAAAATAAAACATTGGTGCTTCTAAATTCTCTTGACCTGTAAACTTTTTTGAATTGGACTTACCCACTTTTGTTATAAATGCATAAAATCCGAAGTGTACACATAACTATTTTATATTCATAATAAAAATGGATAACCGCTAATTTAGACAGTGGAACAACACCATTTTCGATCTACTAAAATGATTAGAGCGGCAGAAATGAATTCCTAAGTGGCTCCTATTTGTTGAAACAGATACAGAAAATGTTTTTTTTTATTATAGAAAATCTCATAAGACATTTATTTCAACAATGTACAGAATTCAATGTGAGAATGACACACAAAGGAAAATTTCCGAGAACAAAAATATACATACACATGTACAGAAGACGTTTATTTTGCATAAAGATCCGCAGTGTTGATGAAGAGAACAAGATTGCGAAATAAAGAGAAAAAGTTGATCGTGAAGTTGAGTAAATTGTAAATCGAATTAACCGAGAGTGAAAAAGAGAGTTCAGTTTTGCAGTTGAGGTGGTTGAATTTTTCACGGTTGTTTTATAGTTCGAGCGTCGATCCGCGCCATTCTTGCGTGACGTTATTCTAATACTTTTTTTTCCGCTGGTCAGTTGTCGATTATTCATTGTGTTACGGTTGGACGCGTGCGCATAGTTCAGCGCGCAACATTTGAAAAGAACGTCATTTCTATAGATACGTGTGCCGGGTAAAAGCGTTGTTCCCGTGTTTACCGATGTTTCGCGCGGACCTGCGAAGATATATGAAAGATACAAGCGCGATATGGAAATGTTACAAATTAGTAGATCGTGATCTTGATTGCGTTCCGATTTTCGAACTGCGCTTTGCAAATAATACGCGCGTGCCTGCAAACATAATGCGTGGAGCAAGAGACCCTCGACGTTTATATTCAGGTCGCTCTTAGTATACAGGACTGTTTAAAAATGGTGGATCGCGAAAAAGAATTCTTGTTACAAGATATAAAGGACAGCTGTGATCTTTCACGCTGTTACATCGTAGCTGTTATATTTGTACATTCGTCACTGGACTGCGGATCTTTATGCAAGGTACAAAAGTATCTGTAGCATGACACAGGAACAGAACAATAATTTCTTTTCTCCTTTATTCCTCCAGGAAATACGTCTATAACCCGCACTGACTGTGAAGAATATTTCAAAATTCATTACATATAATAATTATATGGATATATGTATTACTCTTCTATTTTACTACATGTTTAGATTGGGAATGGTTAAGCATTAAATATACATATAGCATACATATTTATATTGCAGATATAATAAAATTAATTATGATATATGTTAATCAAATATATATATAAATAATTAATACATTTGATATTTCGCACCCATGTGCAAGAAAAGTGACACAACTCAAAAATGCAGAATTTGAGAAAAATCAACTCAAAGAATACTATAAAACTTATAGTATTACATCTCTATCTCGCAATTTATCCCTCAGGTGGGTAAATTGCGAGATAGAGATGTGATGCTTTTCGTGCATGTGTTGGGGCACTTCATATATATTTTCTCAAAATTGCCATTTCTTGCGGGAGTGCGATTTAATTAAATACATGTTTATTCGTATTTAATTAAATACATATTATATCATATATAATATATTTATAAATGTATAAAAAATAAGCTATTCTATTTTTTGTAGTTGATTTATTGAGCTTTGAATGAAAGTCGCACTGTCATTTTGGCAATAATATTATACAGGGTGGGTCACCACATATTACCATTTTGATTTACGTGACTATTATTAATGGATGATTATTAATGAACTATGTATTATGAACCGGAAAATGGTTCACGTAGGGTTGAACAGTATCAAGAGGGACTCACAAAATTTCTTTGTAGGCGTATAGAGGGACATATGAAGGTCATTCAATTTTTATAAAATGGAAACATATTTTTGATTACACCACTGAATGCATCTGGATATCTTTTACAAGAAAGTGTTAAACTACTTATTTTTTAAGAGACATGAAAGGATCAATGTGACGATCATTTACGTCACAACATCCGCAAATACTTATATTAACACTTAGATTTACGCGATTATTATTATTCAAAGCGAAAAATGGTTCACGTAGGGTTGAACGGTACCAAGTGGGACACATTATGACGTTCATAGTTTTTTTGTACGTGGTCCTGCCAGGACACCTTGGCTGGGCGGCGCTGTACACGGCGTCGTAATAATAAATTCTACGCAGCAACGTGACTTATCCAACGTTTAGCTGTTGGGAAGGTGTGCGCGCAATAATTGTTAATTGTCGGCGCTGATACACGAGCCCGATAGCGCACCTCGTTTCAACGTGCACACACTGCGGAGGGCGGCTCGAGTTTTTACGTGCGAGCGAGCAGGCTACTGTCCGCGTCCGGAGACACTTTTCGCGATACTTTACGGCTTATTAAGGCGCGAGAAACTATCCGTGGCCGAACTACACCTAGCTAGTTCTGCGCCGAGCCCGAGACCGATCGCGGCGGCTTTAATGCGAATCGGTAATTGCCGGCGCTGCCCGCTATGGTTCGTTGTCCCGCGGAATTTCATTTTTCCGCCCCGAACGGAACGATTGTTCGCCGTACCCCTTTGTCCACCGGTGGAATTTTCGGCTGGAAATGCCTGCGCGCTGACTGCGCCGATAAACTCGGGAACAAATCGGCGAAACTGTCCGTGCATCTCGTAAATTGCCAACCGGAAAAATTACCGCAGAACCGGAGCGGATTCGTCCAAACACGGACATCGAAACGTCGATATTTATCGCGACAAATTGCGATTCTTATTACGACGACTGTTCGCGGTTCAGTAAAAATTGTATCTATGATTTCGATGGGAATTGTCTTGTCAACTTTGAATTACGCGGATGGCTTAATGGTATCAGGAAATCGAGCAGACCCAGATAGCACTGAGACATCTAAAAGACGCCTCGAAAGTTGCTCGACGGTCGCTGGAACGTCGCTGGAACGTCTCCTGAATGTCTTGTGTTACAAAACGGTACGTCTTAAAGACGTCTTTTAGACGAACTTCTGACGTCTTTTAAGGCGTCTGTTTAGACATTTAAGGCGTCTTTTAGACGTCTTTTTGGGACGTAGGGACGTTAGGTTCAGACCTAAAACAGACGTAAAAACGACGTCTAAAAGACGACGTGTGCTATCTGGGGAGTATCTTAACGGTACAAAGTGCCATAATTTAGAGAAATTCCGGCAACGTGTTTGTTACACAATTTAGTGAAAGGAACGAAATACAGTATAGTCTTGATCTAAGCCGAACGGAGCTGTACGATATCTTAATCAGTTCACCTACCCTCTCCACTGAGAGTCATACGCTGCTCGGGACCCATATACGGGTCGGGTATATGAGTGTGAACCATTCCTAATCCAATTAAAAAACTTCTTTATTTTTCATTATTTCTTGATGGGACCTTCACCAACTTACTGGTGGCATTTTTCTGATTGAAACGACACTAAACACTGGTTTCACACTAAAGCTACAGATTTTTTATTTTACAGTTATTGAAATAATAAAATTGATTTCATAAGAAATAATTGTATAGATATCTTTAGTAGAGTAGTATTCGTTACTTTTAAGGTTCGGTAGGTTTAGTGTTAATTGTGTGACAGTATGGAGGTAAGTTTTAGAGATGCATTTAACAAAAATCGATAACTATTTTGTTTAGAATTCTCTGTCGGGTAAGCTTCGTTCTCTGTATAAATGTCAATATAGACTGCACTTTCAGTTCTCATCTGAGAACTGAAAACATAAAAGGAATATAATTAAATGAATATAAATATGAATAGCATCAGTATTTCTATCAGTCTGCTTCTATCTAGTCTTCTATCTTCTATCGGTACCATTCTGTACCATTAGCATCTTCTGTATCTTATTAGATATTTTTCTCGAAAATATATCCAACAGCCATAAAATATTTGTCAGTACCTAGAACATCCATTCCAAGTGAACGAATATTTTCAAAAACAGGAAAGATACTGTCAGATCGCAGAACTAGATTGCAGTCCAAGCATGTAAATGCGTTAACTGTAATCTGTATGAATAATAACAAATAAAAATGTTTATAGCCGAAAATGTAATAAAGCTGATTCTAAAATTTATTAATTGTTATCGATATTTTATCGTTATATCGATAAATGTTTTGCTGGTAAACAAAATTATCGATAACATATCGATAATCGATTCGCTCATCACGCGCTATCCTTTTTTACATTTGGCACGGTCAAAAAATAGTAGCCTTACACGATCTATGTCGGAGTACGGACCCGAGGATTCGGCTTAGACCAAGACTTTACTGTACATTGAAGAAAGAAGTGAATATATAGAGAAGCTCAGCATCAATTTGCGTGTTTCTAATGAACGTTTAACACATAACGAAACTATTAGCTTGCACTCTTTTTTACTTATTTCTGTCGCTACTAGAGATACCGTTACACAACTAGATCTCGATTTTTTTTACTCGAAAGATTTCTGCGAATTTTTACAAACACTGCATTCAACTCGTAAACAGGTATCCTACATTATTTGCCATTGTTTCCTATTCGAATATTGTCCCTAATAGGTTCAGAAATTTTTTTCTTCGGATCGAATAGGCTTGATTTGACAACTCACTTCGCATTCGCGGAGATGTATGATCCGCGGATTTCGAGTTTAACGTTCCATTTCCCCGCCTATTAATTCGTACACGATTTTCATTTTAAAGCTGTCGTTCGATCCATGAAAAATTACAAGTTATCGTCACTTTTATCGTTAAACAGCTCGTGAAAACACTTCGGAGCTCGAACAGGTTCCCTGTACGCAGGAATTTCGCGTACCGCTTTTCGTTTATGTCGTGCATCATGCGAGGCCGTGTTGACGGACTCGCCGTGCATTGAGCATATATCTCCCGATACTCGTAAAATCGTGAATATCCTCGGTGCGCCTTGAGAAGCGGCGATGCGTAGAGAGTATCATTGAATGCACAGGGTATCCCTTATCAACTGCGGAGCACCGTAAATATATTCCTGAAACGCGTCGCTTCAAAAGATACTCGGCGAGAACAGAAAATTCCCTGACGTGTCCGTACAGTTATTACACCATACACATCATATCTCATGCTTTCATACGTTTGAAATATTCGCCTCTTTTGATCTCGATACAAAGCGTGATAAAATATTTATTTACGATCCGACAACGAAAAATATCGATATGTTCAAGAATTTATTTGACCCCCTTCCGTAGACACCAATTTCTTTACGCGGCTACATACGTCTTCATCGCCAAAAATGTCACAGAGGGGAAAAGAAAATTTATATTTTTTATACGGCTACGTTTACTTCAATGCTTAAATATTGGCTACGAAAAAATAAAATTTTGCTTCTTCTGCGAGTCCAGCTCGTTACAATACGGCGAGGTGTTCAAGAAGCCGTCTAAACGCAAAACATCGTTTATTATAATGTTTATTTAACAGAACAATTAGTTTAACCCTTTGCCGTACTTCGACGAGCCAGACTCGTGATGAAGGTTTTTAACAAAGTCTAACAAATATGAATGTTACGCGTTTCATTTTAGATGAAATAAAATTTAATTCGTTTGTAATCAATATTTAAGCATTATAATAAAATAAATGTAGCCATACCAAAAATATATGTTTTCTTCTCCCTCCTACGACATTTTTGTGCATAAAGACGTTCACCGTAAATGTGAAAGAGAAGGTACGGCAAGGGGTTAAAAAGTTTAAAATAAATATCGGTATGATGTTACACCGCTGTATAAAAATAGCGGTATATTCACCGACAATTTATCGATAATTTTTTCGTATTCCCTGTAATCCTCCTTCGATAGCATTTAAATGTTTTTTGTGCCATTAAAAATAAAGGAGATATGTAGGTAGCCTCCTTCAGCTGAGACATTCTGCATACACCATGTTTCCAAGTGGAAAAGAATATGATATTAAAATTTACAATAGTTGACATATCCTGGTTGAGACAAGAAGAAAACGGAAGACGATCCTCCACCGAATATGAAGAAAGCTTGTAGACAAACTTACCCAGCTCGCAACGAGGCAGCAGTGAGGGTGAGTTGTTGAGCAGCAGCGGCGCCTGCGGCAGGGTCAGCGGCGACCAGCTCCGAGAAGACGAGGACAGTTGTTGTGGTGGTTGCAGCCCCACAATTCGGCACAGTGGCGTTCACCGCGTGGCGCACGCTCGGCGGAAGGTCGTCCTCGTGTTGCAGTTGCAGCTGGGGGTAATGGTGCAAGTGCAACGCGGCTGATGCAGAGGCTGATCTAGGTGTGACACAGCTTGGAGGCAGGAGTCCCGTTCTGGTGACAGCCGACGGTGGTGACGGCGATGGCGGTGAGGGTGGCGGCGGAGGATACTCCACCACCTGGACCCTGTCCGCCTCGTTCTCGTAGATGATCTCTTTGTCGTGCGTGTACATGACGGTCTTCTGGCCATCGTTGTAGATGAGATCGATCATCTTGTGCTCGCCGACGCCCAGCGTCGGGTTGCCTGCCGACGCCTCGGTGACCGGCGTTACTCTGCCGTCGGTGTCGTCGCCCGGACGCTGGTCGTCCGGGTCACCCTGAATGTGCTGCTGGTGGTGATGATGGTGGTGATGGTGGTGGTGACGGTGATGATGATGATACTTTGGATGGAGAGAGTGCACCGACGCCGGCTCGTGCAGGTCCAGCACGTTCACCGGCTGCATCGTCGCTAGCAACACCTGTTGCTCGCTCTCGTTTTGATTCTGGTTGCTCAGGGAGGAGGACGCTGGAGATACTGGGCCCTCCTGCACCTGGGGACACGGGCATCAACTCGATCATTCATCTATTTTCACATACACCTTAGTGGCAGATTATTTTTTAGGGGAACCGGAAGGAGATAGCCCGACGCTATATCGCGTTGGGTAGCTTATGATTGGGTCAAGGTTCAACATGACCTATTATGGCGTTTGCGACGGACAAATCCTAGATGATGGCTGGCAAGTTGTTGGTGTTGTATTTAGAAAGTTGGGAATGTCTGTAAATATGGCAGGCGACCAGACGACGTACCGCTTTCTTAATTACCGCTTATATCTCGGAAACCATGCGTCCTAGCGATAAGACTAGATTCTAGAATATTGGACCCTTTAACTCTAAAAGGTATGGGGGAGTACAAGAATAGACTTAATGCGACAATTATCAGGCTGGTTAAAACAATTCTTAATCTCGAAATTAATAGAAGAAAACAATGTTCGTTCTGATCTTCATTCTAATTTCGAAAGAAAAAGAAGCTTAAAATAAACTAAGCCTACTAGAGTCTAATCTTTTGGTAATCAATTGTTGATTCCATGTTGATTCCATGGAATTGTTAATTCTTATGTCAGTACAAAAATACAACATTGCCTACGAATCTTTTTCATTGATTTTGTAAGTATTTACAAGTTATAAGAAAAATCTTCAAAAAAAGAATGCAATTGAAAGCGTCATGAAACTTCAACCTCTCTCGTATTTAGAAAAATTGTTATTATAAGAAGTCTTATTATGGAAAGTAATATTTCACTCGACATTTACGATCGTCGACGAGCAACATGTCGCATTAACATCCTGCTTATTAGGTTCGATTCTCAATAATGATGCGTAAAGGTCTACAGTGCAGGAATAAATAAATATTTCGTCGCAAGATATCGCGCTCAAAACTTGGGATAAACTGTTTAAGAGGTAACCGGTAATAAATATTTCGTAAGAAGGTGAAAGCCTCGTTGGAAAAACGATTGCCTCGCTGCAATCATACAAAAGTGAAAAAATCGGAAAAAACGAAATTAATATAAACTGAAAGCTGATCAAAGTTACAAGCACGCCGAGCTCTAGGTTGCCTCGTAGCCGCCGGTTTTTGTTGTAGTTGAACCGCTCGCGTGCGTGATTTGAGTCACTCAAGCGTCCATAACTAGGTATCATGAAAGAATATTCAAAGAAACTATTGACATGATCCAATTACGGTGTTCAGTTTTTGTCGGGCGACAGCCATCCGTTTCTTGTGTACCTTTTACCGTTTGATGACGCGAGGGAAGGTGTTTCGAGCCAACGCAACGGAGACACTCTAATCGGTCTGCCTATACAAATGAGACATCGATCGGCTGAAATGTTCCGTCGCTGACTGTGAAAGTGTTCCTTACAAATCTATCGACCCGAGATAGATCTTCTTTTCAGTTTGACACGAGATAAAATCAACGAACGTGAAACTGATTTACTGGAACCAAAAGGCAAATGGATTCGCGTGTACAACTTCTCCGCATTTATTCAAAAAATATCTGCTTCCATTTATTATACACGGTTCCATAATTACAGTCGAACCTCGATAACTCGAATCTCAAGTTCCCTTGAGTTCTTCTCAAGGGAAGAACTGAAATCTTCGAGTTATAGAGGTTTTGACTTATCGAAATCTTCGAGTAAGAGAGGTTTACCCTACGAAAATTCGACTTACAGGATTTGTACAAGAGTTAATGATGTGTTGATTGTAATAATTTTAAAGAAAGAAAAGTTCAATTTTTGAAGATGAGTTATTTATTATATTAATATAGTAAATATAATCTACTAGGCTCTTACATATTACCATTACATATTAAAGCAATCTGTGATTTTACTTTGCGTTAATCAATTAACAGATTGTTGATCAATGGTATTTTCAAGGTAACCAAAGCAGAGAATACATTTTCTTCAGTATCATCGCATCTTTCTACGAAACTTCGTAAAACATTTACTTTTTGGCTTGTTTAGCTTCCATACTTGTAGAAAATAATTCGAGTTAAAAGAAATTTTATTTCGATGTATAGAGGTTTTTAAAGTGCAGCGGAAAGAAATGAACAAAATTATCGTCGTATAGAGGTTTTCGAGTTATCGAATTTTGACTGTATTAATCTTTCGTACTCTATTTGCTGTAGTCACTTATTGCAATTTGTCTCCCAATAGTAATAATCGGACAGCAGATCTTTATGCAAAATAAAAATGTTCTACCTGAATTACAACAATCTCGAGTGAAATAGATATTTATGTTTAACAGGTTGGAAATAATATGACAATATTTTTAAATTCTACACCTACTCATTTTTGTCATGAATGCATAAAATACACTATCTGATAATAATAGCAATACTATATTTATTTGTGAAATGAATCAATGAAAGGTGTCAAATTCCCAAATATTTTCAGTTCTCTCTTTGCGGAACAAGATGTGTTTGATATTCAAGAATTTCGCTATAAAAATAGGAATTATTTTTTACATTATTGTGAACTACTCCCTACGCCAACTAGCGTTTATCTGAAACAAGCAACAAATTGATCGTATCTTAGCCAAAAAAATCGTTTATTTATTATGTTTTGAGAAGTCGTAGTTAAAAGGGAATCTTCAAATCTTCAAATTAAGGTAGATTCGGCGACGAGAAAAATTTCTTAACAATTTCACAGTTGTTTCAATGCATAACAATTCCGATCAAAAAAGTGTCTTCCGTTTCCCAGTCACCATATAATCACGTAAAATTATCTTAGATAGAATTGATCAATAGATAGCAAAAGTAAAGGGTTCAAGATTCAAACTGAATCGATGGTTGTACGATTTTTTTAACGAAATTATCAGAATTCAAATATCGACAATTTCTCGAGAATGGGTATATCTCGTCCAGCTAGAATTTTCGAAATTTTCCATCGGCGAGGCGGTGCCTCCTCCGAAATTTTTTGCTGACACTTGAAAGGGTTGCAGGGCAGTGGTCGAGTTCAAGGCCACGCGGAACAAGAGGCCGGAGTGGTTGAATGCGGGCATTGAGGGTGGCGATTCACCGGCGAGTCGCGATTCATCGGTGAAGCGTTTGACGAGGGTAGATCCTGAAGAGAGCCGCAGGTCGATTGAAGCCGAACATGGACTAATAATAGGGCACGGCGTTCCGTGAATAACTCCGTGAAGCCTTTGTCGACAGGTGACATTAGGAAGACGTCTAGGGTCCCGTGAAAGTCTTCGGATTCGAATGAAGGAAATTCAGGAAGATCGACATCGAGCCGACACGCGGTTTACATAATTTCATCGATTACATAATTCCGCACGTGCGTCCAGGAAACGTTCGATCGGTTAACTTCGACATTCTAACGCCGAGAAATCGACTGGACTTCGCGGATAATATTTATCATTGACTTCCTCGGGAAAAGTTCACTTCATTCGACTTCATCCTTGCGTTTTCGTTGTCGCTCGAACTGTACGAACCGCGGTTTACGGCGAGCCGTTTTGCAAGGCGACTTAACATTTCCGAATGCTAATAACGGTGCAATAAAAATCGCACTGATAACTGTAAGGAGCCAGACCAGTCGGGTCGAGTCAGCCGGCGATAATTAATCCCGGTCTCTCTGTAACGCGACGAGCAATATTCTTCTAATGTGAGCAAAGATCAAAGGATCATCAGCAAGCCTTTCAGTTGGCTTTCTATGAGCCGATCACGAGCCTGCTAACTCGCAAGTGATCCTTTCCCGATTCAAAGTCAGGATGACCGCGGGCACTTTTCTTTCCTCAAACACGGAAAATCAAATCTTAATCGGGAACGCCACCGAAAATTCAATTATCTCAGTCTACACTGCATTAATCATTGATCATTCATTGTACTTAAAAAATCTTCGTGAATATGTGCAACTTTCGCCCTTATGTGGTCATCTTGAAATGTTTATTATTCATTGCAACGAAAACCGTTCAGGATGAAATTTTCACCGTATACAGTTGGGAGCATGACTGATCAGTTGATCAGACACACTTTAAATCAGAATAACTTTTAATGAATGGACCAAATGACTTCAATTTCTCTGTAAGGCTAGAAGAATTAGTTTAGTAAATGTCGTCTGAAACATATGTTGAAAAAATGCGTTTAGTCGAAATTGTGAAAAACAATAGTAAAAATTGATTTTTACAATTTTTTTAGCTGGGCCAATAACGAAAATTTAAAAGATGCGTTTGATCAACTCGTATAAATTATATACGTTCTAAAAATTTCATTCAAATTGGTTAATTGGTTTACGAGTTATAAACGATCAAATGTTATAAAAATTGCAATTTTTCAACATTTTTAGCCTTCTTACCACTTTTGATCGTTTATAACTCGTAAACCAATTAATCAATTTCAATGAAATTTTCGTTATTGGCTCAGCTAAAAAAGTGGTAAAAATCAATTCTTACTATTGTTTTTCACAATTCCGACCAAATGCATTTTTACAACATATTTTTTAGACGTCGTTTACCAAACTAATTCTTCTAGCCTTACAGACAAATTGAAGTCGTTTGGTTCGTTCATTAAAAGTTATTCTGATTTAAAGTGTGTGTGATCAGTTATGCTCCTAACTGTATACGTAACAAAAATAAAAAACAAAGCAAAGTGAAGTACACGAAAAGATCTATTTATGGATCTGAAAACTTAAGAAAAACAAAGAAAGAATGGAGTTAGGTGCATGTGACCTTAAACACGCAATTAAAGAAAAAGAAAGAATGGAGATTTTAAGAAATAGAAAGAAAGAAGAATTGAGAAAGACAAAGGAGTTTATATAGTAAATGCAATTTTGAAGTGTTGTAAACTTCATAATGTTCTTAATTTAAAACAGCATCAAACTAAAGGTAATAAATACTGCTCAAATATTTGTTAAAAGTAGTTGCCTAAATACGCAGTTTGTTTCCGTACGCTCGTATATTTCGAATTCTAATCCACAGTAATGGGTACGCAGTAATTAGTGCATGGCTCATTTTTGTTCGCAGTAATGCGTACAAAATGTTATCGATTTTATTTTTTAACCCCTTGTTGTTTCATCTTCGTAGAAGAGAATAGAAAATTTATATTCCTTGTATAGCTACATTTATTTTAATGCTTAAATATTGATTACAAACGAATCAAATTTCCTTTCATTTGAAAAGAAAAGCGTAACATTCACATTTATTAGGCTTTGTTTAAAATCTTCATGACGAGCGTGACTCGTTAAAATACGGCAAGGGGTTAATATTTTGTTATGTTGTATTAGGTTTTGAGGGCCACCAATTTTTTTTTGTATTCGGAACACATCATTCTTCCATAAAATGCTTACACATATTATTAGACTGCGGATCTTTATGCAGAATAAAAATTTTCTACATCGATTGCAAGAAATAGAAAGTAATTGAATGTTACTTCTTCCCGAAATGATCTTAATAGAGGAGAAATTATACATATATTGACATCTTCAATTTTTAAAATTTTTCAACAACTTCGATTTTCATATACTCAATTTTGCTATAAATGCATAAAGATCCGTAGTCTACATATTATTATTTCACGATAAATTAGGAGTAATATTAAAACAAAGTACGATCGAAGCATAATACTGCAGTAATCGGTACAGTTACCCTATTTCCTGTAAAGAGCGCCATAAACGCCCAATTCTATTTTTCCTGATTCACCTGAGACCCCCAAGCTGCAGAGACCACCGCCAGGAAAAATATGCAAAGTCCGATCATCCTCCCGTGAGCTCAATGAAAGAGGACTACCGAAGCAAAGAACGTCGCCACAGAAAGTAGACACAGCCTCTTGAATAACCATGTCGCATCCTGCTAACGACGTCGTTAGGAATTTCCCACGTGCCGCCGGATTACAACGCTTTTCAGCGGGTTCCGGCTGAATTATCGTCGACCAAATGGTTCGGTCATTATCTCGATCCCTTGGCCGCGAAGTATGCGTCGCCGTTTACGATCGCGCCGTCAATTAACGTAATTAACAATGTTACGAGTCACCCGACTAATATTCGACTCCCAGCGCCGCTCGAATCACGGTTCGACAACCATGGGGAAATTTATTCATTTCCCTCTCGACGTCGCGCTGGTCGTATTTCTTCCAAAGACCGCCGCCGTAAATTCTGTTCGCCGACTAATAACGCGCTTTTCCATGCCCTTTCGACCGCGTTAATCTTCGCGTTTCTCCATAAACCGCCTCGGCCGCACGCTTCCGAAGCGCGAAGTTGCAATCGCCTCGATAAATTACAAATTCCATCGCACGCCGGGTTCGAACTCGAGAAAGTTTCGCCTGACGATGATGCACAGGGTGTCCCAAGTATGTCGGAAAATCTGAAAGGGGTAGTTCCTGAGGTGATTTGAAATAACTTTTTCCTTTGCGAAAATGTTCTCCGTGGATTTGTTAACGATGTATTAACCCTTTGCAGTCGGAGCCATTTTAACTTGAAAATTAAACATTTCTTCCGACATTGAATAATCTCATTGTATATGATTTTTTTAATTTTATGGATATGAAATTGATGTAGCACCTCGTACAATACTTAAATGTGTAGTAATTGATTAGATACCAATATATTTAATAATTTAAACAATATTGTGAATAATGGTACACGCCACGCTCAAAGGAACCTATGCTCTGATTGGTCCGTGTTTTTCGTTAATGACTCCTGATCAAAATTCAACTGACGTTAGGAACCATCCTCTTTTCAAGGAAGTACAACATTTTTCGGACACCCTGCATAATTGTACTGATGCGGTGCAAAAATCGAAACGCAAAGAATTATTAAGTACAATGGATGATTAATGCAGGGTAATTAATGCTCTCAGTGTTTGAGGAAACGAAAGTACGCTGTACACCATGATTTTGTGCAGAAGAAGCATCGTTTGTGTCTTCAATACGTCAACTCGTATTCAATTAATTGCAAAGCATTTTGCAATGATTGTGGGAAGCAGGCACAACATAAAAATTGATATCATCCCTTAACGACTTTGTTACATTAAAAGCAACGTTACAACATTCTTGAATTTTTTAAATCTTTTATTGTTTTATATTTCGTCCAACCATTTTCTTCATAAATGCATAAATATGCGCAGTCTAGTAATCAATAAAAAGGTCAGGTGTAGTGTCCCTCCTGTCCCTCGTGTCTATTTTGCCGAAGTTGGATGATCTGGACGACCGATTTACCAGAATCCGGCATTGTTTGGGATCGTAGTAACCAGGATTATCGCGGAACAGTAGCCCGCGCGATCGGAAACCCCGGATTTCCTCTGACCCGGGAATTAATCAGCTCGATTACGAAGCCTCCCGCGGTCGGGACACGACGTTAAGTACTCCGGCCGCAGCCGGTCGTGTACCGACTTCATTCGGAATCTAATCGCGCGTTGCTCGCCAGGGAAATTTATCGCGATCTTCGCCGGCGAACGCGTTGACTCACGAGTCCCTGGAACTGAATCTATTACGTTTTTACGACGTTTTACACACGCGGTTGACAACGCGCGCCGACGACGACTACGACGACAGTGGAGGAAGAGGAGACGAGAGGGCTCCAGCTGGTTATGTACTCCCTGCACGAATACATATCTCACGATTTCGTAGTGCTTCTGGAGGATGTTATCTCGGGATTTATGAAATAACGTTGTACACGACTCGTCCAGCCGCGGGCCCGTACTATAGATTCAATCTAGTATCGCTGTCAAGGTGAACGATTACGCAACCCCCCGGGTCTTCGTGATAGTATTTTAACGGCGCTGCTCGTGGACAGTGTCGTCCAACGGCTCCGACCTTGCCGACGTATGCTTCGTCCCCAACTCCTCCTCCTCCTCCTCCTCCTCCTCCTCCTCCTACTCCTACTCCTACTCCTACTCCTCCTCCTCGTGCTCTTTAATTGATTTCGAATCGTTTATTCGCGTCGAATAGATGACGAGATTAAGCTGTGGCCGCCTGCCACGACCCATTGCGTAACCGCATATGGTTTCGTGCACGGATCTCGCGAGGATTCAGCTTGTTCCCTCTTCCCTGTCCTCCTAGCAAGGATCGAAAATTGTTCGATAGGCGCGTTCCAGATTTTATTGTCTCCTTAGGCTCGTTTCGCTCGAACATCTTTCTAACCCTTTTCTTGCGATGGCATTCTTCAAGTACAACATGGAATCTCTAAAGAACAACCGAGTACTAAAAATAACTATTTAATTTGTATTGCTTCTGAAAAATCAGATGATCATCAACCTCTCATCAACACCACTGCACATCGAGCGTTCATACTCATTGTGTAATTATTAGGGGTGTAGAACCGGAAAATGTAGGGATCTCGATGATCGGGACGGGTCGGGAAGACATTGAGGCGAGTCGAAAATTCGGGATTCTTGAAATTATCGAGATTCTCGAAAGTATCGGGATTAAAAAAAGGAGATTCAATGAATCTTTCTATTATACAGGGTGTTTCCTACTTTTCCGGCAAGATTGTAGGAGCATGATCTACAAGTAAAAATACGAAAAAAATGTTATACGAAGTTTGTTTATAAACGTTTTATTACAATATTATAGGCAAATATTGAATGTAGCCTGATTAGGTGCGGAATAGCAGATTTAAAGCTGAATAATACGGAAGGTCGATTGTGTTTACTTTGCCTGTACTTACGAGATAACGATCCTCGTACGTCAAGAAATATCTCGTAAGTACAGGCAAAGTAAACATAATCGACCTTCCGTATTATTTAGTTTTAAATCTGCTGTTCCGCACCTATTCAGGCTACATTCAATATTTGTCTATAGTATTGTAATAAAGCATTTATAAACAAACTTCATATAACATTTTTTTCGTATTTTCACTTGTAGATCATGCTCCTATAATCTTGCCGGAAAAGTAGGAAACACCCTGTATAAAATAGTTCTGTAGTTCTGTCACGCAAAAACTCCGAGCGGCGGAGCCTTCAGACGGGTACCGAAAATTGGGTGGTTCAGCGACGTGACAGTATGTATGAGAGAGAGAGAGAGAGAGAGAGAGAGAGAGAGAGAAAGAAAGAGAGAGAGAGAGAGAGAGGCGCCGGTAAATTTTATAATATGGTTTTCGGGAACGCCTCAAATATCGGAAATCTCATACCACGATTGCTTTTAAAGCAAGTCTCATAACGGTAATCAAGCACTGAAACCCCAATAATTTCGAGAATCTCGAACATTTTCGGGAATCTTGACATCAAGAATTTCAAAATTTTCGAGAACTCGTCTCGATCTCGAAAAAAATTCTCGTCTCGACCTGACTCGACATTTTCGGGTTCTCGCACACCTTTAGTAATTATTATTCTCTGGGGAAGCTCTGTTAATACAAGCTATAATCATCAGATATTGCATGCATATTAAGTGTCCATTCGTTGGACAGACGACACACTCTACCTAAAATAGACGGTTAAATAACACACAAATATTTGATATGTTTAGCGAAATTTTAAAAGTTGCCAACATATAATTTGATGCCAAATGTTTAACAAAAAATACTGCTCAATTGGGTTCTACATGATCTACACGTCTTGAGCTAACGGCTGTTTGAAGATTCGAATGTTATTATTATGATAAAAAAGCTAGAAGTAAGTAAATTTTATAATGTTTCAACACATGTGTATGGGGTATAATACATATCGAATAACTGTATAGTGCTGTGAATTTACAACATGCGGTTCAGTACAGACTTCGGAGACTTCAACGCTCGGCTAAGGGAGGTCCTCGGTGATTTCAACGCGGAGTGGTGCACACATATCCACATGCGAGTTAAAAATAAACTTGATACAACCATCAAATATTGCGGTTACCCTGTGTTCGCCGACAACTCATTTCACCGACACTGTTTTCATCGACACGATTTGACCGACACTATGTTTTCATCGACAGTCCGTGTTTAGCGACAGGTTTGAATTCATTAGTTTCCACTGACACCAAATTCGTATTTGCTAATATTGATTAATCGTTATCATTGTTATGTTCTCGACGCATTTAATTGCTTGTATAATAAATAATAAAGAGAATTACAAACCATTGTTATTTAGATCAAAGTTTTTATTGCTATTACTCAGAATTTCTTCAAATAGACAAACTTTGTTAATAGGTACACACAAATGAACAAAAATCATAATATTTCGATGTAATGTAATAATGTATAATAATGTGTCGATGAAAACATAGTGTTGGTCAAATCATGTCGATGAAAATTTGTCGACGATTTGACCATGTCGATGAAAACATAGTGTCGACGAAAGATAATGTCGGTGAAATCGTGTCGATGAAAACAGTGTCGGTGAAATGAGTTGTCGACGAACACAGGGTAACCCTAAATATTGTGACGTTCTCGAATGTCTTAACACATTATGGGCAAAAGACGCCAAGGGCGTCTTTTTCGATGACGTTGATTCGGGTCTTCCATATTCCGTGTGTGATTATTTTGTCCATAAGGACAAGTGTTTTGAAACAATCGCACCAAGAAACGTGACTAGCATCGCCATTAGAGGTATTTATAAAATTTAAAATGTCATGATTAGATTGTGGATGTTAACGCATTTTTCAATTTATGTAGACAACTTTTACGAAAGTGGAATGAAATAAAATTCTATTTTTAATGGAAACAGCCTTTGTAGATCCACAACAAATAACAATTGCACAAAATTCTGTTGAATTTTATATTTTATCCATTTTTGAAGATTTTCATAACAAATTCTTAATTTTTTTGCAGTCTTATGTAGAATCAGAGTCGATATTGACTTTTGCGCTATTGTATATTATTCCCATTACATTCTTCAAGAATATTACAATTGCATGGCACGTAAGAATAATTATAGTGGCTCTTAACTGTTCTAAATAGGTTAATGGGAATATAATTTAACTATACCATTTTGCAGTAAGTCGTAAAGTGAGTAGTAAATGTGAATTCGTTCACCTACCCGCACAGCATGGATACTCCTCTTTTTTCCTTTTTTTTCTTTTGATAGGAATGATTACGTTTACGTCGTGTTGGTCCGGAGCCGTTCATATCCGATGCTGTTAAGTAAGCGACAGCCTTCAAGTTTTCTCTTTAAAACGACAACATAAAAATTGATTTACGATGTTTTTTAGATGTTTTATCGAGACTTGAATGAGGGGTGTGCCGCCAACTTTACAGTACTACATATAAGTTACACCACGAAGGCTTTGCACGATCGAACTTGTTTCTCACTTTCGTTCGATGAAGCAGTAACAAAAAAATCGTACATCAAGTTTCACTCCTTAGTCGCCGTAAAGAAGAGGCTTTGATCTTCGTTTGATTCGCAAGAAAAATTTTTGGAGACGTTTCAATTTTCAGCATTTTTTAAGAAAAATGGATCTTCAGTTTTCCGTCTGCTACGTCATGTAAAATTATCATAGAGGAAAATGGATACCAATTTGCAAAAGTAGAAACTTTAAGCTTTAAAATGAGTCCAGCAGTTGTCCTATTTGTGTTTACGGAATTATGACAATTTTTCAGAAGTCGGAAACATAGTGTTTAAGTAATTTTTTGATCCACTGTACTTTCCAATTTGCGACAACATGTGGGAATTAAGACCGTATGCTTGTATCGTCCAGAATGTGTTAACAACGACACAGTCTTCTTTTAGAACAAGCAACCGGCAAATTAAATAACGATTTTCGAATACTAATTTCCACAGACATGCAGGTGTTCATTAGTTCACTGGTGAACCCTTCTCTCCGAGTGTGTACAGTCTTCCCTCGCATAGTGTGATTTTCGTCCCTACGGATAGTGTTGCTTTTTTATCCCCTCTACTAAGGGGTTCCCCCTTGGGATATCGGTGAGGCAATACTAATGCAATAATGAAACTTTATTACTTTTAGTTATTTCATTACGACACCTATGCCAACATATTGGTGAAATTTTTCTGCTTAAAACGAGACCAGACACGATAGAATTGCGATTATATTTACTTGTTTAATAAGCGATGAAAGCAGTCCCTCTTTATCGTTTACGCGTTGTCCTTCTCTATATTCGGAAAACGTCGAAGAACGTAGTACATACCTTTACGCTTTCTGATTACAATTTCTGGCAGTAACACTATGCGAGGAAAGACAGTAGGTGAGACCGGGGCTAGTTGACTAATCTCTCCATTCTAATTGTAATACTACAAAGTAGATGATGCTGCTTTCCGCGATATTGAAACATAAGAATGACTAGCTCACCATGTAATGTGGCGTGACCGAAACTTGCGTGTTGTACCAATCAGAATAAAAAATCTAAAAACATCGGCAGTAAGTAAATATTTTTGTTTCGACTATTTATCAATATTTGTCCATTAAGTACTGTTTGATATTTTTTCATGATTACTTTATGGAAATATGATACATTGACTATAATTTGAGGTATTTTATTTTATTCGGTGCATCGAGATTATGTATGTGTGGCCCTTACAATGATAAAAATGTCGGGGTTGCTTGACTAAGCATATGATTTACGTCATTCAAGAAAGATTCCTTGTCCTCAGAATCAGGTGATTCAGAATGCTTGATCTGCAATGAATCTTACACAGCAAATGGGCTCACGAAAAATGCATCAGATGTTTGTATTATCTGTGATTCGGATGATGATTTGTAAGCCTAATTTGGCTTAATTTTGCCTACAAATCATCATCTGATTCACTACAGTAGATATGTATGAACAAATAAAAATTGAAGTATTGTTAATACTATTACTTTTTCTTAAACACTTAAAAGTAACTGTTAAGTCAATTAAAAAGCCCCATCAGATATGTCAACCAACCCCACAACTGGGATTTGTTGACTTATTGCTCTCACTAATCTAAATTTGATTAAAACTACAACTAGATCCATTCAAAGCGATTTTCAAAATTAAATCTGTATATCCAAGTCAATATGCAAACTAGGTGTACGACAAGTCAGCAAAATACTAATGGTTCATTGGTAAAATTCTCTTTAAATTCTACAGAAGCGAACGCAGTGTCGCGCGTTGGGACCGCCCGTCGAAGAGCCATCATCATCGGATGACAGTCGAGTCGCAGCGTCCGATCGATTGGTAAAAAGGGTCGCGGGTTTCAAGGGATCGGAAGCGAATGCCGTGGATCCTGCGGGTCGCCTATGCCCGGCTCTGTTTACACGCAAGAACTGTCCGATAATAACAGTTAATTGGCCTGCTGGCCTGTGCCCCGTGAGAGACTATTCCAGGCCGGAGAAGACGGTAGTCCAGACGTGTCTGACGGTCGGAGAGCGAACCGGGTGTACGGGTGGCGGGTACGGGGATACGAACCGACCTACGCACGTATATACACGACGACCGGCGATCCCCCTGGCCCCCCCTGGACTCCACGATCGTTTCTTACCGGTCGTGGGTAAGGCCCCGTCGTCGGCCCTCGCATCTCCGCCTCGCGTTATTGCCGATCACGTCGTTGGAATACGCAGCTGCGTGGCTCGAAGATACGCGGAATCGTTAAGGGCCTTTCTTTTCGCTTCTCCTAGCGACCAGTGTTCCCCGTTGTACACGCGCGCATCCTAGCTGGAGAACGCTGGAGAACGCTCATTGTTCCCCCACTTTCGCGCAACCGCCCCCATGCCCGCTCCCGCTGTGCCCCATAGGCCTCCATGCCCCATCGTATGTGCCACCGTATGTACACGATCGCCGAGGGTTTTTGCGATCCGCCGTTGAATCCTTGTTATATCGGCCATGCTCTCGCGGAGCGTACTCGCTCCTTCTCTTTCTTTCTATTTTGTCCTCTGTTTCCCCTATCTCTTTCTTTCTGTGTCTCTGTCCCTCTCGTTCTCCACCAATGGGGAACACCTGTCAGCGTTTCTGTTATTGCGGCTCGCGTTGCCAGCAATTTCTTTCCGCGCTCTGCTCACTCTGCTCGCTCGCCCCGTCTTTGGGCTTTGTCTTAACTTCCCTCTTTTTCACGGTTCTCTGTCTCGCTCCTCGACCCAAGCCTCTTTCGTTCTTTCTTCATTTCCTTTTGTTCGGGCTTGGTAATAATAGCAATGATAATAATGTTGTTTTTGGCTTGTCCCTGCTGCACGAGAACGCGCTGCGCAATTTGGTTCGCGGCTGGGGTTGGTTACAGCGACGAGATCGCGCGCTGGAGCTCATCCGTTTGTGTTACTGTTAGTCTTATTATTATTAGGTTGGAACGAAAGTTCGTAGCGTTTTTAAATCAAAATTCAAAGATAAAATTAAGATATTTATTCATAGGTTTATTGAATAACGTGATAAGTCGCCTAAAAAATGGCAAAAAGTAATAGAAGAGAATGGAAAATATGGTATTGAACAAATCTATGTATAAATATCCTAATTTTATCTTTGAGTTTCAATTTAAAAACGCTACGCGAACTTTCGTCCCAACCCAATGTATTGCGGATCTTCGTGTAAAATAGTTAAATGTATCTTCTCTTTGGTTAGCTTAACCCTCGTACAGTCCTCAGAGACGTGCCCGTAATTATGAAAGTGGTAAGTCAAAATTTAAAAAAAATGAGTTGATCAGATTTCACATCACATTATTTTAAACTAAATTAATCGAATGTAATTTTTACGATATTGTCGAAAATGAACCGTTAGATAGATTAATTCAATGTAATTTTTACGATATTATCGAAAATAAACCGTTAGATAGTGCTTGTTATTTCAACACTTTACGGAATTAATGTAGTGTTAATATCGAAATATATGACTTAGACCACTTTCAGAATCATGGGCACAAATACATATGTATATTTGCATAAAAGGTCTTGACATTTCTGTTTCACACTTTAAATTTACAGGAAATCAATGATTTTATAATATGTAAAGAAAGTATGGTGATTATACAGAAAAGGGTACACACCTCATCCATTTTTATGAAGATGTCTCACGTTCCAGTTGTAAACACGGAGAGACAAAAAATATACAACTTACAATTACCTTGGCTATTCCAGACCATATACAGTGGCCGGTATTAATATTCGGACGTTCTAAAAAAGACGATAACTTTTTAAATATTGTACTATACGATTTGAACTTTTTTGGATAGCTAGAGCAATTAGTTTACTACAGGATGTGAAAAGAAATTTTTTCAAAAATTGCAATAGATCGGAATTGTAGAAGAAAATACTAAAAGTTGCATTTTACAAATTTGTTATGTGGGCCTATATTGAAAATTTAAAAAATACGTTTTGTAGATCTGTGTCAATTATATACACTGTGAAAGTTTGTTAATACGCTTTTGATGACTTATGAAATATTTATAGAATTCAGTAATGGTAATAATTCAAACATCAGGTTGTTTGACTTGTGTCACTTTTGTCGCATGGGTGCGATATATGTATTACCTATCTTTGTCATACGTGCTCAAAATTAACAATTAACTCATTACAGGCACTAATACTACGAGTAATAATCATACTCTTTCTGGTACTTCTTTGATGCATTCTGGTAAATATAATTGTCGTTCTATTTCGAATGGAGAAGTATTTTCGAAAAAAATCTAAAGGGTTAGAAATTGTATACTGTAAATGAAAAGGTATGAAATACGCGCGGTATACAAATTGATCGGTTGCTGAATGAGGCAAGAATAATGGAGAAAGAGAATGACTTAACTCGTTTTCTCCGGTCGGCAGCTTAATGAAATGAAAGTACATTGAAAAGTGTGTGAACCGGGAGATTATTCAATAAGAGGGAGGATTTCAATTAATATGAGTCATGTAGGATAATTGCAAGTCAGTTTTTAAAGCTGTGATGATCAGCAAAAAACGAAGGGTTAAGAAGTCAGCACAATCATAATCGTTGCTTAAGATGGAAAGAGATGTAAAGGAAAAAAAAGGAAACTGGTCGAAAGAGGAAATTGAGTTTTTTCAGACAATCTTTGATATTAGCAGATCCACAGATTATACATGAATAGACTGAAGTTTAGACTAGAGTTTTTTGGACCAGGATGTTTATGCATTTTCCAATTTTGTAGGGAAATTTTCAGAAAGTGGAATTAAATAAAATCTCATTTTCAGTGATAGTAGCCTTTGTGGCTCTGAAATCAATAAAAATCGTACCAAATTCTCTCGAATTTTATATTCCAACATTTTTTGAAAATTTTCAGGTAAATATTAGGTGTACAAATAAGTTCGGTACCTTTTGAGCATACTTCTGATCCGAGGAACCCACCGGCCTCCCTTCTGTATCCTCCCAAGCTTCTTCAAACGAACGGAAATTGCTTGTTGAGTTACACCAAGTTCCTCAGCATGTTTCTGTTGTGTTTGACAAGGATTTTCATTCAATAATTGCTGTAATTCCTCATCCTGCACTTTCTTCGACATTTTACTCCGTTCTCCATCACTGAGATCAAAATTTCCAGTACGAACTCTTTGGAACCACTTCTTGCATGTTTTATAGGTTACAGCATTTTCATCTAACGCGTAACAAATCATTTTCCGAAGCCTCAGCAGCATTTTTCTTTGACTCAAATGCAAGAATACAGAGTCGAATGTGCTGTTTCTTAAACGCTATGGTGCAAAGTACTGTTTTTTGAAGTTATGTACCAATTAGTACTGTTGTCTAATAATAAGGTTAATGCTTTAAAACACCAAAGCGGCGGGAGAAAATTTTAATTTAGAATGCAATTACAATTGAACATATGTAAAGGCACCGAACTTATTTGTACACCTAATACAGTGAGTGTAAAAAGTATTCGTACGCCCTTTAAAATAGAATAACTTTTTTATAATCGTACCAAACGACCTGATTTTTTATAACCAATTAAAAGCGTTGGTTTACGAAATGATATGCAAAAAAGATTTTCCAAAAATTATAATTTACGAGGTTACATGCAGAAATAAAAAAGACATTTTTTAAAATTTTTTTATTTGAGCCCTTAAAGAAAATTAGAAAATTTAAAATATACGTTTTGTAGATCTATGTATACTAGTTACATACATGCTGGAAATTTCATCGAAATCGATTAACATACACACGAGCTACAAGCGGTTAAAAATGATGAAAATCGTAGTTTTACACGATTTTTGATCAGTTTCTGCTTAAAATCCACAAAATCGGACATCTTTCAATATCGTTTTTTGCTGCGTCAACCGATTTTGATGAAAATTACAGTATTAAATTTTCATTAAAGGCTCAAATAAAAAAGTTTTAAAAAATGCCTTTTTTATTTTTGCATGTAACCTTGTAAATTATAATTTTTGGAAAATCTTTCTTGCATCTCATTTCGTAAACCAATGCTTCTAATTGATTATAAAAAATCAGGTCGTTTGGTACAATTATAAAAAAGTTATTCTATTTTAACATAAAGATTCGCAGTCTATTCATGAATAATGCGTTCAGTAGCTCGTGATAAAATTAACGAAAGCAAAGGCTCTGCTGCTAAAGGATTAGCATAAAAACTGATTACTGTTTCTTCTAATAAAAACCGTTCCCCTAATCGTCATGAGTAGGGTGTAATGGGAACAGGAATAATGGTAGCAAGAAACGCAGTGAGAGCGTTTGGAGATATCAATCAAAGATAATGGCGGTGGAGAGATTTTTGTTGTTGCATTCACCGAGACCGCTAACGCGACGGGTATAGTATATTGTAAAAAAATGATTTATTGCTCTGTACACATCGGCCGGGTCCGCGGGACACGTGATAATTATATGAATAATATCGCAATGCCCAAGTGTCAACGATATTACTTGTTTCTTGTTTCTTAAATTGTGATTGATGACGGTTAAGTAATAGTAAACGTCCGAGGACCGGCCACGGACGATTGTTCCATATTGTTTAAGCTTATGTAAGTTCTCGATGGCTTCCTGATAATTCTACTCTCACATTCGTTAGCAGATTTTCAATTTTCTGACGGCTGAATGTATCATTAAAAATGTCAAGCTTGCGTGTAGAAAATATTTGCGGCATATTATCGACATCAAGCTCGTGTATTTAATTCTCAGTTCAAAATAAACAATATAATTATTTATAAAATACAGACCAGTACACACATTCTTCGAGAAAATCATTTTTAATGTTAAGTCATAAGTAATGTCGTTTTTTATTTATTTTTCGAACAAGTAACTTAAAGAATTTACGAGAATAACATAAAAAAGTTAAGTTAGTTGGAAAATGGGAAACATTCATAGAAAATAATGATCTAAGCGTAGTATAGGGTAGGTACGTTACCTTTCACGTAAAGGATTAAAGTTGACACAAGAAAATGAGATACAAAAGGTTCGAATAATCGAAAATCTGACCATTCGACAATTTGGAGATTGAATCTTTTGAATATACGAAGTATGTATAATAAAATTGTGACAAAGAAACTTGGAAATTTGAATGTCTGGAATGTCAGGCGTCTAAGAGCCCAAAATTGCAATATTAAAAAATGAGAAACACTGAAATACAATTGATATCTACAATTTGAATATTTAAAAATATTTAATTTTGAGTACTTGTGTGTGAAAGTTGAAGAGGTAGAAATTAAAAAATTTGGATATTTGAAAATATTTAATTTTGAGTACCTGTGAAAGTTTGAAAAGTTGAAGACGTAGAAATTTGAATATTTGAAAATTTAGAAATATGAAAATATTTAATTTTGAGTACTAGGAGAAAGTTTGGAAAGAGTTGAAGACGTAGAAATTGAAAAGTTAGAAATTTTAGAAATGTGAAAATTTGAAAATTTAGAAATGTGAAAGAGCTTGACAATTTGAAGACGTAGCAATTAAAAAGTTTGATATTTGCCAGCTTTCAAATATGAATATTCGAAAATTTGAAGTTGCAGAAAAAGTTGCGCCCGTTCTCCGCAAAATCGTTTAAGAAACTAAAATAAGTACGAGTGAAAAGACGGCGGCCGGCTGCCAAAAAAAGAATAATCGATGGAGCTATAATGATACGAGCTTCAGCAGCCGTAAACATATCATAGCAATTCCATTTACCTCGTTCGCCCGCGGGCATATTCGCGATGCCCGGCGCAGAAAAAAGGAGTATCGCGAACAATCGCATAGATATTTTCATGATTACCGTGACTCGAAATAGCGACAGGAAGTCGCCGAGCGTAAACGCACGTATATGTATGTAACTAATAGCAGTAATTTATTCCGGATCATAGGTGCGCCACTTTCATTCTTCGCCGGAATTTTTTTAATAAGACCGTTAAACCCTCTGTCCCACAACAATTCCACTCTACAATAACACCCAACAGGAACGTCTAACGACAACCTACATTAACAAACAACAAGCTTAGAAAAAGGACAGGAAAGTAATCTGGTGTATGACGCAAAAACGATTTCCCATTATTAACTCTTTGCACTCGGAGCTATTTTTAACCCTTTCGCTGCTGAGTTAGGAACGATGAACAGAACCTAGAACCTAATTAAAAAATAAAAAACGTAAATTTACGGGAGTAGCACATAAAATAAAACAGATTTTGAAAAACGTATATTTACGGACGTAGCAGCGAAAGGGTTAACTCGAAAATTAAACATTTCTTCCGACCTAGAATAATTCCATTCTACATATATGATTTTTTTCGCTTTATGGATATGAAATTGATATAATACCTCATACATTACTTAAATGTTTAGTAATTGATTAGATAGCAGCATATTTAATAATATGAATAATATTTTGAATACTGGTACAGCAAATTTTAATGTTAACTCGAGTGCTAAGGGTTAAAATCCGAAGCAAAGGGGTCAGAAAAGAAATACAGTAAATCCTCTATAGTCGCAAGAGCTTCGGGGAGGTTCGTTTGCACAGTTTTTTGAGCTTCAAAAACCGAGCCGAACGTAGAGAAAGACAGCGCGTGTAAAGAGAGACCACGCGCGGCCGACTCTCCGCGTCTCTTTCTTTCCCATATGCTGTCCTTCCTTGCGTCCGATCGTCAATTAAACCACTAAATACAGTTGAAATTATATCGTGTTTAGTGTCATTTCAATCAGAAAAATGCCAGAAATAAGTTGACGAAAGCCTCATAAAAAATAATGAAAAATAGAGAAGTTTTATAATTGGATTAGTAGTGGTTCACACCGATATACCCGAGCCGAGATTTTTGCCTTCAACGTGTACGACCTTTTTGCGACTATACATAGAAGAATTACTGTATCTGGTAAAAGGATTCTTCACAGCGCAGGCGTTCTCGTCGCCAACAATAAAATTGATAGGGACTCGTCTCAATTAAAAGCGCTTTAATTCGTAGCGGATCGGTGAGACCGTGCGATCGGTGGGCGCGGCTGAAGAATCGACCGAAAATCTTCTGGAAGGTTCCAGCGTAGCTAAGAGAGGGGGGACAAGTTTAATAAAGAAACAAAGTTGGAAGTTGTCCGGATTCTATTAAGTAATCTTTGCCGGTTACTCCGATAATGAATAGCACGATCGCCGACCAAGCGTTCCCCGGTGAGGCGGCGCGCGAGGGACGGCGAGGCGGTGTATCAGGTACGAGAAATCCGGCGAGTCATCGTACACAGCAAAATCGTCTTCCTCCAGTCTTTCTTTTCCCATGTCCGAGAGAGGCTTGCCCACCGAAGGAACGGCCATGGTGGGACGAATGGGATGGCTAACGTACCGTTCGCTTCACGCGGACGAAAGAATGCTGGCGTTCGATGGTGATTCTTGCCCGATGGAAAATTCTACCATTCGCGATACGATGTTATTGCCATTCTTCAACGGGAAGAAAGCCTCGCTCGATTCGATCTTATCCGATTCGATTCGATTCGATGCGATTCGAGCCCCCGGCTACTTGGAAATATTAGAGAATGCTCTCCAAATATTAGACACATCTTTTTAACCAGTTAACTGCGCCGACCGCTTTTCAGAGAAAAAGATAACTTTTTAAATATTGTACTATACGATTTGAACTTTCTTGGGAAGCTAGAGCAATTAGTTTACTACAGGATGTGAAAAGAAATTTTTTCAAAAATTGTAATTGATCGGAATTGTAGAAAAAAATACTAAAAGTTGCATTTTACAACTTTTTTATGTTTGTGGGCTATATGGAGAATTTAAAAAATAGTTTAAATTTTAAAAAAATTTAAAAATTTTGTAGATCTATGTCAATTAAACATATTCTGAAAATTTCGTCAAAATCGGTCGACGTTTTTTTCCGCATACGAAAAAGCACTTTTTAAATTTTCAATATAGGCCCACATAAAAAAGTTGTAAAATGCAACTTTCAGTATTTTTTCTACAATTCCGATCAATTGATATTTTTGAAAAAAAAATTTTTACAACCTGTAGTAAACTGCATGTTCTAGCTTCCCAAGAAAGCTCAAATCGTATAGTACAATATTTAAAAAGTTGTTGTCTTTTTTAGAACGTCCGAATATTAATTCAAGTAACTCTATATGTGTCGCTTATACTTTTTAGTATAACTATATATACTTTTTTAAGCATTTTAGTTTTTAACTATTTTGTACTACTACTATTACTATACTATACTACTACTACTATTTTATACTACTTATATTTTGTTTTAGTTCTTAACTATTTACACTATTTATACTTTTTATTTGTTCGTTTTATTTCGTCTTGATCTCCAAATATCCTAAACATATTGAAATTTACGAATATATTTTAAATAGCCAATGGTAACCAAATTTTACGCATGACGAGTACACTCGTCATGACACAAAATATGACGAGTATACTCGTCAATCACAGCTAACTGGTTAAAATATATGAAATTGAGCCGTTTAGACAGGGATAGAAACAAACAGTAATCTTATGTTTTTAAAAAGATTCTGTTCCTTTGGAATTTTTAAGAAAAGAAATGTTACCTGTTCGAGCCACTTCTAATCCCTTGCCGTATCGTTTTCTTTACAGTTACAGTGATTACAACGTCTTTATTCCCAAAAATGTCATAGAAGAGAAAAGAAAATTTATATTTTTTGTATGACTACATTTATTTTAATGCTTAATGCAAATGGTTAAAACTGTTCTCGCGGCACAGATATTTTAGATTTTAGAATATACAGTGAATCATTGTATGATGAAATTTGCAGAATATGTATAATTGGCACAGATCTACAAAACGTATTTTGAAAATTTTCAATATAGGCTCACATAAAAAAGTTGTAAACGACTTCTAGTATTTCCTCTGTAATTGCTGTAACTTCTCAAAAAAATCGAAGACATATGGTCCGGTGTTTAAAATGGTTATAATCCTTTTAAAAGTGTAGGTTATAATCCTTTTAAAAGTGTAGTGAATATTACTGCGATTTAAAGTATTAAATTAGGTTTTATTAAATTTAATATGATTAAAATAGTTTTTGTCGGAGGAACACAAGCAAGCTTTGAACTGTGGATTTATGTAAATATTACGAAAACGTATTTATAATACCAATTTCATTGTAATGGTTATTTAATATTTTCGCAGTGCTCGATAGTGCACGATTCGTGTAGTCTCGAAGTATTCTATTGAATAGTAATCGATATACATACATATATCACAATGATTGAGAACTCTGTTTGATATTGATGAGCGAACTGTTTCTGATCTAGAAAAATGTCATCAGCAAAAATTGAGGAAAAAATGAAAGGTACTGAAAAATATGAACTGGAAGAATGTATAATTTTGATTCATTAAGGAATCCTTGAGTTTCCAAGATAATTTTTCACACGCATGAGGTGTTGGTCATTTGTCTAGAATAGAGTTTGTATACTCGACTCATTTTCACCAGGCAAAAATCATACTTTTAAATGAAACGGTACTTCAAGTTCTTTCTACAAAGAAACAATATTTCAAGGACTGTAGCAACAGCTAGACATGTACTTGTAACATGAACTTCCTACACAGAAGTGACGCGCATGGCTACGGGAAGAGTCTGTAAGGACTTAATTGTGTTTGACATCTATTTCCTATTCAAAATTATGCTACATTGTACTTCACGATTGCAGACTGCATGCTGATTAATAGATAATGATCAAGGAAATTTTTGTTATGTATGCATTGTTCGAAACGTTACATCTATCACAGTAGGAAGTTTGAACTTTATACAATACATTTTTATATAAACTAGTATATGAGCCATTCACAGCCCAAATCGATTAACTCCACTTTTTTAGTATTTTAAATTTAAGTGTCACAGCACTTGAGATTCGGTCATAACATTTTTTATTTATAATAAATTTCCCAAATAAGATTAACACCATTGAACGACAAAATTTTTTTTGGTCGCTGAATAATAAATAATTTATTTCAGCAGCCATTCTGATTAAATCCGTACTCTAATGTAAATCGTTGCAATAATGAAATTATTAGAAAGGTCAAAACCCCACGTCATCCAATTCAAATATGATTTTAATCAAGATTCAGAATTTAATTCCATAATTATAAAAAAATCTGGAGCAGGTAGACCACTGGGTCTGAAAAATATAGACCAGCCTTTGCTATATCCTATAGGTAGAACTGTGACCAGAGAAAATAGGAAACATATGAGATGGATCTATTAAAATTCATTCCTCCTATTAAACATAATTACTACAACAATTTAAGAACAAATCGATACGACGGGATCAAATACAGCTGACGAGGAAGACATCATTTATATTGCTAATGAATCAATAACAAATAATAATATATTGTAAAAGAACAGTTATTTTTCATTTTTGCGAAAAATCCTTTAGAAAATGTAAGATAATGAACTTTTTCTAAAAATACAATTTGAAGGCTGATTTTGATGTTAACCCTTTGCACTCGGAGCTATTTTAACTGGAAAATTAAACATTTCTTCCGATCTAGAATATTTCCATTCCCTATGATTTTTGAAATTTTATGGATATGAAATTGGTATGATACCTCATGCAAGATCTAAATGTTTAGTAATTGGTTAGATACCGATATATTTAATAATGAAAACGATATTTTGAATAATGGCACAGCAATTTTTAGTGGTGCCTCAGAGAGGACAATCGAGTGTAAAGGATTAATACTTCTTTTTCATTTGTCAAATCTATTAATAACGATTATACCAAAGCTATTTTGTCTTATTCATTCTACAAAAGCTACATTTATTTCAATTTTTATTTTGAAGGGAATTTTGAAAAACAATGTATATTATTTCATCACATTTCTGTACTTTCTGTTTTATGGAGTTAATCGATTTGGCAAGTGAGCGGCTCATATACAAGGTGTTTCATAACCGGTGGTACAATCAAAAAGGATACTACATGAAAAAAATAAGTCGAAAATATAGAATAAAATTTTTTCACGTGAGGCTTTTTTTCGAGAAAATCAACTTTGAATTTTCGCCGGTACGATATGAAGTACGGGTAACGATATATGGGGGCGATACACGGGGACATGATATGAAGTGTTTTCTTTGTAAGTTTGACACAAGTAATCAATTTTTAAGACACATCATCGTGTCTTAACACCTGTTGGAAGGTGCTTGAAGATGATAAATATAAAATACTCCACATTTGACATAATTAAAGTTTTTATTGTTTATTTTGTATGGAATGCTTCAAAGCATGACGAAATGCATAATGTGATGGAACAAGTTTTACAGAGATATTCGTTTCCTTCGGTCGGCCATTTTTTTTGCAAACTACACATTCTATATTGTTGGATGAAATCTCTTTTTGTGGATTGTATTTTAGATATTCTTCATCCATTACAATTATCCCTCTGCATTCCATACAAAATAAAGAGTAAAAACTCTAATTGTGTAAAATATAGAGTATTTTATATTTATCATCTTTAAGCACCTTCCACCAACGATGATGTCTTACAAAACGATTACGTGTGTCAAATGTTCAAATAAAACATTTCATATCAATAAAAAAGATACACGAGATATCTCGTCCATTGTGGGGAATGGGCTAAATACAAGGTGGTCCATTATTTCGATAACTCTACGGTGGAGATATATGTACGTATAAACTGACCTACTCGTTTCTGAATGACTGTGAGTTAAAAATTCAAGGAAAGAGTACATCTTTAAACTGTTTGTGTAGTAGGCATACGATTGTTTATGATTTGTATTGCATTATATAAAGTATCATAATGTATTGAAACGTCTGTACACAGTACTGCAAAACAATCTCTCCCTTGAGATTCAAATTGCATTAATAAAAAAGAAAAAAAACTATTAGATTTAATAATCATATAAACGTTAATGTACGTCCTTACGCAGCATTTGATATTCTATCAATTCATTCGATTTGAAGATGTCAAGGTGACCTTGAAATCTGCGAAACGCGTTCACCCATGTGAAAAATGTGTGCCTCACAATATTTCTCTCTCTATACCATGCAATCATTTTTCCAAGATGGTCAAAATTATTTGTTCATCCTGTATCTCCAACGTGGAGACTTGTGCTATCGGACAAGATGGTGGCCAACGCTTGCGACTGAAATCCGTTAAAATTCCGTGAAGCGAACCGCAATCGATTCGCTGCAATAATAAATACGGAGTTGACGGGCAACGTCGATCAGCGAGCGCAGCGACGTAAAGGCAATCGCATTATCATAAATTATATCATCGTTGAAAACGCCGTGTCTGCGCGTCGGCGCAGTGGCAGCGGGCCCGGCAAAATCAATTGTAATAATTCCACGGGGATTTGGCCGTAATGGCCGGGCTGCCATAAGAGTCTTAGGGGAGTCGCTTATACGTGCGGCGAGACCTTCTCATTGTGGAGCAACGCCACGCAAATAACGGGCTTTCGTCCGGCAGGAGTTTCACTTTTTAAGCGACAGGTATACCATTGTCAGGTTAAAAACCTGCGGCCAGGTGACAGTAAAATCTTTTCAGGCTTCCCGGTGTCAAGGAGTGGCTGTCGAGACGAGGATGTATATATCACTCGGCTCGATGGAGTATCGGAATTCGTTCGGGGACACCGAAAATCGCCCATAAACACGTCAGGCCATTCAAGAATTTTACGGAATGCTCTATACACGCTAATTTGTGGCCATATTTTCGAAGATTCATTGTTCTCGCTATCTCCGCCATCGCTTGACACGCATAAACAATGTCTACAGTAAACCCTGTTGCATTGTTTCATCGTTTCTAGAAGCTTTCAACGTGTATGTACAGTGGCCGGAATTAATATTCGGAATTCGGACGCTCTACAAAAGACGATAACTCTTTTAATATTGTACTATATCATTTGAACATTTTTGGGAAGTTAGAGCAATTAGTTTACTACAGGATGTGAAAAGAAATTTTTTCAAAAATTGTAATAGATCGGAATTGTAGAAAAAATACTAAAAGTTGCATTTTACAACTTTTTTATGTGGGCCTCTATTGAAAATTTAGAAAATACGTTTTTTGTAGATCTGTGTGAATTAAACATATTCTAAAAATTTCGTCAAAATCGGTCGACGTTGCAATGAGCTACAAACGTTTAAAGATGGTAAAAATTGCATATTTTCACGATTTTCGGCATCTAACTACAATAAATCTAAGGATTCTTACATCTTTCAATGCCTGTCGTTTTTTCCCGCACCAACCGATTTCGACGAAACTTTCACAGTGCATATAATTGACACAGATCTACAAAACGCATTACATATTTAAATTTTCGATATAGGCCCACATAAAAAAATTGCAACTTTTAGTATTTTTTTCTATTTTTCTTCAATTCCGATCTATTGCAATTTTTGAAAAAAATTTCTTTTCACATCCTGTAGCAAACTAATTGCTCTAGCTTTCCAAAAAAAGTTCAAATCGTATAGTATGTTAAAAATGTTATCGCCTTTTTAAGAGTGTCCGAATATTAATTCCGGCTACTGTATACAATTATTCGGTAATTTATAAATATGTCAAGGACTCGGTCTTTGTAATCTTCTCGTCGAGTTCGGGTATACTAGCAGAGTCACCAAATGAGGAGAATTTACACGAATCTAGAGGAAAAAGGTTACCCTCTCTCTGCCAATACCGGATGATCACGTGACATTGTGATACATACACGATAGAGACGAAACACGTCACATGACCGGACAGTGGCGGAACCGTGGGGAAACAGCGTCGCAGAAGGGGAAGGGTAGAGTAGGAGACAACTCTTAAACTGACTTAGTGCTGAAAAAATTGTGTGATTCGTGGCAAACGCTTTGGTTATCGTCGTGAGCGCCATTTGCTAAAACGGGGAGTGAAAAGCAATTCTTTTTCTGTAGAATACCGTATTTTAAATTACCGTTCTGAGAATTAATCAACATTTAAGAAGCACTTTAAGAACCTTTCATGGATTGTACGTAAACGTGTAATCAACTCCATAAGGTTCCTTAGATACTTTTTTACCGACTGGTATTTTTATTTGTTTCGCATGCATATTGTACATAAATAAATTAAAATAAATTAAATACATAGCTCGGTGTATCCCCACTTCAGGTGGTTCTCAGCACTGAACATAATTTGAAACATGTAAAGGGTGGTTCACGCAACTTGCACACCTATACATATAACTTCCAGAGTATGCGTTGCACGAAAAAATTTTATTTACAGAAGTTGCATGGTCTAAAGGGGTACATTATGTAGTGTATTTATTTTTTTTACTATCTATTATTTTATCTACTGTTTATTTTTTATTACTACTATCAATCGTAGTTTTTATTACTACTATCGTAGCTACATTGATGAAGAACGGAGAGGGATTAAAAAAATCACGCGTGTGCTTAAAAAATCAATGAATATGTGTGTAAAATTCCAGTGCAGAAGGTTCGATAGTTTCTCTGAAAGAAATTTCGAGAAATCTGTGCAGAGACAGCCTCGGAAACCAAGCAGGAATGGGGACAGAAGGCTTAAATTCCAGATTCCATAAAAGCTGTAAATTTCGGGACCCGTGATTCGGCTGCCGGGCCCCGAGAACGCCGCTTAAGCGCTTAGAGTAGATTCGGATGAATATAAATACCGCGTCGAAGAAAGGGTACCGGGGATTTTCGTTCGCGGCGTGGGAGGGGGATGTGCATCGAAGGGATCGTGATTAACGACGCGGAGGTCTTGCATCCACGCCCCATTCGATTTCGACAATTCACGGAATGCAATCATACCTCATGGCCGGCGTTTCGTGCGGGTCATCGGTTGACCTTCCTCCCTTTCTCTTTCTTTCTCGCCCCCTTCCCCTGCGCACAGGCACCACCCGTTGCGCGAAATAACGAGAATGGCGGACCGCAAGATTATTGCCAGTTGTGTGGTGCCGTTGCGTTGTGTTCGTCGGTGGAACTTCTGGGACCGACCCTGAGACGCCAAGGTTTGGCGAGTGATGGACGAGTCTGCGAGGAGACCGAAAGATTGAGGATCGGCTGTCAATCTTCCGGGGCCCGCGAGAACGAGAACCTCTCGGAAAGACAAAGATGCCTTGCGCCACTTGTATTCGTTCCTCGGTTCGGCTCTTTTTCCGTTCGGTTAATTTGCTGCTCGATCGACCACGTTTATTCCCATTCCGTTTCGTTTCGTTGTCGAAAATCGACTGGGACGCTCTCGCGTGCGTCACGCTTTTGTCCGAGACACCCGATCGCTTCTGCACCTATCCCGCAGTCACGCTGCACCTCGCGATTCCACGCGAAACTGACAACGAGTGCGTCATCCCGTCTGAGTAAGCCTTTCGCGGATGATCTTCACTATTTCGTGAAGAAGCCCCACGGCCTTGAGATACGTTCCAGTTTTACATTGCTTTTTTGGGGAATTGTGATTCATCCCATTTTAACTTAATTTTAACATTAAACCTACCACCACCGGTTGATACCTAGATACCATTGAGATATCTCAAAGACATCTGTAAGACGCCCGCCGCAAGGCATTCGGACGTCTGAAAGACGTCTGAACGTCTCCCGAAAGTCTCCTGAATGTCTTGTGTTACAAAACGCTACGTCTTAGAGACGTCTTCAGACGTCTCATTTCAGACGTAAAACCGACGTCTCCAAATAGACGTCTTTAAGACGTTTTATTTCAGACTTAAAACCGACGTCTCCAAATAGACGTCTTTAAGACGTGTTATTTCAGACGTAAAACCGACGTACCAACTTCTTGGTACGTAAGTCGTTCAGATCTAAAAACGACGTAAAACAGACGTCTATGAGACGTCAGGTGCTATCATATATGACCGGTTCAGATTTTTTATTTTACAATTAATGAAATATTAGGTCATCTGATAAGTTCGCGCGTTAATTTTGTAAACATACCATGAACTGTTGTTCTAGGTATTTTCAGAACATGTGACATCTCCTCAACTGATAAACTTCGTGATTTCTGTACAAGGTCTCGAATTTTATCTTCGTCTGTCTGAGGAGGACGCCCGGAAAGTTCACGCTCGTCTACTAAACAAAGATTCCCACCTTTAAAACGTTGAAACCACTTCCTACAGGTACGAGATGAAAGCGCACTTCCTCCGAAAAACAGCACATATGTTGTTCGTGACGATTGTTACTGAACTTCCTTTCCGAAATTCATATAACATGAGATGTCGGACACATTTCTTCAGTCCCACAAAACAATAAACCTCGTTCTGCCAGTGTCCATTAGCCGCAACACTGAATGAACTAGCAAGTTGGGCAGCAATCGAGGGAACAGTCGGAAGCGAAGTAAAAGAGAGAAAAGAATTTGACTAACCGGGGACAGAGCCTCCTGCATGTGCAGGGGTGCGTTGTCGGCCTCGTCGGTGCAAGTCGACATTCTCCTGCGCTGTCTTCCGCTTCTCTTTCCTCGCCGTATCGTGGCGACCTGTACGATCAGCTTGTCACAATGTAGCGGCGTCGTCGGCGTCTTCCTCTCGGCACCGATGCTCTCGCTCGATGCTCGTACGTATCCCTATTGGTCGACTAACAACTGACTACTACGCGGAATCGAATGACTCTATGCATGGGGTAGCGGTATCACAGGCTGCGGTATGGCACATCATTTAACGAAGTTGGAGAAGCACGCGTTGAAGAGGGACCTGCAAAGCAAACAGACAGAAACGGACAAGAACAAATAAAAAACAAAGGAGAACCAGACAAAGCAAACAGTCCGGGTCGCTACACCGATCGGTCTATCCCAGTGGTCGACAAACTGCGGCTCTTTGGCTACTTGAGCGCGGCTCTTCCTCAAATGACGTGTTTAAAATAAATGTATTTTATTTTAATTGAATAGTATTTTAATACAATTTTCAATCAGCCAGTGTGTTATATCTAAATTCAAATAAAGGGCAATTTTTACTTCCAGGGTTCTTGTAAAGAAATTTCCCTCTCAAAAAAATCGTTGTACTGCTAATATTCTGCTCTTTTGACTAATGAATTTGCCGACCACTGGTCTTTCCGACCGGGGTCCCATGATAATCACCGACGCAATTTTCACCGACAACGACTTTATTCGACGACAGTATTCTTCGATACTGTATTCATTGTTCGACAACAACATTAACCGACTGCATCTAACTGCTTATAGTGTAATAATTACATGAGTATACAAAAGTAAAAGTGTCAGTGCAGAATAGTTAAAGAGAAAAATGTCAGCACTATCTTTAGAAACCATGTTGCTATCGGATAGACTGCGGATCTTTATGCATTTGTGGCTTCTGAAAATTTTAAAAAAAGGGTAGAATATAAAATTCGACAGAATTTGGTGCAATTTTTAATTATTTCAGATTTGCAAAGGCTACTACCACCGGAAATAAGATTCTATTTTATTCCACTTTCTTCAAATTCGCCTACAAAAATTGAAAATTGCATAAACATTTTATATTTTGTTTAAAGATGTTGCCGGCCAAAGTTATTGTCGGTCAAATCTGGAGTCGATGAAAATTGTGTCGGTGATTTTCGTGGGACCCATCCGACCGAGAAAAGCGAACGCCCGGAGAAAAGACGGCTAATCTCGGAGGCTGCGCTCGCGCGCGTGTATCGTGTTCCGATTGCACAACGTGCAATCAGTGGGGCCAGCCGGGGTTCGGCGTGTTCCATTCATTTCAAACTGGCTTCGGAGCACGTCAAACTGGAAATGGTTTCGCGGTCGCGACTCTGATAGACAGGTGTAATAAACCGGCGTCGAAGAGACAGACAGACAGACAGACAGATAGACAGAGAGACAGACGAAGAAGACAGACATGCCACCCGAGAGTGAAAAGTTGAAACAGAGAAACACGTTCCATTCGGTAGTCCCTTCCTTCCCTAAACACCATGGAGATGCGCGGTGGCTCCTCTCCGGTAAGGGTGGAACGAAGGAAGCCGTTGAACCGGCCCTGCTATCGACGAACAAGACCAACAAGAAGAAGAAGAATAAGTCAGGCTTAACAGGAAGAGCTGGGAGAGCCGCATTTTTGTAGCGGCAAGTCAGGTTGACGTCCCGGCCGGAAGAACGAGATCGCTGCGGAATCAGGAAGGCCATCGGGTAGGGGCGGCCTCGTGTTTGCCCGCCTCGGGTTGTACGCGCGACCACGAAACAGCTTGGCTTGACTTGGTTTGCCTCGGCCCGGCACGGCTTTGGCGCGCGCGCGTGGTTCCGTCGCGCGCGGACGACGCCGAAGGAGAGGTTGAATAGCAGGTTCGATGGTTGATTCAGTTATCACGTGGCCAGCCAGGCCTGGTCTGTCTGGCAACGGGAATCCGTTCGGATGTTGGCCAAACCAGTTGGACACCACGAATTCTACATCTTCAGCAAGGCGGCGGCGCAGCCGTGTCCAGGTGGATAGTTAGCGAAACCAGTTGGTTCCCTCTTCTCTCCCAGGCTCGTTCATCTCCTCCTACTACCTCCGCGGCGCTTGAAGGAGGGCAGCAGCCGCGTAAAACTGGAATTCAGCTCGCGACCGCTACCGACTGACGGATAGACAGGTGTAATAATAGACGCAACGAGGAGGCCCGACTATCGAGAACGAACGTCACGCGTCTCGGACAACTTGGCCAACGTTTTCCACGGCGTTCGACTGTGTTGAATGAGCGTCGTCTTCTTTGCTGAACCAAAGGGCGCGCAAAGAGAATCGAGACGAGGTGTGCAGAAGGTGATGGGCAAGAGAGAGAGACGGTCAACAAGCATCTTCTCCGACAACTATACAACGAGCAAGATCACACCAAATTTTCAAGATGTCCTAGGTGTGCAGAGGATCAACCGGAGAGCAAACGAGAGACTGTCGACAATGAACGTCCTACAGATATGTAGATATGTTCGCACTTGGACTACACTAAACGATTCTTGCTCTATCTAGTAATCGAGGGACAAGTAATCTCCATGGAGAGGTGCAAGATGAAATCGGTACGTGTGCAGAAGGCGAATCACGGAGTAAGAGACTATTGATAACGAACGATCTACGTCTAATTCATGATCTACGTGTCTCTTATTCGCCGTTGGACTATGGTGAACAAGACCACGGAAAGGTGCGAGATGAACTAGATATAAAAAAGATAAACCAGAGAGTACAAGAAGCGACAACGAATGTTCAGGTAGTCTTCTTCGACGACTAAATGGCAGGCAAGACCACGAAGAGGAGAGCTAGGATGAACCAGAGAGGAAGAGGAAGACCCAGAGAACGGTATTCCACGAGTTGTCCTCGGTTCATCGGTGACCAAGGGGCAGGCAATGCCACGAGGAGGTGCGAGATGAGCTAGGTGTGCGGAAGGTGAACCGGAGAGCAAGAGAGAGAAAGAAAGAGAGAGGGAGAAGCTGAACAGGGTGGCGGGAAGTAGGTAGGTAGCCTACCTACTACGCGGAAGAAGGAGATTGGGGCGACTGGGGAGAAGGAGTAGGTACACCAAGCCGGTATACAACCGCGGACCGGAGACGAGAAGCCAGAGGAGCAGGTTCGGCCGGTCTAACCTGATTCTCAAAGGGAACCCTGCATCAGATTGGACCCACCTCCGTGGGTCCGTTTGTATTTCAAGTACCTGTACTCCCTCGCCTCGCGTCAGTGGACGATGCCTCCGGAGACGGAGGACTCGCCGAGCGAAGAGGAACGAGCGAGCCTCCTCTGTAGCCTGCGATGATCACCAGCGAAAAAACGATCGTCCATGGAGGTGACCCATCAGAGTAACCACCGCGTGGCTTTGCAACCCGCGGTGACCGTAGTGCGGACCGGGTCGCCTTGTGATCGTATTCAGTGGTGGTTCGATACAGTGAATAATCAAGACACCAGTGAAAGTTCTAGCCTCCCTTTTTATCGGGGTTTCGGGGAAAGGGCGGACGATCCGTAGAGGATCGTGTTGGATCGAATTGCATCGATACCGGGTCCAGGTCTGATTCGAGGCTGTTCGTCTCGAAGCACCCTCGTCTCATCTTCGACTCTGCCGGCAGAGTCGAAGGGAACGAGTCTCGCTCGCTACCTGAGAGGCTACGCGGAGGCGGTGTCCTCCGGTCCAGTGATCCGGGAGTGAGAATCAGTGGCGAGTTTCGGTTGTGAGGAAGATCCTTGGTTTCCACCCAAGACGCTATACACGGGCTACGCGATTAGCACGTGTCTCCTGAGAAAGAGAGAGAGAGAGAGGCCGAGGAGAGACAGGAGAAAGATAGGTAGAGATAGAGAAAAGAGAAAGAGAAAGAGAAATAGACCCGACGTATCGACTGCGTGGACTGTGGACCATTTGAGAATGTTCTCGAAATGCCTGTTGTTCCTCGACGCCGCGTTATATAAACTTTTAAGAGGGGGGAGAAAAGGAACGCGTTGCATTCGGGGTGACGCGACGTCCATTAGTGGATACCATAAACCGGGGCCAATTATATTCGCTGTAGGGGCTTCCATTCACTCTAACCGCGGCGCGTATGCTAATCGTCGCCGATTTCGCGGGTACACGCAATCGTTGATCGGAGAAAGAGGGATAGACGATAGAGAGAAAGAGAGAGAGGGAGAAAAGAAAAGAAAAAAGAAACTCGGCAACCGGTAATTTATTCAACCGTGTAATTCGATTCTGGCATATCGTGAAACCGTTTCAGCCATCGGGGAAAAAGAACCCGCTAGTTTTCCGCGATATCTCGATTTGCAGCAGTACCGTGCATTCTATTAGTCGTGAGGACTGTAATCGTATTCGTATGTTCTCGCAACGACGCGAAAAATAGCCAGATACATAGATCCATTGAAGAATGTCTATCGACCGCGGGTCGGCCAACTCGGAAACGATGCGGCGCGGAGCATCGAGGATGGTCCCGTGGCGTCTCGACGATCGACTTGTTTACCGGCGGGTCACCTGCGCGTCACCTGTGCGTCACCGCGCAGGTAGCCGGTGAACATCCGCGGCGAGGAGGTCGGCCCCCGAGAGAAGCCGGAGACAATACCGTGTTCGAAAAGAGAGAAATACTCACTTCTCCGTGGGAGGTGTCGGTGGAGAGGGGGGAGGTGGCTCGCAAAAACATGGAGGGAATATTCGCAGCCGAGAAAGAAATATCGTATGCGGCGCGTCCGTCGAGAGTGCTCTTCGATCGGTGGAGATGTACCAACGTGTGTACACGGTATCTATTTATCGTTGTGCGCCGGTGTGAAGCGGATGATCTGGTGCGCGGCGGCTGTACGCGTGTGCATGTAGTATGTACGCGCGGAGTGGAAGAAGGTGGTATAGAGAATGGTAGGGTGGTACAGGGGTGCTGAGGTGGGGTGGGGTGGGGAGGGGGCCAACTACAAACTACTAAACGTCCCTCCTGTGTTCCGGATCACATCTCAACGGATGATAGTGTCACCACCTTCGCCGTGCACCGAGGCGTCCCACCGCGTATTTAGCGGTTTCGTCGGTATCGGGGCTCCTATTCTCGAAAGGGCGCCCAATCACGGGAGCCCTCCTCTGTCCCTTCTCCCTGATAACTTCTCACGACGGTTTTACCCCCGCGTTTGACCTGTCTGGTCGCACTTTGTTTATCGTTTCGAGTTCGAGTCCACACCGGTGCGTGCTCGAGAAAGAAAATCCCGGTCTTGTTATGTTCGTCGCGGGGACACAGGAATCCGGATATTCACCGTCGAAGAGCCCGTAGCACCGTGAAACTCACAAAATTTTCACTCCGCGGCACCGCATTCTCCACGCTGCTCTGTCCCGTCGCGGAACTTGTCGCGTCCGTCGAACCAGTCACCGATGATATCGTATCGTACCGTATCGTATTGTATCGTATCGTATCGTATCGTTCCTTTCGCGCACCACCCCTCTTCGAAACAAGTCACGAGGAGGTTTTTTCCAAACCGGATCGGATTGGATCGTCTGTCCGCGATTCACACTTGTACACCGGCTTCAGGCACACGCGCACGCTCGCCGAGACTGTGGCGACGGGGATGACGACGGTCGCGACGATGACAACGACGACAACAACAACAACGGCGACAACGACGACCACGCCGACGACGATGACGGCAACAACGACGACAACGACAGCGGCGACGTCGACGACGGGAACGCTCCAGACCGCGACGACATCGTCGCCGGGGATCGAACGCGATCGATTACTTCTCCGCGACCGAGGACCAGCGTGAACCAGCCGATGCTCCCGCAGCTGGAACGTCGATTCTGACGAGGGTGAAACGATGCACAACCCCGAACTGTACGGCCCAACAGGTAGAATTAAACCGCCCAAAGTTTGGGCAGCCGCTGCAAGCAACAAACGAACCAGCCTCACGGTGCTCTCTCGGATCGTTCTCTCTTCTCTCGGGATACGGCAACATGGCCGCCGTCGCCGCCGCCTCCCAGCATCCCGCTCTTGGCTCCGTGTCTCGTACCCCCCTCTCTTCCTCTCCTCTCACACACACGGTGTGCCGATCCTCTCTCTTTCTCTCTCGTTCTCTCCGTAGAGACACGTTCTTCCGTCTCTCCTTCTCTCAGCCTCCCTCGCTCCCGAATCTTCTCCCTCGCTCTCGTCCCGGCCACCTATATCTTTCCTCGTTCGCTTACCTGGCCACCCTACGACGCCTCCCCATTTAGGCTCTTTCTCCTTTGATCGGCCGTCCTGCTCCAACTTCCACACATCTTTCCTCTCTCCTTCTCTCTCCCTATGTCTCGCCGCAGGTGTCCCGCTCCCTCTCGCCTTCTACCTGTAGCGCTGTCTCTCGACTTACTCCCACTCCGCCCCTGGAGAGAATCCAGCGATAGGTATGTGTATACACGGAGTGGTGGCGAGGAGAGGGCTTCTCTCCGGCTCCTCTGATCTTAGGATCTCTCTTTTCCACCACCGTTTATAACCGTGTAGGCATCTCCGTCCCTCCGTTGGATGTCTCGGTAATGGCTCAGGTGAGACGCTAGAGAAGGACGCGACCATTGAAACGGTGGAGAGAGGAGGGATCAGGAGACAGGATAGCCGGCGCGCAGGTAGCCAACGGGGAACAAGGAACGCATGATCGGATAGGTTCATAGGTGTGAGAGAGAACTGCTAGCGTCTCTTACGGCGACCTGCACGGATACAAACAGAGCATCGAGTCATCGACGAGGCAGCCAGGCAGCCGGGGCTCTTGGCCACCCGGCATTATCGTGTCTCCGCGACGCTCTCCGTCGCTCCAGCGTCCTGGCCAGCGGTCCTCGTCGCTTCTGCTACCTTGAGAAGGATACCTGGCACCGTGGCAGCATGAGAGCAACGAGGACGCGGCCATCCACGCACACCTATGCCCCCTCGAGTATTATCTTGGCCTGTTCGCGTCCTTGTTCGATCGATCCGGGCCGGGGGACATAGGATACCCCAGAGCTGACTCTCGGGATAGATAGGTGGAACACGGGGGAGGGGAAGAAGGACACTCTGCGTGTACGTAGATTATCGTAATTCTCCCCTCCTTCGAAGGGAGCCGCAGCCCTTTGGCTCTCGCTCTTTCTCTCTCTCTCTTCCTCTGCGTTTGATACACCCGGGGCCCCGTTTTCTCTCCGCGCGCGTTACCACCTTGAGAAGGATATCCAGACACCGGGAGACGTCCCCGCGGACGTCTAAGGTCGCGCATAGCATAGAGGCGCGAGTGAGCGCGCGCGTGTGCACGCACAGCTCCGGACAACATCAAGGTGAACGAAACGGAACGAGGAGAGAAGAGGAAGGCACATGTGCGTGGCTGCCCGCGTTTATCGATCGACCGAGGAAAAAAGGATTCTTCGGTTGTTCTGTATGGCTCCGTTCGACTTTCACTTCGTCTTCTCTTTGTTCCCCCCTTTTCGAGTTGTACACGCGTTGAAGCTCGACGAGGGTGGGGCGGACCGGGAGCACGGTTGGTGAAGATACGAGACGCCGCGCCGCGTCGTTCCCCTCTTTTATCGAGCTTTTTATCGGGGCCAAGGGAGTGGGAAAGATTCCACCGAGACGTTCTATGAAGCTGCTCGACTGGCAAAAAACGACACCCCCTAGAAGAAGAAGAAGAAGAAGAAGAAGAAGAAGAGGAGGAAGACGAAGAAGAAGCTGAAGAAGAAGAGGAAGTGGAAGAGACGAAGGTAGCAGAGAGACGCAGAAAACCGAAAAGGAAGACGAAGAAATCGTGTGCGCATCAATATAGGTACAGACACACGTGCGTGCTATTGATTCCCCGTTGCATGGACCTCACTGCGAGAGTATATAGACACGCAGACGACGAAGAGGATCGAAGCTGCCGTTGCTGCTGCTTCTGCTGCCGCTGCTCCTGGGCAGCTACGAGATGGACTCCGGAATCGAACGAGCGAGAAGTCGCCGGCTGAGGGCTCGATGGGGAACAAGGGACGGGAAGAAAAGGTTGAGAGAGAGAGAAGAGGTCCGTGTGTTCCGATAGAAGGAGCGGGAGAGGCGGAGGAGAAAATAAGCGAGCAGGATGAACGTCTTCGGTATCTCTCTCTCTCTCTCTCTCTCCCTCTCTCGCTCTTTCTCTCTCTTTCTTTCCTCGTCCAACCGTTTTCTTTCGGCGCTGCTCGCCCCTCTCTGTCCGACCGCCTCCCTGTTTGGTCCTCTTCGACTGCGCACGAAGGGAGAGATTAAAAAGAGAAAAGGGAGGAGTTGGAATTAAAAGAGGAAAAAAAGTCCGCGGAGAGGAAGAGCGAGAAGGAGGGATCGGGGGACCGAAAAGAGGGAGAGGGACGGAGACTCGTGAAAAATGGGCAGCCAGCGAGAGAAGACAGCCTCGGGCTACGGCGCGCGATGCGACCCTGCTCAGGGAGGGATCCATCCGCTCCTCAAAGATATATAAACTTCGTATAGAGAGGCGCGAGGCTCGCGTGGAAATTATTCTCGTGGTTACTCTCCACGGAGAACCGGCGATAGAGAGGGGGGGGGGGGGGAGAAGGCCGAACGTTGTTCCGCCGCGATGTTTAGCAGGGAGTAATTAGGGGATCGGCTGCCGTGACAGCGCCGCGGACCGCAGCCGATCATTTGAATACGCACGCCTTCCCGTGAGAATCGTCGTCGCCCTGGTCGTTACGCGTGCACGTACCGCGTGGGTGGCTGCACGCAAGCGCGTGGGCGGACCGACGAGAGCAACGAGGAGGAGAAACGCGGACGTGCCTCCTCTGGAGGGAGTAAGCCGCCGCCACGTTTTCGAGCTGACTATTTTTCGTCGACCTTGACTTTTTTCCGCCTCCGATCGAACTCTCGCGATGGCCACAACGCCGAACCAACAGGGACCAACGAGGTTCAACCGACGAGAATGACTGCGTATTAATCGCTCGAACACTTTCTGCTGGCTCGACCAGCCTCGACATGTTTCAAACACGGACTGATTGGATTTTGAAGCGTCTCGGGAATGCATCTCCAAATCTGATAGTATCCGTTTTATTCTTCGTTAATTGGAAATATTAATCCTCCAGTACACCGGTCAAAATATTCACTCTTGTTGTTTATATTTGATAATCTTCTTTCATAGAAAATGTCAGTGAATCTATAAAAAAATACAATATACCCACAATGCAAGAAGTTCTCGTCGGCAAAGGGCTATAACTAGACTGCGGATTTTATGCATTTATAATGCATAATAGACGAATAGACAAAATAGACGAATTACGAAGATTTAAGGACATCAGTGTGTTAATTTTAGCTTAATAAGACAATTAAAAGAAGAAATAAATTTCTATTTGGCTCTTGTGTCTTGCAATCAATGTAAACATTTTTTATTTTGCAGAAAGATCCGCAGTCTAGACATAACCTTCCGAAAATAACACGCAACGCAACAACAACTTAAATGCAGGCGTTCAACTAAATTAGCAAGAAGTTCTGAAAGAAGATTCGAAAGAGCTGAGAATGGATTTTTAGGATTGAAGCATTTACATGCGTGGCGAAATCTTCTGTAATGAGTAGACTAGCGAACTGTTAGATCGTGGAATACATAAACGATGACTCATTTCAGGCGGTGAAATACTCATTATTGAGGAAAGTGTTTGAATGCAATCTGAAAAATTGAAATTTCTTTATGTAAAAGTTCCCTTATGTAATGTCGGTTAAAGAGTGTAAAGTTTGTTCAACAAGGAGTACGAACGCGGAAAATATTTGATAGCGTGATATACATTGTTGCGAGAATATGTTCGCGGAAATTAACTAGACCACAATTTACTACATCGAGAAAGAGAAAACAAACAAAAATTACAGTGCGGTAACGAGTAGACTTATTATTTAGAACCTTATCCCGCGCGAGAATAATTTAAGGTTACAGAAAATTGGTGGTATAACGTACCGGTTTATAACATTTTGAGGCAATCATACTTTCTACGGTCACCTTGCATTAACAAAATCTGTCCCACTGTGATTACTAGACTGCGGATGTTTATGCAATTTTCAATTTTTCTAGGTAAACTTTAAGAAAGTGGAATTAAATAAAATCTTATTTTCAGTGGCAGTAGCCTTTGTAGAACCGAAGTAAATAAAAACCGTACTAAATTAAAATTCTTGGAAGCAATAAATGCATAAAGATCCGCAGTCTAGTGATTAAAATATCACACGACAGAAAAATAAGAAGCTAAACTCTGCTAAAACACTAGGTATACTTTGCCAAGAGCGATTAGGTCAGTTGACGTCGACTGTGAGCAACATTTCACAGTTATCCTAGAAATGGGTATAAATCTCTGTTCACCGTAAAAACCGGAAAGTCAACAATTCGTCTCTGGGAGCAAAGTTTTCCGAGGAGTGCCGGCATTTTTCATCGGATTCGAAGAAATGGCGCCGCCTGTGCAATTTGAAGATAAAGCAAGCAAACCGGACGGGAGGAAGATTTTCGCACTTCCCGCGGTCAATGACAAATGGCCTTTCAGCCGGACGGGGCCGCGTACTTCACCGATAATAACTTGTCGCCGAGCGTCCAGAAGGATGTGCGCAATTACGGTCGACACGACCTACGACAGAGTCGGCCGCGCACGTTTCCACTGAAAACCACCGCGGTGATGTATTTCCCGTTGCATCGGTTGCCGCCCAAATAAAATAAACTTCGCGGACCGACGACGGTGTACTCGAACAAACGATCTTGTAGCCGTCTAATCGACTAATTCGCTCTCCGCCGCGCCGTGTCGCGATACCCCTGCGATCCCTCTTCCCGCGTTTCTACTAGCCAATACGATCGATCACGATCGCCGATAGGAATGGCGTGAGCTGCTACTTTTGGATCATGGTGATTTTTCACACTGATTCGTGATTCGACTTTCTTTAAGACATCTTAAAGACGTCTATTTGGAGACGTCGTTTTTACGTCTGAAATAAGACGTCTTAAAGGCGTTATAAAATTTGTATTCTGCATAATAATCCGCCGTCTACTGGTCATGCTAGCGGTCGAGAGAGTTGAACGCACGGCTAGGCAAGTCTGTCGAAGCGTGCACGCGGAGATTCGGGCTGGGCCGTGGCTTCTGTGCAGGCGTTGAAGTCACTATAATGTCAGCTCGGTTAGGCTTGCGCTCGTGTTCCCCGTCGAACGGCCGGCCGGGCGACCGGTTCACGCGTTTCATTCAGTGAGACAGACGTCAATGTTGCATCTATTCACGTACACGGCCACAATACATCATAGGCTACCTGTTCCCCGATGAAAGACCGGTCACCGGTCGGTCTTGCCCGCGTTTTCAAAGTAAACAGAACCCACTTATAGAAGGAACGAGCGGGAGACGAGCCGACAATCCCAGCCACGGGACAGAGACGGGCGGACGGTGCGCACAGTAAAACAATTCGTCGTTCAATAAAGGGGAAGTGCTAAAAAGGATTTTACAACGAGCGCTCACGGTCGAAGAAAGAATGATTGTTAACGCCCCGGACCTGCGAAGTGGGATTAGCGATTCTTTTCTCGGAACCCAGACCACTTCTCTTTTTCTGTTTGCGTTTATGATGCGTAGAACCGTGATTTGCATAAATCGACGCAATGATTTTAGCGGGACACAGCTCACTCGCAGCTGACTGCGACGCGCCTGAACGATCCTCCGCCGTTTCGCGCGTGTTTCGAGGATGAATGTGCGGCTTGTACCGCCTTAAACAAATTTCAGTTCCTCCGGGTTCAGGAAGAGGCGCTTAACCTTGACTCGGCCGCTATAAAATATCGAATTTTATGCTCGGATCCTAGAAGGCCAATCTACAAAATCGAAAGTCTCGACTGCTAGATCCTCTCCTTCTGAAAAGAAAATAAGAAATTGATTTTGTTTCATTACGATTATCTTTAATGGTCGCATTGAAATCCTCTACGATTTAGATCTAGATCAATTACGTTACGATATCCTGAAATCTCCGGCAAGAAATACTTGATTTTTGCCTCGGAGCGGAGGATCTCTCAACCTGCGAAATGAATTGCCGCCGGTTCGTTTTGCTTTTTCACGGGACGATCGTTTTTACGCCGAGAACGTGCAATTTCGCTAAAGATCCACAGGCTACTCATTAGTGGTTTTTCAGTCGAGGGGGGAAAACGGAGCGAAGCGGAGTGAAACAGAGTGAAAAGCAATTTATCTTTTAGCTAGCAATGCGTCTCGATCGCGGTGCAAACTTTCACCGGAGCGCGGTGCATGCGTGCTCTCTCGCCGCGTTTAAAAATGATTATCGCCGTTTATCATTAATTACGAGATCGCGGGGAGCAAACGGAATCGAAAAATTGTCCAATGGGGCAATTACGGGTCCGGCGCGGCGTGGCGTCTCGTTGGTCGCGTTCCGAGTCGCTTGGACGCCGACGAGCTATCGACGAGCTGTTCTCGAGCTCTCGAGAGATTGCCGACAGGAAACGCGAGCAAGCGTCGTGATAACGGTATCGAAAGTGTTACGCATATACGAGGCTGGCTCGTGGAGGTTATCGGCGGTTTCAAACTAATTTACGTCACGGAGCCACGCTAATCGCCCGAGCCCAAGGATTTTCGCGAGACGTCCGCCGAGCCGGCTTCCATCGAGTTCTTATCACTCCGTGTCGCGGAAGCCGTGTCACGATTATTCTCGAACCATCCGCATCGATTCGATTAGTCGACCAAGTCGCCTCGAGACGTGTTCATCGGCCTGCCGCCTTGGAAATGCCTTACAAAATACAGCATTCACCCCCGTTCACTTTTCCATTCATAACTAGATACCCATTTGGGACTTCGAACTAGAAATTTTTTATTTTTATTTATTTTTTTTTTAATTGCTACTTTCTTGACTCTACAGGGTGAATCACGAATCGTGATCAGTGGAGATTATTCTGTTATTAACGGGGACCATAACTGTTATAACCAAAAAGAAAAAAGTCATAGAATAACAAAAGTATTTCATCGACTAAAATCGTATTGGTTACAAATAAGGATTATAAGTAACCGAAAATTTTTTCTCTTGTTGGTACATGTTATCGTTGAGAGAAATTCATTTCGATCACTTATAACAATTATCAATGTGAGAAATTTATTTCGATCGCTCATAACAGTTGTCGATGGGAGAAATTTATTTCGAGCGATCATAACAGTTATCGATAAGTTATTTTGATCGCTCATAACAGTTATTCGATGAGATAAATTTATTCCGATCGCTCATAACAGTTATCAATGAGAAAAGTTCATTTCGATCGCTCATAACACTTATTGTTAGGAAATTTGTAATAATTATTATTAAATAATACAACTTTTAAATGGTAGACAATCAATTATTTAATAAATTTATTATTCATAAAATTAATTGCTACAATCAAAATTTAATGTAACAAACAAACAGATTTTGTGTTGTTCTTATGGTCTGTTGATTCATCTTGTTGTACGAAACCTTCTCAATGAATTTCACAGGCTTGCTCCATCCGAAAAAGAGTAGACAACTCAATAATTAAATAAGCACCGAAATGAATTTTTTCATCAATAATTATTATGAACAACTGGAAAGAAATTTGATCATCGATAGCTATTATGAGCGATCGAAATAAATTTCTCTCATCAATAACTGTTATGAGCGATCGAAATAAATTTCTCTCATCGATAACTGTTATGAGCGATCGAAATGAACTTTTCTCATCGATGACTGCTTTGAGCAATCGAAACAGTTTTTCTTCATCGATAAGAGTTATCGAGGAGGATCCAATTTTTTTGACACTAATAACTGTTATTTCTAACCAAGAAGTATAAAAACCGATATTTTTTAACCATTTTCTTCTTCGAAATTTTTTCTTTATATTTTGTGTTTATTATTTTAAATTTCAATAATAATGAACTTTTTATTAATGATTTTTATCGTAGAAAATTTTATTAGCTGTCCGATCGAAAATGTTTTTATCACATATAGGATAAACTGTACTATTGCTGGCACTGCCAGTACTTTTGATTTAAACGGCAAATATTGAGAATTCCTGGTATAGAAAATCATTTTTTATTGCTTCTTATTTATATTTCAAAGCAACGTTGTAAGTTTTCATAACACAATTCCACATATGACTGTTAGCGAATGTGCCAATGACTGTACTATTTGTCTTACGATTGTTATTCACTGAATATATTTTATAATAAAAGATTTATGACTCGTAAAACTGTTTGACTTTGCTGAAAAATCTCTATTATTGGTTTATAATAATAGAAAGTTAAGCTCATTTAAACGTTTCAAAAAAAGATAAAAAGATTTTTACTACGATTTTGGCTTAGGATGCCAATATATAATCATTGTACAGTTTACTCTAGATGGTTTCAAAAGAACTTCCACGTGATTATAGCAAATTGTCTGTAAAAAAAATTAAAATAGCAATTTTTCGCAATCTTTTCGCAATTTTTTTAATGTTATGATACGTTTCCGAATTCGCCTTGAAATCCTCTAACGAATAGATGTAAAAAAATTATAGATGTATTTGCAAAAAATTAAAGGTGACCTTGAAAAATCATAAAAAAAAAGTTGACGAAAAATTTGCCATAATCACATGAAAGCTCTCTTGAAATCGTGCTATACCTGATAAAAACATTTTCGATCGGACTACTAATAACAGAGTAATCTCTACTGATCACGATTCGTGATTCGCCCTGTATTATGGTAGAAATCGAATTTTTTGGTCGTCCAAGTTCTTCATTTACATGTTAGAAGATTATCATTTCCTATTTTGAGGTTCTTTCTACCATCGACGAATAGTGTACTCATCCACATCCACGTTTTGTTTAAACATCGCGTAATGGTATCGTTAATAATATTTGTATTTCCACGCATGTAAAAAAACATATGCGACGATAACATTGATTAACATCAAAACAAACGTTATTTACAAGAAAAGTTACACATCTACATGTGAACTGAAGATAGATCGTTAAAGATCACAGCTTCGTACCTTAAAATGTTAAATTAATTAATCTAAAATCAATGTTCATTCTCTATAAAATGGATCATAATTGTTTCTATTACGATCATCCTCGTCCTTTCATACAATGTACATGTATATTTTCAATACAAATTTATTTCGTAAACTAACTTTTGACTACAGTCGCCCGATAACAATAATAATGATACATAGTCTGTAGAACGTTTCAAAGTAAAGAAGAAACAAGAAAATGAATACATAAAAATGAAATAGTGACGTATAACTGTCGATAAAATTTGCGTCATTCTACCCGCCATTCATTCATGTAAAACGTATCAGGAATTTAAAAATATTGTTGCAACATGTCCGATTCATTAAAATTATTAAAGAAAGAAACTATACTCCTGTATCATGCAATAAATGCGACACAAAAATTTTACTTTCCATAAAAATCCGCATTCCACAATGAATCTTCCACTCATTGAAGTTTAATGATTAATCAAAGAACAGGACTAAGATAGAACGTGTAACCAAACAGTGCGCTCTCCATATAAAATTCCCATTTTTCTGGACAAGTATAAATGGCGTGGTAACCGTCTATAAAATTTTTTATTATAAACAATTTTTATGTTGCATAAAACTCGGACTTATGAAGATCCATCATTAAACGAAGGACCAGATAGTAGGAGAGACCGGTGCCAGTTGACTAATAAGCTTAGTTGACTAAAAAATCCATTCTAATTGTAATACTATAAAGTAGATGATGCTGCTTTCCGCGATATTAATACATGAGAATGACTAGCTCATTATGTAATATGTTGTCGTGACCGAAACTTACGTGTTATCGACGGTACTATGAGTCAGCAAAATACTAATGGTTCATTGGTAAAAATTAAATTTGTTAAAAGTTAGTCAACTAGCCCCGGTCTCCCCTACGTAAAGAGTAGGTTCTTCAAAATTCCCGTTTCCATGGACGAGTCACCAGAAAGATGAATTTGCATAAAAATCTGCAATTCGCCAGTATAAATGGCGTGGTAACCGTCGATAAAATTTCCATGTTTCCATCCATCCGCGAAAGTCGAGAAGAGAAAACAGTGCGCAGCCGCCGCAGCCCAACGAGAGACCGTTCGCTCTCCGTACTGACCGATTCTCAGGAATGGGAAAGTCGCCGATAACAATCATCGCTTAACAATATCGCGCGAGGAATAAACGTTTCATTACCTACCGACTATCGGCTATCATACTCTCGTGTGCGGTGGTCACGGTGTTGCGGAACCGCAAGGAATTACGCGGACCGTTGTAACCCCCTCTTGCCAACGCAAAAACAGCGAATTCAACAAACAATAACGACCGCGCAATATTTTCCCGTAGTAAATTCTCTTTTATGGACCGCACGTTCTTTCCGTTCGAACTCCCCCTGCGCGACACAGAACAACAACGCTGTTTCGCAACGAATCGCTGCGTGATCTATGGGGAACGTGGAAAATTTGATCGGTCGCTGGAAGAAAATTCATTAAACCTCTCTTGATATGGACGTGTCTTTAGTTATGCAAATGTAAATCCTTCGGATTGCTGTAGCTTATGCGAATTTTATATGTAGATGTATTAAAGATATCAGTTTTATGTAAATGGATTAAACATATCATTTTTATGTAGATGGATTAAAGATATCATTTTTATTTATTAGGTCGAGCCATAAATAAATTCCGATACGAACAATAGATTCCACCTACAGTGGCCGGAATCAATATTCGGACACTCTAAAAAACACGATAACTTTTTTAATATTGCACTATACGATTTGAACATTTTTGGAAGCTGGAGCAATTAGTTTACTACAGGATGTGGAAAGAAATTTTTTCAAAAATTGCAATAGATCGGAATTGTAGAAAAAATACTAAAAATTTTACAATTTTTTTATGTGGGCCTATATTGAAAATTTAAAAAATACATTTTGTAGATCTGTGTGAATTAAACATATTCTAAAAATTTTGTCAAAATCGGTCGACGTTGCAATGAGCTACAAACATTTAAAGATGGTAAAAATTGCAGATTTTCACGATTTTCGGCCTCTAACTGCAATAAATCTAAGGATTTTTATATCTTTCAATGCCTGTCGTTTTTTCCCGCACCAACCGATTTCGATGAAACTTTCACAGTGCATATAATTGACACAGATCTACAAAACGTATTTTTTAAATTTTCAATATAGGCCCACATAGCAATGTTGTAAAATGCAACTTTTAGTATTTTTTCTACAATTCCGATCTATTGCAGTTTTTGAAAAAATTTCTTTTCGCATCCAGTAAACTAATTGCTCTAGCTTCCAAAAAAGTTCAAATGGTATAGTACAATATTAAAAAAGTTATCGTGTTTTTTAGAGTGTCCGAAGTGTGCATCGGAAGTTATTTATGATTCGATCTAATAGATGGATTAAAGATATCATTTTTAAGTAGATGAACTAAAAATATTATTCTTATGTAGATGGATTAATGAAACGAAGTTCTCTTTTTGCTATTAACCTGTGGCGCATTGCATCTTTGCGCCTACTTATTCTTTTGAAGTATGTGCCATAACTGAGACCATCTTTATATTTTCAACAACTTAGTGCTCTCAGTTCAATTCATACAGCCTTTTTACCCATCAGTTTATCGCAATTTTTTGAGAGTTTACAATTCTATGATGTGAATTGCTAGGTTCACGACAGCGACCATCTTCTCATCCAAGACATCATTTCTCACTATTGTAGATTAGTGCTCCAATAGACGTGTCGCTACTTTGGAAGAAAACCAGCACAACTCGAAAACCATTAGTTTGGAGAAAATCCCATTTAAAGATTTAACCAAAGTTCAACTGAATATCACTTATCTCCATAAAATCACATCAGCAATATTTTCTACTTTGTTTAAAGTACATACTTAGAGGTAACTTTTGTATAGTTTTCTTTTTCTTCTATCCGAAATATTAATCCTAATTAAGGGTTTAGAAATGTGACACTTTTCTTTAAAGAAAAACTTCAATTTTAGCTAAAGGGTTTTGACTTGTGAATTACATTTATGACACTCTTCCACATGAAAATATACCACTTTTTCATTTTGATTATGACATAAGCGAACAATCGCAATTTTTTGAGTTATGTCGGTTTTCTTCCAAAGTAGCGGTCTGTCCTTTGAACTGGCGTAAATTAATTAATCCCTTGCCCTACGATTTATTTTACGGTTTCAGTGATTAGAACTTTCTTCATAGATCGTAATTTCCTAAAAAAGGAGAAAATTGATATAAATTGTATGCCTATATGTTCTCCAACAGCTGTATATTAACAAAACCAAAATACTATTATTGCGGTTTAAAGGATATTATTAACATACATTTTTATCAGAATCTGTTCAGAATCTTCATCACGAGTCAGACACGATATTGTAAGGGGTTAATTTAGTTGTGTGATTGAGTTATCCCTTTTCCTCCCCTAAGCGAAGCAGATCCTACCCCTATCCCTATTTTCCAACCCCAATAATGAACGAAAGAAGGTAGAAAAAATGCTCGAGTTGTATGGCGCATCTGAATTCGTATGCGAAAAAAAATTGATGCATGGTATGTAAAAGTTGGCCACATGGCCTAGGGTAAATGTACCTATTACTGCGGTAAAAATAAATATTTTGCCCTGTATAAATTTGTACAGTTTAATGAGAATGTATTCTCGTGTGCGAGGCAAACGAAATTGTCTATAATTCTCATATTCTTATAATCTCAGCGTTTGAAACATTCTTCATAGAAGGTAACGATAAGACCATTTTTATTCTATCTCGATCACCAAAGGACTGTTGTTCGCATGATGTACATTCTTTATATTGCTTTAAATTGCATAGACGAAAGTTTTAGTATTATTTAGATTCCTACTTCGATACAACAAAAATATAAAAAGAAACTTCTCTTGCCTTTTTAATAAAAAAATTGAGCCCTCAGCATTACGTACATTAAAGCGAAGCAGGAGTAAGTGTCCCTAATACTGCCGTGTGAACTGCAACTACGATGAGAAATGAAGTCCGCTTCAACCTAACGTTTTAGGTTAGGTACCTATTTGATACATGTAAGTAGGTAGGATACGATTCTAGGTAGAATATTATAGAAAAAATAGGAAAATATGGTAAAGCAATGAAAAAAACAGTAACAAAAAAATAAAAAAACAAAGTAAAGTGGAGTACACAAAAAGATCTATTTATGGCACTGAAAACTTAAGAAATAAAGAAAGAATGGAGATTTTAGAAATATCAGAGAAAGAAAAATGTAAATAAAACGGGTTCTTATATGTATTTGTTTCTTCCTTTATTTATATTTTTCAGTTACAAACAAATATAAGTTCCACAAATATAAATTACAACAAAATTTGAGAGCTATATTTAATATAATTAGTAAACAAAATTGTTCAAAATAAGTTTATTGGCAACAAATTTGAAAAATAATTCGAGGTGCTAACAGTTAAATTGCATAGGGGAATTTTCATTATTATTTAGATATCTACTTCAATACAATAAAAATATAAAAAGAAGCTTCTGCCTTTTTAATAAAAAAATTAAGTCCTCAGCATTACGTACATTAAAGTGACGGAGGAGCTCATTAGAATGTCCCTAACACTGTGGTGCGAATTGCAACTACGATGACAAACGCGCTTCACTTCAGCCTAACGTTTTAGGTTAGGTACCTAATTCCAAACACATAAAGTAGGTAGGATACGATTCTAGTATGATATCGTGAAAATATCTGTGCGGAATTACGTTCAATTATATGTACTCCCCGCGATTGATTGTATTTTTTCAACCAGTCTCGGACATTTAGTTCGTCGTTAACAGTTTTCCAGCAGAACAGGACATTGTATATTCCTGATAAATATTCGTGTGAAAAAAATTGAATATTCATATGCTTCACCACGACACATATTTATCAAATTCAATTTGAAGTCCTTACGTGCACCTACGATAAGGTAAAGCGTCAATGGTTGCTAATTTTATTTTATATTTATGAGAGCAGTCGGAGCATACATCATCATTGAAGGAAAACATATTCCCTCTGTTGATAGACTGCGCAAGTCAAAATAAAATAAGATCACAGCTGATCTACTCGAAAAAGGTTGCCCGTAATGTAAATGCATATGGGCCGTGGCCGCCTAATAAGGATTTGCAAATGAGTTCGACTTATGGCGAGAAGAGAACAAATAAAATACGTGAAACGCGACGGAAGGTTAAGCGAAAAAGTATCGAGGCGCTGACCTTACGGGAACACGTCGTTCATTTTTTCCTGACCGTAAACTCATCGAACGCAGTTTTAGCGAGCGTAGTTATACAATTATTCGGTAATTTATGGACAATCGATATATGTCAAGGACTTGGTCTTTGTAATCTTCTCATCGAGTTGGGATATGCTAGCAGTAGACCGCGGATGTTTATGCAATTTTAAATTTTTTAGGCAAATTTTAAGAAAGTGGTATTGTGTAAATTCTTATTTTCAGTGGTAGTAAGGTGAAATACCCTAAGCCTGGACAGCATTTTTTGCTACCTTTAATTTTATCAGTTTAGATAAACAAAAATAATTTTTTAAGAGTTTTAACATAAAATTCAGATTTTGTAAAGTAATTTAAAATCCCAAAGTCATTGTTTAGATTAATATTTTAATTGTATTAGCAAGAATAATTCTAACCTATAGGTGGATATATTAAATCCAATCTAAGCTAGTATCTGAACAAAAGTAAAGCCTATACCGGGACAAATTGAATTTATTATTGAATTATATCTACATATAACATAGAACTTTATAAATCTTTAATGATTTACATATCAAAATATTATATTAAATTCTGTCCTGTTTAATTTTCATTTTTTGTTGTAAAGCAAGCATTTCAAGAGACAATACTTCTTTCTCCATATTTTCTAATTGAATGCAAATATTTCGCTCTCTCTTCTTTAATTTCATCTTTATTTTCATTAGACCTTATTTTCTTAGATGTATCACTAATTTTTAACCGAATATCTTTAATTTGTTGTGTAATTATCTTTTTTCTTTCGTGTAAATTTTTATTGATTTCTTGTTCTTTTTCTTTTTAAATTTTGTTCTCTCTTTTTCCAGCTTTTTTGACAAATGTTCTCATATAATTTTTTTCTTGCTCTTTTCTTCAAGATCTTTAATAAAATCTCCTACAATGGATTGCTTGAAGTCCCATCTACTGCCATCACATCCCAGTATGAAGTACTTATATTTCAAAACACACACAGTTCTAAACTTGGACATCTAATATTTGAATTAATAATTATTATTTAAGTTACGTCTGATTGCCAATTTTATTATGCGTGATAATTCTTTTTTGCCGAAGGGCTTAAATCATTTCTTTTTTTCTGATAAATGTTCAAACCATAAAATAAATGCACATGATTCGCATAAAAATATGGTAGACTATTTTGTATATTGTTCTCAGATAAACTTAGAATTTATTTTTAAATTTCAATCAATGTCTTAATCAAATAATATTCACACTTGCTTACTTAAAAATTGCAATTTTTCATGATTTTCGGCCTTTTTACCACTTTTGATCGTTTATAACTTGTAAACCAATTAACCAATTTCAATGAAATTTTCAGAACATATTTTAATTCCGACCAAATGCATTTTTTCAACTTTTTTTTAGACGTCATTTACTAAACTAATTCTTCTAGCATTACAGAGAAATTGAAGTCGTTTGGCCCATTCATAAAAAAGTTATTTTGATTTAAAGTGTATGTGATCAGTTATGATCCTAACTGTACACATATGCTACCACTGCTACCGAACATAACTGAAATACGCCTAATTGCACATAACATATCGGGAAATTGGTCGACAGATAAATAATTGTAAAAATGTGGAATCCCAACATATATATATTTTAGTTTCAATATGGAATCACACTGCATTTCGATTAATTCGAGTTGTACAGGTTTTGCACTCCAAATTCACCCTTCTGCAAGTCAATTTCAGCTTTCTGTAAATCAATTTCACCCTTTTGCAAATCAATCTCACTCTTCTGCAAATTAATTTCACCCTTTTGTAAATAATTTCACCCTTTTACAAATAAACTATTTTTGAGTAAGTTTTTCTAAAAAAAATCAGGTCAAACTTATTCAAATTTATTTATTGCAAAGATGTACATCAAATGCTTATTTGAAAGTGATTACCAATTCATTAACTTTGTAATGTGCGAAATCTGTGTGTAGAATAGTGTAGATATGTAAATTCAGAAAATACATATTTATTGAAGCGTATTGAGTATTGAGTATTTCCTCGCAGTAATAACACCGTTCACGCGTGTCTAACTAAATATACCTACAATTTAATCGAAATAAATAATATTCTTAATGGGTGAAATTGATTTGCAAAAGGTAAAATTGATTTACAGAAAAGTGAAGTTGACTTGCAAAAGGGTGAATTTGGAGTGTTAAAATCTATAAATTGTCATCAACATTTTCAAAGTTTTGGTCGGGCCGCAAACTACTTGTCGACGGGCTGCGTGTTTGACATGTCTGCGCCACAGAGACGAAGCGCGTCACGTGACCGTGCCGTGGCGGAAGCGTGGGGGAATAACGTCGTAGAAGGGGAAGGTAGAGTGGGGACACAAGTCTTAATCGAGCGACCCTGTATTCTAGTACATTAATTTTACACACTGCGCGAATAATGGTGAATCACTGGCTGCAATTCAGCAGGCGCAGTCCGCGGTCTTGCACGATCCGGCGAAACGTAATTTTCCCCACTAGAAAAAAGCTGTTCCGATATTCAATCTCGTTGCAGGCAAAATGCAATTCTCGGTGGCCCCCGGTGAATCGCGGATCCGGTTCATAACGCTGCCTCTTTGGCATCGTGTATTGTGTAATCCCTGCACAAAGCGGCTCGGCTGGCGCGCGTACACTTGAGCCTATTTACACCGTAAAAACTGGACTACCTAACCGAGCGTGTCTAAACCGAAATCATTTAATCGAGTCACGATTAATGGACACAATTAGCCTCGGCGGGGAAGCATCGGCGTATTCACTGGCGGATCGTGATCGGCGAAATCAGGTTGCCGGGGCGACCTCGCCGGTCCAGAAAAAGAACTTTCTTTGCGTGATATGCCTTCCTCGATCTTTTCAACGCCGCCAACTCGCGTTCACGTACAGTGACCCCAAAAAGTATTTCAACACCCTACATTCCCGATTTTCGAGAAATTCTAGGGTAGAGGCAGTTTCCCTAACGCCGCGCCGCCACAATCGAGCTATTTTGGCATTATTTTAACCATTTTGTAGTTAGGCTTGCCAAGTTTTTCTGAGGCAATCCGGGACATATTGCACAGAACTAAATGTATATGTATTGGGTTGGAACGAAAGTTCGTAGCATTTGTAAATTGAAATTGAAAGCTAAAATTCAGATATTTATTCATAGATTTATTCAATAACATATTTTCCATTCTGTTCCTTTACTTTTTGCCATTTTTGAGGCAACTTCTCGTGTTATTGAATAAACGTATGAATAAATACCTTAATTTTATCTTCGATTCTTAATTTGAAAACGATACGAACTTTCTTTCCAACCCAATAGTTTCACAATATCCTCGATTGAAAAACCATTTAACACAACATAACGTAGTTTTCTGAGGAAATTTTCTTTATGTACAAAAAACTACGTAAAAAAATAATAATACACAGTCTTTTGTACTTTTTTTATTTTAATTATTATACGAGCCTGGTGCTCCTCTTATATGCATTATTACTTGTGTATACAAATTATATTGTTACTCTGAAAAAGAAAGTCCGGGAAAATCCCGACCAATCCGGGACGGATAGAAACCCTAATTGTAGTAGGTAGATGATTGGTTCGTCTTGACGTCAGCTAGAACACTATTGAGGGGTTAGGACACACAGTAACGAGTGGGGAAAATATAAAATAGTGAATGATCGATTAATATAAAATTTTGTATTTCAGTTTAGTATATTATGAACTATAAACATTTCTTAGCTGTAAGGCTGAAATAAAGCAAATACATATTATGAACAATAAAAAAATGCTTGTAATATTTAAAAAATAATTTGTTCTTATGCCTCCGTCGTCTTTGCTCGGAATATCTTTTCTTCCAGATGGCCAACTGGTGTACAGGATACCTACAAATCGAATTAACTATATCAAAAATCCCAAAAATGTCATAAACTGTGATATATTCTCTAGGCATTGACGATCCCACATTTCAATTTTTGTGAAAATTAACAAAATGGGCAGATATTTTAAATTTTATGACTGAATTTCGGTAGAAAATTTGTTAATTTTTTATCTATATTTAACAAAATAATGGGAAAATGAAAAAATCGATCGTCAACGCCTAATAGACATTATAATGAAGATAACTAAAATTTTAATGCAATTGCTAAGGTAGAACTCGAGATATCTTGTACACCGTTTTGAAAAACGCATTTAAAGTTTAATTACGAATGTAATTTTTCTATCAAAAAAATTTTCGATTTTTTCGAAATATTACTGTGTCCTAACCCCTTAAAACATTAAGGTGACCATAATTTAAGAGAATTATAGGTGACTTTATGTTTATTAGATTATAGGTGAGGTATACCAATTAACTTTTGTTGGGAATTTTTTTGCCAGATAGTCGGAGGTGAAAAATTGTGGTGGCTGTTGGACATTTAAACCGACAGACTGGCCAAGAATATTTTAATTGATTATTCGAGATATTTTACTTTAATGTTTTATTATATTTAATCGTATCACAATGCTTTTTTTTACTAATTTAAAGATTAGAATGCAGTTTAGGCATTGAATATGCAGTCTATACATTGACAATAACAAAAAAACTCTTTATTTAGTAAAATCTCTTTATGAAATCTATTATTATTAATTTATTACGTTGACACAAGGCGTTCGTCTACTTTGCCTCCTGATGGGCGACCGGTAATAATTATAAATCTTGAGGTATATGAGACGCGTGCAGGTACAAAGCTCTATTGGATTTATTACCAAAAAATGACGCAACAGCGTTCGCTATTTAGTAGGGGAACCGAGGCTCATTTAATTATGCGTCAGGTGGCTTCAACTTATCTGTACGTGGTATAACGCGTCGTTAAATATGCAACGCGAAGTTCGTTTACAGAGATACATAAAACAAACGGCAATGTTATCGGTATCGCGCGGGTTACAGCGTAGAAACATTTTTGTAAAGTAAAATTCTAATTGTCGAAGTTGTATATTTTGTTACGGGCATGAATAATGTACGCGCCGATATAGCGTTTCGTTAACCGAATGAAGATATTGGACCGTTAATGGCTCATAAATCTCTAATATGATGACTATAATGACTGTTTAACGGGGGATAATTAATGGTGGATAACATGACATTTATCATATATTGACTAGTTATCCAATTAAATGTCACCGCATACCGACGAGCAACTTTCATTCAACTTACACGACCTTCCTCTGTCGATATTAAAACATATACATATTTGCAAAATGAAAGCGAACGTAGGCTACCAATTTCAAACAATTTTGATACACATTCTTATGTTCATGCAAATTCGAAGACTAATATTGTTTGTCTCTTTACAAACAGGTCACAAGCGTTTGTCACATAATAAATTAGATGCGAGTCTACGCTCAAGACATTTATGTTAATCATTGTCGCGCATAATTCGCTCGAAACACAAGTTAGTCACAACTTCGCGTCAATGATAATTATACGTTTCCTACAAACTTTGTTTGGACAATTAATCATTTTTCCATCGTGGGTACCATTCGAGAATTCAATATTTTCATTTCAAAAGAGTCCAACTATAAATTCTTTCGATTGCCTAGTCAAATCAGTATATTTTTTTAGTCTCTTTAAGTATGTTGATTAGGGTGAGCCTTAGCTATACCTGCTGAAATATTTTTGCTAGATTTTTGCATATCACCTTCCAAAATGGTGTCATTGGATAAGAAAATAATTCTTTCAACGGATGAAGATAATCGGATACGAGAGAGATGTGACAAATTCACGTTATGGTAAAGTTGCGACAAATCTGAAATTTTATATGAATGGGAATATACAGTGAGTCACGAAAGTATTCGAAATGAAAGCTCTGAAATGAAAAGTTATATATTTCATGCTTAAATATTGATTACAAACGAATCAAATTTTATTTCATCTAAAAAGAAACACATAACATTCATATTTGTTAGACTTTCAAGTTGAGGGATATCAGTTCGAGCACCTACTATCTTTCAGGCAGAATTGGGCATTAATCGAATAAAATCTTAACCAGGATTGATTGATTAATGTGTACGATTAAAAAAGTAATCATTGAAAAATGGACGATTGATTCAATCGATTGATGAAATTAATCGTCAATCGTTGATTAAAAAAAGAAATCATCGAAAAATCGGAGACTGATTTAATCAATTGTTGAAGTAAATCGCCACACGGTCTATCCATAAATTGTAATAATGAGGGAGAGAGAGACAGAGAGCGGAGATGGGAAATTGACAGAAATATATTTCAACAAAAACTCAGTTCACATTTCTTTCAATATGCATACAGTTTTGATTCCGTATTTCAATTCGAAATTTCAGCAGTTAATCACTAATCAATTATCTGATTGACGATTACAATCGGTAAGAATGTAATCGTTTAACGCAATTAACGACTAAAGTAGGAGTTTAATTGTTAATTGCGATTAACGATTGAAGTAGAAATTTATTCGTCAATCGTTGATTAAATTTTTGCCCAACTCTGCTCCCAGGTAATAGCTATTATACATATGGAAATTATATCGATAATATCTCCGTCATCATCATCAAATCATTAGATTTATGATATATGAAGGTCAATACTTCTTTACGCAGAATTTTGTGCTTCATCCGAGTTCAATCAAAAATATTGGGCATTCTATTTAAAAAACTAAAGGTCAGATCTACAAAATGTATTTTTTAAATTTTCAATATAGGCCCACATAAAAAAAACAGTAAAGTGCAACTTTTATTTTACAATTCCGATCTATTGCAATTTCTGAAAAAATTTCTTTTCACATCCTATAGTAAACTAATTGCTCTAACTTCCCAAAAAAGTTCAAATCGTATAGTACAATATTAAAAAAGTTATCGTCTTTTTTAGAGCGTCCAAATATTAATTTCGACCACTGTAACAAAAATTGGGTTCGGGAAAAAGTTTCTTCGTGTCCACCCGATAGATGGTCTTACCATGTCATAACTCTGTTAATATTAATCGGATCTGGCATTACTTGAGCGTGTCTGACAGGTGATATATCATAGAGTAATTACAAACAAGAAATTGTGATATTTGTTTATTTAGTCAAAAGTTATTACGTCTTGAAAATGAGTGAAAATAAAGAACAAATTCGATACATTTTGAAATTTAATTACAAAAAAGGAAAGAATGCGATTCAAGCTGCTAAGAAAATTTGTGATGTTTATGGACGTGATACAGCATCAGTACGTATGGCACAAAGTTGGTTCAAGCGTTTTGAATCTGAAAATTTTGATGTCAAAGATACACCTCGTTCTGGTCGACCAGTCATTGAAAAAGTCGATGAAATCATGCAAAAAGTTGAGCAAGAACGGCACATTAGCAGCCGTGATATCGGTAAGGAACTAAACATCGACCACAAAACAGTTCTAGACCATTTAAAGAAGTCTGGATACAAAAAACAGCTCGATTTTTGGGTGCCTCATGAGTTAACATTGAAAAATTTAATGAATCGACATCTTTGGCGACTCGTCAAAAATTAAGAGAGCTTGGCTGGGAAGTTTTGATGCATCTCTCTCTCTCTCTCTCTCTCTCTCTCCACCGTATAGTCCTGATATTGCACCATGAGACTACTATTTATTTCGGTCTCTACAGAACTCTCTTAATGGTGTGAAGTTGACTTCAAAAGAGATCTGTGAAAACCACGTGTCGCAGTTTTTCGCCCAGAAATCACAGAAGTTCTAGAGTGGCGGGATCATGGTTTTATCTCAAAAATGGCATAAGGTGGTCGATCAAAACGGCACATACTTGATTTAATAAACTTCATTTAAAATATGGAAAAAATTTGGTTCATTTCTGCATTAAAATACGAAGAAAGTTTGTCCCTAACCCAATAACTTACGAGTTATTTGAGATCGTCACGTCAGAGACTCGAGACTCACTCTGTATAACGATAATCGATTTTTCATCGCCGTCAGACGGTTTCGTCTCGCTGTGCGGCGCGAGAGAGTAAACAAGAGGTTAATCGTCGAAAGAAGTCGATCCGAGGCGTGCGGTGCCCCGATAAATCGATCCTCGACAAATTAAGCCGCTCTTGCGTAACGGTACGCGAAAATCGCGCGAATGCTCGGGGGCCGTTCTTGCGATCTCGCTGTGTACGGTGATCCCGCGTACCTCTGCACAGTTGCCGCCGCGCGCCGTGAAGCCGGCGAAATTGCGCTGCCGTGCCGTTAACTTTTCGCAAGAACGGAAAACAGTTACCCCGCTCAGACATGCGCGCAAAGGGGGATAAGGAGATCGTTTCATTGACTCCGCTCCCGGGAGCTTAATGGCCGCTCCTGAAACCGGCAGCGATACGGAACCGGCAAGAAAATGTCCCATTTCGTTTCGTTCCGTTTCATTTTGTTAACGAGCTGACATTTCGTCAACCGTGATCCTCCGCTTCACGCTACAATTAACCGGCTTTTAATCAATGATTCGTCGTTCGTCGCGCGACTCGAATCGCCCCTCGAAACTGCCGATTTTTATGCTAATCCTAGTCGAACTTGATTAAGCATCGTCTTACGCTTCAGTGCGATTGTTTCTTTTATTATGATTTGTATATTTGTTGATAATGTAAATGTACAAATCTGCAATCTAATTATTTGCTTCGCAAAAATTCGGTTCGATTCACTCTCGTTTCTTGTACCGGGTTACTTTATTTCATTTTTGTATGTTTATGTATTCATTTTCTTGTTTCTGTTTTATTCCGATCTGTTCTCAGGGGCGGTAAGCGGACTAAGCGGCCGCGTTAGCAAAGGGCCCCATGGTCTTAAAATATCTTAACTTAAAGATTTTGGAAATGACCGAGAGGTTCAAAATACCCTCCATAAAATAATCAAACAAATCTAAAAACAAAATGTTAAATTTATGGCCTCTAAGTTGCACTCTTTAACTGCTTAATTCAGTAAATATTTAATAGTGCAAATATTTGAGCAGGAAATTTTAAGCCGAATTGACACTGACAAAGTAATTGACGAATTTGCAAGAAATAAAGCAAGACGGAAATTCATATAAAAAATATGTAAAATGTATGTTTTTTAATAAAAATTAATATCTTATGGTATGGAATTTTTGATTACTTTTCATTTACTTTTCAGTTTATAGCTAAATGAGTTTTCTTGAAACTTTTTTTTGGAGGGGGGACGAAATTTTTACTGCTTTGGGCCCCCACTTGTCTTGATCCGCCCCTGTCTGTTCTACAGACTTTATTGTCATTTATGGTTATTGTCATCCTGCGATTGTAATCAAAGTTAGTTTAGGAACTTAATTTATGTCGAAGATATATGTATGTTGTATGATGAATGCATTAGGATGATCAAAATAGAAAATATTATATTCCATTTTATATAATGGGACGAATAATTTTTTAAAATAGTCCACAGCTTTTTAAGTATACATATATGTATATGTAACATAGATTGTTCATTATGAGGGCATGCTCAGTAGACTGAGGGTTTTATTCGAGTAGGTTTAATTTAAAACTTTGAAAACATTAGACAGATTAAAAAATACTGTTATATTATTTTTAACCTATTTAACATATTAACCCTTTGCACTCCTTTATCGAGTGTGACTCGACATCGGAAAAAGGAAAATTTAAATAAAATGTGTTTTTATATGTATTTGGTTCTTGCTTTATTTATTTAAGTCTTATTTTTTAGTTAAATACAAATATAAGTTCCACAAATTTAAATTACAACAAAGTTTGAGAGCTATATTTAATATAATTGGTAAACAAAATTGTTTAAAAAAAGGAAGCAGTCAAGGAACTGTCCTTTGAAATAAATTTCAAATGAAACACTTAAAATAGGAGGGAGTTGTTGGCAACAAAATTGAAAAATAATTCGGAGTGCGGAGGGTTAAGAGAGAAAATCAATTTCTATGTCACTCCGATTCGTTGCAATTCAAGTGGAAAATTTTTATTTTTCATAATGATCCGCTGTCTATTAATCGAAATGTGGTGGTGAATGAATTCAATGGATACACTATTCGTCGATGTTAGATAGAACTTAAAATTGTATATGACAATCTTGTAAATAAAGAACGTGAATGACCAATAAATCCAATTTTCATCATGATACAATCAAGAAACTTGCAATAGGTTTTATTCAGGTAAAAGTAATGTTTGTTTAATGTTACTGTTACAAATCCGAGATTTCATGTGCATCAATCCAACACTTGTCAGTAGACTGCGGATGAATTTATGACAAAAATGGGTGCAAACGAAAATATTTCAGAAATTAAAAGACTTTGAGAGTATTAATGAGTATATCATCATTAGACTGCGGATCTTTCTGCATTTATAGTAAAATTGAGTAGATGTGTTGGAGTGACGTAGGTCACAAATACTTCAGGCGTTTCTTTCAGATGCATGCGCAACAGAAGCGGGCCGCTCCCGCGCGACCGCTTCGTTAATGTTTTATTTTATTTGATTCTTTTCTGTTTTCTGTTCTTCTAACTTCACTTGCCTTTTGTCCGAGCTGTGGACAACACGTTTCACATATTAAATTTTTCACCTTTATGTTTGTCCTTTTCCTTTTGGAGTAACCTCGTCCTCAACAAGATGAAATTCGAAATTGTTGGAAACTTTGACAAATTGAAGATGTCGATAGATGATTTCTCCTCTGTTAAAATTATTAACACTAGGTTTACGGAGGTCTAGAAATAACTATTTCACATTATTATATAAATATAACAACAATGTGTCTATCCAAACTTTTGGCCATTTTTCCAATAGTATATACCCCAAGAAATAAATTTGGTAAATAATTCTTCAGGGAAGCATCTTTACAATCTTAATAATCGCAAATTAAGAATATTAGAACCCGTCATTTTGACTGGTCCCGTAAATCTAGTGTTAAGGGAAGGAATAACATTCAATGTAATTTCTATTTCTTGCAACCGATGCAGACAACTTTTATTTTGCATAAAGATCCTAATCATCATCGACTTATTAATAACTCTGTCCAACAGCCAAAGACGTTTCGATTCTCACTATGCGATTCTTATAGAATTTTCCACGCTAATTCCGAATCTGCCCTTAACTTTTCTCCTAGACACACAGTTTCTGAGAAATTTGAGTTTGAAAAAAGAGATATTTTTCAACTTTAAACAAATATTGTGATTGCCGCGCCATATCCCGTGTAACGCCCGTTCTAGTGGTGAGCGCCACTGGCAACTCATGTCGGGCGAAGATATTTTGCTTTTTGGTTAGAAAAAAACGTCGACGTTGCAAACTTGAAAGGGTGTTTTCTAAAAAAAAAAGTCTGCTCTATCGCGTGATATAGTTCGATTTTCCGCTGAACCCTTATTTTTTGAGATAAATTGAAAAATATCCTCAAAAGTGTTGTCTGTCCGTCTTTAATGATTGTCTAAACATGTTTAAACAATCATAATGTATTAATATTGAATATCACTGGATTCGGGAAAGTCTACAGGATCTTTTGCTGTAATGAACAATTCAATATCTTTTATAATAACATCACAATATTTGTTTAAAGTTGAAAAATCTCTCTTTTTTTAAACTCAAATTTCTCAGAAACTGTACGTCTAGGAGAAAAATTAGGTGCAGATTCGGAATCAGCGCGAAAAGCGCTATAAGAATCGCATAGTGAGAATCGAAACGTGAAAAAAAAGTTGAAATTTGTTGGATCGTGTAATTATTTTATTAAAAGAAGAAAGGCACTAATTCTTAGCTTCTGTTTCTTCGAATGAAATGCAGGAAATTTTCATTTTGCATGAGGATCCGCAATCTACTTATCAGGATCCTAAAAAATGTCTAGCTGAATCCGAACTAGATGCTCGGTTATGAACAGAAAGGTTTAACGGTGAAAAAAATGCAGCGTCGGTGCACTCGGTCGGCCGAAAGCACGTCGGGCGTATGAAGCGCGGAATAATTGAAGCCGACGGTGAAATTTGCATTCGCCTTCGTTAGAACAGCGCGGCGATGGCCGAAGAGGGCCCCGAAGCCGAAACGGAACCCAGATATACCCAATCAACGGCCACGAAGAAAGAAGGTTAGCGTGTGTGCGCGCGAGCGTGCGGGGCCGCGCGAAACAGTGTGCGAGAGGAGTTTGCGAATGTTTCGTGTCGACTTATGTGTCGCCAGCGGTACACAGGCAGCTTGAGTGGATTGGTGAACAGCCATTGGGGACCCGCCATCAACGATAGTCCTGAAACGAAGCCGGCCCCGGCTTTTTATCGGCCGTGGAGCTCCAGCCCCGCATGATATCGCCGGTGATTTGAATGCCGACGCTGCGATGCACTGCGATGCACTGCGATGCCAGTTGCGGCGATCCTACAAATAACGTCGGACATTGACACGAAATTTCGAAATTCAAGTTTCAGAGTTTCAGTACATTTTGGTTACAATTACGCTCCACAACAGTTTTTATACTGTGCAATACTCTTTTCGCCCGAGGTCTGGGTTAGGTCCGAGTGCCAAGGTATTATTAGGTGTAGAAATTAATTCGGTGCCTTGATAAAAATTATTTATAACTCTGGTTTGAATGACAATAATCGCCCGCCATTTTGTAACATTTAAGTTGTGAAACATTTGAGATCTAGTCAAAACAAAAATGCTTCCAAAGCCGCTGAAATGGTTTGTTCTACTTTGGGTGAAGGTGCAGTAACATATAAAACCTGTAAAAAGTGGTACCAAAGATTTCAAAGCGGCGACTTTGATCTTTCTGATCGAGAACGTAACGGACAATCAAGAAAATTTGAAGACGAAGAACTTGAGCAGCTGCGCTCTGAAAATTTCGCATAAACACAACATGAGCTAGCAGTGCAACTTGTGTTTAGGATTGATCCAGAAACAAAGTCAGTGGGTACCGTACAAGCTTAGTTCTGAGAACAGAGAACAACGATGCGGAAGGAACAAAGGATGTCATTTGTTCTTTGCATCATTTAGCAGATACAAATTTCCAAACATTGGAAGAGGTGCAAAAAGGTATTGACGAATTCATTACACCAAAACCGCCATCATTTTTCCGTCAAGGAATATTCGACAGTTGCGTGATAGATGGATCAAAGTCATCGAAAATAATGGAGACTATTTCGAAAAATTACAGATGTATGATTAAATTATAAATAAATACTAAATTTGTTTTAAAAAGGCACCGAATTAATTTCTACACCTAATAATATTCCAATATTAACCCCTTGCCGTATTTAACGAGTCACTCTCCTCACGAAGATTTTAATCAAATCCTAATAAATGTGAATGTTACGTCTTTCTTTTTAAGTGAAATAAAATTTGATTCGTTTGTAATCAATATTGAAGCATTAAAATAAATGTAGCTATACAAAAAATTCTAGGACATTTTTGAGGACAAAGACATTTTAATCGCTTCAAACATCTTGATAAATTTTCTTTTCTAAAAATTTACATTCTAACGTCTCTATTGTGCGACTTTGCGTAAAGGACATGTATAATAGTTACTGTTCTAATAATTCCAAAATGAACAGAAAACAATTCTAAACGGACAACAGAAATTTGTTACGCTTCATGATAGGGGACAAACATTTTATTGAATTACAAAAATCGCCTGAGATCGCGCAGAGAATGCTTTTCGCCATTTGTTTTTGAACAGTGTGCAGATGAATAGTATTGATTTTCTTGCTTTTAGTTGCTTCTTCGGATTTTATGCGTACAAAGATGAGTAGGTGTAATTTGAAATAGTAAGAACCACACTGCGGATCTTTATGCATTTATGGCTTCTAAAAATTTTCAAGGAATGCTAAAATATAAAATTCCACAGAATTTCCACAGAAAATAAGAAGTTACATGATTGCACCTTCATAAAATTTGCCTACAAAATTTGAAAATTACATAAACATTCGCAGTCAACTATTGATATTAATATTAAACATATTAGGAAATAAAATAAATTTCTATTTTGTTGCAGTTTGTTGCAATTCAGGTAGAAAGTTTTTATTTTGCATAAAGATCCGCTGTCTACTCATAATTGTTTGTACCCTAAAATATTTTAATTGGAAAGAGAATTGTTATGGTATGACTTTTTTTATTTTGGTTATGGTCCCTGTTCTGAACTGCTAAATCCTGATTCCGCATTGAAATCGGCAGAGTTCGCACGGACACCCGGGCCCATGAGGAACACGCGTCAGCCGCGAATTCCTTTTCCTCATCCCCTGTCGTGCTTGATATAGTGTGCTCTGAAACAATGTTCCTGATCGGTGCATCGAATCGACTTAAACGGCAATCGAAACAGGTTCTGAAAGGTTTACACGCTCCGATGAGAATTAGCCTGAGTGTTTAAAGCGCTCGCAGCCGAATAAAATGGTGATGCGCGGACCGTGGAATGTGCACTTTTTTCAAAGCGAAACGGGCGACGAGCGACACGTTACCAGTCCACAAATGGGATGCAACAATTCGCTGGAAAGAAAACATTTCGCTACGCGTTACCAATTTGCGAACGAACTCTTCGTCAATCGACTAGGTTACAAGGTAGAGGAGACCGGGGCTAATTGACTAACTTTGAACATATTTAATTTTTACCAATGAACCATTAGTATTTTGCTGACTTGTTGTACACCAAAAGTTTGCACATTGACTTGGGTACGCAGATTTAATTCTGAAAATCGCTTTGATTGAACCTAGTTGTAGTTTTAATCAAATTTAGATTAGTGAGAGTAATAAGTCAACATACCCCGGTTGTGGGATTAGTTGGCATATCTGATGGGGTTAGTTGACTTAACAGTAACTTTTAAGTGTTTAAGAAAAAATAATAGTATTAACAATACTTCAATTTTTATTTGTTCATACATATCTACAGTTCAGTTTGTAGTTGCCTACAAATCAGATGATGATTTGTAGGCAAATATTAAGCCCTAAATTAGGCTTACAAATCATCATCCGAGTCACAGTTAATACACACATCTGATGCATTTTTCATGAGCCCATTCGCTGCAACGTGTGCACTGCACTCAGTTTTCACCACAAACGCTATAAGATTCATTGAAGATGAAGCATTCTGAATCATCTTCTGATTCTGAGAACAAGGAATCTTCTTGAATGACGTAAATCCTATGCTTAGTAAAGTAGCCCCGTTCAACATTTTTATCATTGTAAGAGCCACGCGTGCATAATCTCGACGCACCGGATAAAATAAAATAGCTCAAATTATAGCCAATGTATCATATTTCCATAAACTAATCATGAAAAAATATCAAGCAGTACTTAATGAACAAAAATTGATAAATAGTCGAAACAAAAATATTTACTTACGTCGATGTTTTTAGATTTTCTATTCTTATTAGTATAACACGCAAGTTTCGATCACGCAATACATTACATGGTGAGCTAGTCATTCTTATGTTTCAATATCGCGGAAAGCAGTATCATCTACTTTATAGTATTACAATTAGTATGGATTAGTCGACTAATCCCATTAGTCAACTAGCCCCGGTCTCCTCCCCTACTCTGGACTTCTACTTTCGACAGCAACACTTTGGTATACTTTTTCATACGAAAGGAACATGTTGAAGCGTGACCAAGTTTTAATAATATGAATATAATATAACTTGTAAATGTCAATAAGTTGACTGCAAAATTGAATTTTTACATTTCATGTTCTTACACAGGAAAAAGAAGGAAGACATACATTTCTGTTTGACTTCCGTTTATTGTAATCGCTGCATTTTTATTTTGCATAACAATCCACAGTCCACTTACTCGTATACAGGGCGTTCGCGTCATTACTAACCAGCGTTTTCTCGAAAATCATTGTGATTCAAGGAAAATGAAAGAGGAGGAAGTTATACACTATTTTCTGCAAGCAATGTAATGATGTCTAATGATGATAATTTTATTTCTTGATTCGGATTCATTCGTATATGACATGCTGATCTTCAAGGTCATACAAGGTCGCAAATGGAAGAGATATTTTGACACCGACGTGTGACTAGCGTGGCAGTCAAAGTGCGAAACTCGGAAAACAATTTCGAATTGAAGTGAACTAAATCAAATATGGAATTCACCTTGTACTAAATTTAATTCCACGACACCGCCAACCCGAAGCCGAGCACCATCTACAGAACCTTTGAAAAATTCCATCCCCAAGGAGTCAGGGCACCAATAAACCTCCCCCCGGGGGTTCACCGAGGAAGATAAAGAGCCTAAAGGCGATCAGGGGTGAAGAGGGGAGAAGGGAAAAAGGATACGACGTCCCCTCCCTAGTCGCGGATTTCCACGTGTCTTCCTCCCCTGACCAGGTCGCTATCGCGGCGTCAGATAATCTTTTTTCCCTTAGTCACTCGGATGACCTCAGGTAAAGGTCCTTGTAGGTATACGGGACTCTCCTACCTGCCTGTCTCGTTCCCGGCGTTGCCTTCATCTACCTGGGTGCCAAGGGTATATTTATCTCGAGGCTCTTATACGTGCAGGCCAAGAGAACGAGAGAGAGAGACCAGAGAGAAAAAGAGAGAGAAGGATGCACAGGTGAGAGTGTAGGCGACCGACACGCAGCCGAGGGATGAGCCTGGACGCGTTTCGGCCGGAGATGGTGCCCCATAGAAACCGTCGGGAGGAGATGCACCTGTCAGGTCGAGGAACACCCCCGTCAGGGCTTTACCTGACGGAGCGTAAAAAGCCAAAAAACCTCCGCCACCTCTCTCTCTCTCTCTCACGTTCTCTCTCTCTCTCTCTCTCTCTCTCTCTCTCTCTCTTTCTCGGACAACTGGGGAAGGTTTCCCCGGCATAATCCCCGGTGCAGCGTCGTAACTTTTTCGGCGGTGTCAGGAGGGGCAACAGGAACGCAAGGACCAACCAACATTCCAGCCGTGAGAACGGCACCCTTCGTTTTATTTTCCCCAAGATCCGATAGATCGGAAGCTGTCGATCGCACGCACACGCCTCGAACGGAACAGGCACCTTTTGTTATGCCAAGCCGCCGGACTCGACGTCCGAGTTCATGAAAATATTCATTAGCTGCGACTAATTACCGAATCCCCGATTTCAATGGAAATTTAGCCTCCCGAGTGTATTAGGATGTCAAGGATATCGTGAAAGAATTCCACAGACTTTTCACGCGTTGGAAACCCACCTCTGCTGGGCAGGTTGTCCGATTTTTATTAACCAGTAAACTGTGGCGACCTCTTTTCAGAGCGCGCACCTATATGTGTCGCGAAATTCAAACGATGACGCCTACGGGCGTCCGGGGATGTATGAATCTATCTCAAATTATTTATACTTTTTATTTGTTTGTTTTATTTCGTCTTGACCTCCATATATTTTAAACATATTGAAATTTACGAATATATTAGGTATAGAAATTAATTCGGTGCCTTTTTAAAACAAATTTAGTATTTATTTATAATTTAATCATACATCTGTAATTTTTCGAAATAGTCTCCATTATTTTCGATGATTTTGGTCCATCTATCACGCAACTGTCGAATATTCCTTGATGGAAAAATGATGGCGGTTTTGGTGTAATGAATTCGTCAATACCTTTTTGCACCTCTTCTAATGTTTGGAAATTTGTATCTGCTAAATGATGCTGGAGTGATCGGAATTAATGAAAATCCGATGGAGCCAGGTCAGGCGACTAAGTCGCATGTGGGAGGATTTCCCATCCCAAAGAACAAATGACATCCTTTGTTGCTTTCGCATTGTTTCTGGATCAATCCTAACTTATTCAGTCGATGGGAAATTGCTTTTTGTGACACTCCAAGTTGCACTGCTAGCTCATGTTGTCGTTGTGCAGAATTTTCAGAGAGCAGCTGCTCAAGTTCTTCGTCTTCAAATTTTCTTGGTTGTCCGGTACGTTCTCGATCAGAAAGATCAAAGTCGCCGCTTCGAAATCTTTGATACCACTTTTTACAGGTTTTATGTGTAACTGCACCTTCACCCAAAGCATAACAAATCATTTCAGCGGCTTCGGAAGCATTTTTCTTTAATTGAAAGGCAAACAATATACAGTGCCGTATGTGAGTCTTGTTAGGCGCCGCCATCTTGCTTACTGATAGTTTTTGTTTTGACTAGATCTCGAATGTTTCATAACTGTAAGTGTTGGTACTTAAATGTTACAAAATGCGATTATTGTCATTCAAACCAGAGTTATAAATAATTTAATATCAAGCCACCGAATTAATTTCTACACCTAATATTTTAGTTTCCGCTAAAATTACAATTTAAATAGTCAATGGTAACTAATAGACTAATAGACTTTGATCTTTCTGATCGAGAACGAATCGGACAGCCAAGAAAATTTGAAGACGAAGAACTTGAGCAGCTGCTCTCTGAAAATTCTGCACAAATACAACATGAGCTAGCAGTGCAACTTGGAGTGTCACAAAAAGCAATTTCCCATCGACTGAGTAAGTTAGGATTGATCCTGAAACAAAGGCAGTGGATACCGCACAAGCTCAGTTCTGAGAACAGAGAACAACGATGCGAAAGCAACAAAGGATGTCATTTGTTATTTGGGATGGGAAATTCTCCCACATGCGGCTTACTCTCTTGACCTGGCTCCATCGGATTTTCATTTATTCCAATCACCAGCATCACCCAGCATCATTTAGCAGATACAAATTTCCAAACATTGGAAGAGATGCAAAAAGTTATTGAAGAACTCATTACATCAAAACCGCCATATTTACCGTCAAGGAATTCGACAGTTGCCTGAAAGATGGATCGAAGTCATCGAAAATAATGGAGACTATTTCGAAAAATAACAGGTATATGATTACATTATAAATAAATGCTAAATTTGTTTTAAAAAGGCACCGAATTAATTGCTATGCCTAACAACATTCGAACACGAAGATTAGCCGCCTGTAATGCTCGTAGCGACTGGCACTGTCGAATGATCATACGCACACCTGAATCTGTCGGTCGTTCGTTTTCCACTGTCGATTTTTCCGGAGAAATCGCGTGGCCGATCGAGTGGCGGTAGTTTCGAGCACAGTCGATCGACGAATATTAATGATGCTCGTCCGCAGGGTCATTTTGCAACGACCGCGGCCGACGAGATTTTTCTACGATCCGCGACGATGATGTACCCTGCGTTGCGCGCGGTTACACCGGATAATTTATCATTAGACGGTTGCGCAATTAACGTTGATTACTCCTCCCAACCCCTTGGCCAACTGAAATTTCCAAGCTGTCGTTATTTCGTCGGATGATATTAATTATAAGCTGGTTGCGCAATAATACGACAGTTAGCGATGTTTACTGCGCGGAGGAGACGCTGAAGAAGAACTCGAGGAGCCTCGTCGTCGGATGGAGGCATCGAGTATTTACGTTACGGTGAAAGCCTCTGAGCATTATTGACAAAGGTACTCTAACGATCCTATTCACCGGGTAATTGAAAAGGGTGGATGGTAATCAACGGCCGATTAAAAGGAGAAGTTTAGCGTATTTTGATGGAGGTTTCGGACGTTTGTTAGCCCGACGACGAAGACGACGAGGACTCGAAATCGGAGGATTATTTCAGCATTCTTTGCCGGCGACGCTATCTCCGGCAACATCTCGGACCTTTCCTTCTAATTGCCTGTAAGTTCCTTTCCCCCGCGAGGGAAGGACCCTCGAGGCAGCGATTAGATCTTTGTCGTGGTCACGCGTCGCCGCGAGAGCTATAATTGTTAATACTAATATTCTCCTTTCATAAGTCACCCGCTCTTTATTCATCCTTGCCGTATTTCGCCCGACAGTGAAACATAAATACTTCTGCAGTCATTCCTCGCAGTTTAATTCGAAGTAAATCGTAGGAGACGGGAGACAAAGGCTGTAAATTTCTGTCTGTGTTTGCAGCCACTTCTCGGAGGTTAATTCGACGTGAATCGTAGAAGACAGCAGGCAGTCGCTGTAAAATTCTGTTCGCTTAGTCACTGTTCGCAGTTTAAGTCGAAGTGCGTCGCAGGAGATCAAAGTTGCTATAAACTTTTCATTAGACATACGAGGTGTGTTAAAAAAGTAACGAGAATTTTGTAATTTCGCGAGTTGTATTAGTCCGATTCAAGCCACTTTTTGTTCTGGTGCTGATAAACATGTCTGAAATATTTAGTCTATTGTCAACTTTCGAGAAGGTTACATGTGTTTTGATACAAGCAGCGATTGTTCGTGGCGAAACAATTCATGGCTTTTGCACCACGATAATGCACCTGCTCACCTTTCATTGCTTGTTCGTGACTTTTTGGATAAAACCAACATTGTAACGATGCCTTAGCCTCCATATTCACCAGACATGACCCGTGAGACTTTCCTTTTGTTCCCAAAATAAAACGAATCTTAAAGGGACGTCGTTTTCCAAGCATAGACGAGATTAAAAGCGCATCGCTGAAAGAGCTAAAAGCGAGTTCTAGAAGTGTGTCGGGGATTGGAAGAAGCGCTGATACAAGTGTGCAATATCTAGTGAAGACTATTTTGAAGGGGATAACATTCACGTAGGCGAGTGAATACAATTTTTGTCCAAAAAATGAAAATTCCCGTTTTTTTTAACATACTTCGTATACTGTAGGGCAAAATAGAAATTTGCCTTCTCTCAAGATAAAACAGATTACTACAGATAATTGTATTTTCGTAAAATGTATTAATGTATTAAGTCAGTCCTATCCAAATCAGGGTCACCAGACGAGGAGAATTTACTCGAATTCAGGTGAAAATTTAACCACTCTCTCTGCCAGTACCGGAGAGGCGGAATGCGTCACGTGACCGAACCGTGATTAAAGCGTGGAGAATAGCGTTGTAGAAGAGGAAGGTAGACTTGTGAGGACTTTAGTCCAATTCGCGGCCCGCGAGCCACATTTGCCGCGTTCCTCAGTTTTTCATTCCACTAAGATGGAAGGTGAAGTTTCCCCATTATTTGACACAGGTCGACGGTCGTACCGCCAGAAATGCATGGCATTTGAAGCTTAGGGCTTAATACTAAACCTACCGAGCCTTAAAAGTATCTGGTACATGTTCCCATATAAAAATGACGAGATTGACTTTATTTAGACTTTGTGCAGCTCCTATTGTAAGTTGTGCTCCACTAAAGATATCTATACAATCATTTCTTATGAAATTAGTTTTATTATATCAATAATCGTAAAATAAAAAATCTGGAACCGGTCATTTTGACCGGTGATGGTAGGTTTACGGTGTATAGTATCCGCTGTCTGATTATAAGTCCAAAGGATATACAGGATGTTCCTTTTAAATTGAATATGTAAATTATTTCCATCATTATCAAATGTGGAAAAAAGTGAGAAAGATGGATTTGGTGTGCATCTGGTGATGATAATGATGATCACGATGATAAGAATGAGATAGCCTACACCATTTTTACATTCTCCGAATTTCAATTCGTTTTTTCATCTTCAAAGTCAATTCAAGGTCATAGTCTTACAGGTTTCTTGTGTGACCTTGAAGATCATTGTGTCGTATACGAATGAATCTGCCTTGACACACTAAAAAAAATGGTGCAAACACAAAAGGATTTACATACGCCATTACGTTGCTCGCAAAAGGCGGTATTATTTTCTCCACCATCATTTTTTTGCAGCATACATTATATTATTTGCAAGAAAAACGCTGGCTGGTAATAACGTGAACACAATGTATAAATTCAAGTTTTATCTTCCCTCCTCTAAACGTTAAGGAAGTGGACTCCTTTTTCCAGGATAGCAAGGGTGCGGGATTCGCGTTCTCATTTCTTGATAATACAAAAATGGGGTTTTTCAGTGGTCAAAAGCGCTAGATAAAAGATCAATCTAACCACAGTCGCCCTAAAAAGTCCTATTTTTAAGTTTACGAGGCGTAATTTGCATTATTCGGCAGTATGTAGCTGTCGCAGTTTTATGCTTCCGAATAATGCAAACTACGCTGCCGAATCATGCAAATTAGATTGATCTTTTATCTAGAGTTTTGCACTACTGAAAAACCTTATCTTTGCACCTTGACATCTCTGCACCCCGCACACTTGTAATCATGGAAACGAGTCTATCCACTTAAATATTGGGAGAACGGACAGATTGATGGTGGGGATTATACTAAAAGTTTCTTTCGCAATGTACGCGTTTAAGAGGGTAGACTCACGTTTCCAGGATTGCAAAGGTGCGGGATTCGCTTCTCATATCTCGATAATGCAAAGATGAGGTTTTTCAGTAGTCAAAAGCGCTAGATAAAAGATCGATCTAGACCACAATCGCCTTCAAAAGTTCTACTTTTACGTTTTCGAGGAGTAATTTACATTATACGGAAGCATACAGCTGCTTATGTAGCTATGGTCATAAAGCTGCGACAGCTGTATGTTCCGAATAATGTAAATTACTCCTCGAAAACGTAAAAGTAGAACTTTTGAAGGCGATTGTGGTCTAGATCGATCTTTTATAAAAACGCGCATCCCGCACCCTTGCAATCCTGGAAACGAGTCTACCCCCTGAACACTAACCGTACCGGCTACAAAATGTGTCGGATACACATTGTTTTATAAAAATGACAAGACTGAGCTTATTTACATTTTTCACAATTTTTATAATAACACGTGATTAAATAAAATAATTTATTGAATAATTTCTGATGGAAGCATCTTTACAATTTTAATAATTAAAAAATAAAAAATGTGGAACCGGTCATTTGACCGGTCGTGGTACGGTTAGTGTTAATATCGTTAGATAACATGAGCACGTACAAACAATGCAATCATCTGTTCGGTGATATTTGACTTTTTCGAAATTTTAAAACATTTTTAAAACATTATTCTAATTCACATTGCTAAATCGAAAAGAAAATTAACTTTCAGGACAATCTAATACATTTCTTATAGTCGACCAGAACTCGGCCGAACAAACGATTTCGAGGAAGGTGGGGGCACAGCATGCGGGGAAAGACAACGACTTTGTAATCTGGCGGATCTACGCGATATCTTCTCAATTTCAGGGATTCGTTACGGAAAGTTTTTCCATCGCAGCGGCTCGCTAATCTTAAGGGGCAATGGTTTCCAGTTCTGATTCCCCGGTTAAGGGATTTTTCCGGGACGATCGTTGGCCGGGTATGAACCGATTACAGGCTAATCGTTATTAGATCGGCGTTAAACAGCGCCCAGTGTAATAACACGGCGCATCGGCTTGGGAACGAGTGGCGACGGTAAACAGCGCGCGGGTTAATGATTCCGGTTTACGCGCGAATAACTTCTTAAACGACCGTTTAAAAAGCGCACGTCTGAATAAACTGACCTGCTCCACAGCCGCACAGTGGGATAAATGCCCGATCTAGCTGGAAAAAGTCATGAAATAGATATATCTTTTTGTATATTCTTGTTCCAGAATGTTTACAAAGACTAATGATACCCAAAATAATTTATTTAGTAACCCTATAAGCATAGAAATAGCTGCACAAACACTTCGAATCGTAACATGATGAAATTATACATTTATTTGTGTTATAAAGAACGTTATATGAGAAGAATTAGTAATTTTATGGAGTATATTGTGCACGAGAAGACGTTTTGGAATTTGTATAAAAATTTGTTAAAAATAAGTTCTGGAGGCTTATTTAAATGTTAATTTATTGTACCGTTTAGTTCGTTTTAGAAGTGAAGAACTAAAAAATACCTCTTTAAAATTTATATGGCATTAATATTTAAACTATATAGAACAGATTGTAACAAAATTTAGATGCAAATATCTGTGACTCTGCTTGTCGTATCATTTTAAAGTTTTTCTAACAAGGGAAGTTATCGGACCCGTAATTCGAAAAATTATGAAACTTTGAAGTAAGTCATGCCTAATACAATCCTAATTTTTCGTGCTACATACTTCTCGCATTAACGGAGGGAAAAATATTATTTGTTCTCGGATTATTTTCAAAACCTATCTTTTGCCATGATACCCCAATAATTTTTTACGTAGAATGAACAGAGGAATCGAATAATGCAATAAAAAATATGCATTTCTATTTAAAGAAATGATGCAATTGTCAATTGCACATACACAGTTGCAAAAATATCTAAGGGCCTATGAATGTAGCGCTCTTCGAACCATTTATCTTTCTCTTTTGATATTTTTTTCGTAAATGCATTAATAACGGAGTTATGGCCTGAAACAATTTGCATGAAACACCCTGTAATTTCTAATGTTTTGTAACAGTAAATAAGGGGCATCCCGCGAGGGGCCAAGAAGCTCGAGGCCAAGCGGGCCGTGTTTACATGTCCTTTTCTACGTTCGGCATCCTTTGTATTTTTCGGCGCGATCGGCGTGGTCGACGCAGTCATAAAAAAAATAGTTTCACTACATCGGGCATTTGTGCCACTGTGAGCCGTATCAGAAGTAGGGATGGCGTGAACTGCTACTTCTGGATCACTCATGTTTCGATCACGTTCGTTCCTAATCACGGTCATTTTTCACAAAAAAATTGCGAGTTACATCGCATTTTTATCAAGTTTATTAGCCCTTTGCAATCGAACGGTGAGTCTGAGGCGCCAGTAAAAATTGCTATCCCATTATTCGAAACAGTTTTAATATTATTAAATTCGTCTGTATTCTGTATCGTATTCCTTACACCGATTCGATTGGAATTTTATTCGAATAATCACTGTACCCATGTCGTACACGGATCGCCTGCACTTTCTATTGCGTGCGATCGCTAAAAATGCCCGAAGCTGAAAATTATCAGGATGATTGCGTGCCGCGCGCCCGGACGAAGTTATTAAATTATAACCATAAATTCATCGGCTGATTAAGATTCCGTAGGAAAGCTGCGAGATCGGCCTCGGCCAATTTTTCTGCGTGTTTATGTATTCCCGGTGTGTTCGTACAACGTCTTCAAGCCCGGTGAAACTGCTCGAAGAAATTGGGCGGCCGTCGCGCCGCGTCGTCGAACACCGGCGATCGTATCGATCGTTTAATCGATCCCGAGCTTTCATTAAACCGCCTCGAAAGTGACTTCTGGTTGCGTCATCGTATCGGGGAGAAACTCGCGTCGTCGTCGAGGCGAAATATCGGCTCCTTAAAAATGGACGAGCATGGAGGATTAAGCGAAGACTGACTTTAATGGGCCCCCCGGTTTCCGGTCGATCGAAGCACCAAACGAGATGAAAGATTGACGAAGATTCGATCGGATGGCGGTGAGGAAAGGGGGGGCGTACGATGATATGTTAATTAGTGAGCCGATGCCACAGACTTTAAACATTTTCGGAAGGAGAGGGGAGGGGGGACTGTTCCCGATGAGGTTCCGTGCAATTGTCGCGCCAATCACGCAATTTTCGAGCACATTCGACCACGAGATCGGCCGCATAATTTGCGGAGAAACTCCGAACGTTGTTCCATATTTCGCGACTCGATCTTTGCGGACGTTTGCTTTGATTGGGTGTACCGAAGCCGTAACGCGGTAATAAATTTTATCTTCCGACGAGGTTTGGAAAAATTTGACGGAGGTCCGAATTAAGACCTGGATTTATAATTTCTTTATCCGTGATAGCCACTCCGCCTTTACGAGGTTATGACGGACAGGATTTTATAGGACTCCGAATTCTTCGGGAGATATTCGGCGAAACACGTCGCCGCGCAGCGTTTAATACACTCGTTTCGCGAGTGCCAATTTAAAATCTCACGCAGGAAAAAATTTCGCCGATTACCGGGGTTGCATCGAGGTTTTCGTGGGTGTTGATATACACTTTTAATTATCTTCTTTTTGCTGTTCTCCGAAGTATTAACAATGTTGGTTGTTATAGTAACGCGCCGATTTGAATCTTTGTACAGGATGTAGTTAGGTGACAAATATTTGACAGGTATTCTTTTTATCTGCATTGATGGATATCTAGGGGGTGAAAACTCTATTTTTAATATAATGTTGGAAATTAGTGGATCTAGGACAATGATCGTTTTTTAAATTTGTGTTTTCGGTCAAGGAATGCAGTCATATAAAAAGATTTCAAAAAAATTATTTAAACAATAATTAAAGAGTTCATATTTTTTGCTTCAGTCCGCTCGCATTTTGTATCATTCAAGCTAAAATTCACGTCTGTTGCTTTTTACGAAATTGCAAGAGTCATCGTCGATTTCTCGAGCATCAGAAATTTTCTATTCAGATATTTTTTGGATCTATTGCACAGGGTGTAAAGAAAATTCTAAATCTTCGGATCGATGAAGATCTGTGAAAAAGGTGCCGCAAAATTGACCTCAACCTTGAATTTCAAGGTCAAATTCTTTGTAACTCCTTGCCCTACGATTTAATTTACGGTTTCAGTGATTAGAACTTTCTTTGTGGATCATAATTTCCTAAAAAAGGAGAATATTGATATAAATTGTATGCCTATATATTCTCCAATAGCTGTATATTAACAAAACCAAAATAGAATTTTATTTCGATTTAAAGGAAATTATTAACATACATTTTTATCAGAATCTGTTCAGAATCTTCATCACGAATCAGACACGATATTGTTACGTATACAATTAAGTATTCATTAGTTTTGTATATGTTTTTTGGGGAACGTATCTACCGTGTAAAAATAGAGTTGGATGTTCGAACTTTTGTACCGCTATAATCGCGATCACTGTGCGGCGGTCGTCGCGTCGAGTCGCGTCGTGTCGTGTCGCGTCAACTTTTTCCTATTTCCCGTCACGACCGTCGTCCGCGGAGTCTTGTTTACACCCGACGCGATCGCCGATCCATAAATCCTGGATCGACGCTCGTACATACACGCCGGGCGTGGATCGTGGATCAAGCGTTCGGTGCGCACGGAACGCAGCGCTACGGCCGATTATTATTGGCGGAATAATTATGATCGGTAGGCCGTTTCGCAGAAAACCGGCGTATACGAATCGTCTCGCATGCCTGCTCGTAATTAATAACGTAAAAGGCGTCCACAAAGCTGTCAGCCGGCGGCCGTAGGGAGGTGGGATAGGCGGGGGGAAGGGGGGCAGAATTGCAATTTGCTGATAGGGAATAGGAAACGCCTATGCGCTCCATTCCAGTTTCTCCTTTTCCTACCCCACCGATGTTTTCCTTCGTTTTCCTTTTTCCCCATCGAACGACATCGTGTCGTCCTTGCTATTTTTCCTCCCCCTACAGGCCCTATCCCCCTCCTCACACCCTCTTGGCATGTCCTAGAAGATCCACAAGATCCACTCGATCCTCCTCGAGTTTCTAGATCCTGCCAACTGATCCTCCGAGTCACGTGTTGCATCAGAACTGCCTTGTCCATTAGCAGACTGCCAACGTTTATAACAAGTTTTCTTAAGCGCACACCCTTGTGTCACAGCAACAAAAACATTTTTAAGACTTTACTTAAACTCATTATTAGACATACCGTGACTCCAAAAAGTAGTTATTAATCAGAGTTGGGCATTAATCAATTAAAATTTTAATCAAGATTGATTGATTAATGTGTACGATTAAAAAAGATAATCATTGAAAAATGGACGATTGATTCAATCGATTGATGAAGTTAATCGTCAATCGTTGATTAAAAAAAGAAATCAATTGTTGAAGTTAATCGCCACATGGTCTATCCATAAATAGTCACAGCAACAAAAACTCAGTTTACATTTTTTTCAGTTTGCATACAGTTTTGATTCTGTATTTCATTTCGAAATTTCAGCAGTTAATTATTAATCAATTATCCGATTGACTATTACAGTTGGAAAGAATGTAATCGTTAATTGCAATTAACGACTAAAGTAGGCGTTTAATTGTTAATCGAGATTAAAAAAAAAACGATTGAAATAGAAATTTATTCGTCAATCGTTGATTAAATTTTTGCCCAACTCTTTTATTAGTCAATTTTTTATTTTCGTAAAATTGTCGATATTTAAACTATTATAGTTCCGGAAGGAAAAGTTGTGCAACAATAAATCTGGGATCATTCTGAAGCTTGAAGTCTCTATTGCATTTTCACAATCGATCGTTCATTATCTTCTAAGATACATATTTTTACACAATAAAATGATAGAACACGTTTTACCTCGAAAATGCTACAAATAAAAACGTCTCTAAAATCATTGAAAAATTTGTTTCGTGACTGAATCTACCACAGATTTGATCGTGCCGGTCGATATTAAAATATAATTAGAACTAAACTGGGGAGTTCATGCATTTATTATGAGTAGACTGCGGATATTTATGCAAAATAAAAATTGTCGACCTTAATTAGAAGACATAGTTTACTCGTCTCGTTACTAGATTTATTAAATTGTAAGAAATGTATCGATACTCTAAAATTCTTGTAATATTTTTAATGTTTGAAACTACACCAACTCATTTTTGCCATGAATGCATAAAATCCGTAGTCTAATTATGAGAATTAGTTGGTAACATTTAAAACAGTGAAAAAATATATTCAATTTATTAAAGAACAAAATTTCTATATGTCTCCTATGTGTTACAATCAGCGTTGGGCAAAAATTTTATTTAAATAAAAATTTCGAATGAAGTGGGTTTTTTCCAAGTGGATTTTTAAACCCACTTTATTCGAAAGAAATATTGATTTGAATAAAATTTTTACCCAACTCTAGCAGACAATTTTTAATTTGCATAAAAATTATATAGTGTAATTTAAAACTATCAAAACGTTTACAAGAGTAAAAACACTGTTACATTATTTTCAACCTGCTAAACCTATTCAAAAAGAAAATAAACTATTCCGCTCCGCTTTGATTCACGTTGAAAATCTTTATTTTGCATAAGCTTTGCAAAGATTCGCTGTCTCATTATAACAGATATTGCTACAAATCGCACTTTCTCGTTGTATTTAAAGAATTAGTTTATCGTCGACGAACAAGCTGATAGGGATCGCCACGATGAACTTGTAACGATTGTTGCTACAGGCGAGGCGGAAGCGAAGCTCGCGAAATATGGACGCCATTAGTTCGTTTGTTGGAATCGTTGGTTTACGGTTGCGTGCTGCGAAGACGTTTGGTATCATTATTATAATGGAATAATTGTTACTGCCATAGGTGAACGGATGGTGGGCATAAACCCACGTGATCAAGAACTGGATTTCTTTTCGCGAGATGACAAGTTGCAACAACGACCGCGAGCTACAATGCAATTGACGGTGCAATACCTGTCGATGAACTTTGTTATTAACACTGGCACACGGCCGTTGTTAAAATGGTTTACACGATCGATTGTCGTCGGGTCTTCGCAGACCCTCGACTTGCTATTACAGTTACAGTGTTTACGCCATTTCGTATTTTTCGAAACTCCGAACGATTACTGCGAAATGTAAATACGTCTACAGTGGAGCCGACGGTGTACTGGAGCAAATCGGTGTACTAGTTAGGCAAACCTATACTTGTAACGTGCTGTTCTTATAGTATCTAAACGCACAGCGTTTAGAATATTAAACCAATTATAATAACCTCTGAAGAAAAAAGGGAAAAATAAATTACGCTCCTAAATATTACTTATCCACATAAAAATCTAAATTATCGATATATTTCCCAGCAAAAAGTAAAAATACTGAGTTCTATTAATTTTTGAACATTACACTTTTAATCCTGTGTCTTGTTTAAAATTCAACCTGCATTTCATACGTTCACGGTTTGATAAGTATCAGATGGTTGCATAAGTTCGTGCCCGATTTGAAAATAAAATTCAATGGTTAAATTTTAAAAAATACAGCTTTATTAATCAATTATATAGTCACCATTCTTTTCTACAATTAGAAAAGAATGGCGGCTATATCTGTGGTTGTCAGGAAGAACGCCGCACGTCGCATATTTTCATTTTCGAGATATTGCCGTTTAAAGTTTTGATCACTAATGCTTCGACATAGGACATCGGTTAAATTGCATTATTTTTGTGAGCCTTTCGAATTTCTTTTCATGACTCTTTTTCTGGTAAATACATAAATCCTATAGTTTAAAAAGGTCAATTATTGCATAAACTCAAATTTTTTGAAATTGTGAAATGCGGCGTTTTTCCTTACAACCGCAGATATAATTTGTTTTTACACCCCGCCGTGCACAGTACAGTTTACGACATAATTTAATATCAATCAATCATCTAATGGATTGGTGTTACTAAAGTACTAGAGATATTATCGAAATAATTTTCCATATGTACTTACCATATTCAGTGGAGGGATATCATTTCAAGCACCTACTATCTTCAAGGTATATACATAGTAGGTACATATGGAAAATTATTTCGATAATATCTCGTTACCTATTAGATTTTGAACACATAAAGATCGTTTAACATTTGTACCGAGTAGAAAAAGTAGATTATGCCATTAAAAGAAATGAAGGCGATCTTTAATCTCCGAAACGCCTCCACTCACAAGAAAGCAAGTACCGTACAAGATGGGTCTTTTAAATTCTGTTTTACAATTTTCATAAAATGTATCGTTTAACCCTGGTGTAGCCAATGGAGTACCCTTGTGCCCATTTACTGCATTTCTTTCAACAGTTTGTTGATGTTCCATTACGTCTCTGAAAAAATGTTCATTCTCTCTCTCTCTCCTTGCTCGCTAAAATTTAGTCTTAAAATGAGAATTTGTGCAAATATTGTAAATATAAAAGGTTTTCAATAATCTACACATTTTGGTTGGCTACATATAAGAGTTAATAGTTATTCGGGATAATCAAGTTAGTTGGGACACCCTGTATGATTCGAAAATTTTGTGACAGTTTTCGGATCGGTCGGCTTCCAGCACGGTATTCTTTCAACGAAACTCGTTCCCCATGTAGTAAATAAGTTAACAACAAAGCATCTCTAACGAGCCCGGCCGCGAAAGTAGTCGCTGGCTAGGCTTTTCCCAGGCGCTATATTTAAGTCCGCAGGCATCCCGCTAATGATCGATATTATTCGATGCAGATAAATCCAACGACGTCCACGGAAATCCGATCTGGATCGCGGGAAAAAGGTAAAATCGGACGGTTAATTACCATTTCGCCACTCGTGTATCAGCGATGCAGGCGAGTGGCAACAAATTATCATCAGCGCCGCCGTTGATTTATGTCCCGAAGGATTTCACGATGGCGGCGTTCCGCGCATTATTTACGCGTCCGGAACGCCGGAATCCCGGTCGTTCCTCAGCAAACCGGTCGGCGATCAAGGCGAAAAAAAGAAAGAATTCTGTTGATCCGGGAAAACCAATATCGATTCCGGTTTTCCGGCGATCGTGGGCCATTGAACAACGTCTCTCGGGCTCTCTCGAGACCGACCAGACCGAACCCGATCTGAAATCTGAATATCAATGGAAAATTCGCGATCCGTCGGGATCAGCTCGCGATCGCGTTTATCATCGAGTTCCGGAACATCGCGGTTCCGCGGCCGTTTTGCATTGCAAAGACGACGATGCGGTGGACTGTTGGTAGCCTATCGGGCCGATCGAACAGCCGGACATCTTTTCCGGCCGTGTAACACCTCCGTGTTACGATCCCTCGTACAGGCCCGAGTGCAAATAGCAGAAATAATCGATGGTAATAACGAGACGCTGCTCGATACGGCTCTGCTAACTAATCTAAATATTAATTCCGCGGATCCGCCGCTTCCGGAACGATCCGCTCGACGTCGGACATCAGTGGATCTCAATCGTTCCGCTCCTCTCGAACAGTTACACGTCCGTTACGGGTTTTACCGCCGTCTATAAATGTCCAGCCGAGTCTAGAAAATTTATATAAATGATGTATTAACGCGTTCGCCGCGATAATCTCACTATCGCCACCGTACAATGGTGAAAACTCTGATTCTAGCTGGACGAAATTATTCTAGAATGATTCATGACCTCATGATTTATACCTTATGTAAACTTTTAATAAACACTGAAATATAAAAGACGACAAAATTTAGTACGATTTTTATCTATTCCAGAATTACAAAGACTACTCCCACTGTAAATAAGATTTTACATGATTCCACTTTCTCAAAATTTGAATTATATTATAACAATGTTTGCATAAGTTCGCGCCCGATTTTCGTATATGTCGAAATTACATTTCTATTTCTGCAATTAGAAAATAATGGTAACTATATACAATAATTAATTAATAAAGCTGTATCCTTTGAATTGTCATTCATTGAATGAAATTTCAATTTCAATGAATGAAAGATTGTATTCATTGAATTTTATTTTCAAATCGGACACGAACTTATGCAATCACCTGATATATGTATACAATACTATGTATAATATAAAATACGACTAAGAATTTGCTACGTGTATTTTTATTTTGGATCTATATTGGCTACCAGCAAGATTTTATATGTATGTATACTACTACCAGTGGAAATTAAATTTTATTAGATTTCGCTTTCCTAAAATTTGTCTATAAAAATTGAAAACTGCATAAACATCCGCAGTCTAGTATATATATATAATCATATTTTCATTATTGAAATATACATTTTTTTATTATCGAAGAATTCGAGATGGTAAATACAGCGAAATATTGGCTATTTGTTAAATTTATACGTATATCCGTTACTGCGAATCTTTATGCAAAATAAAGATTTTCTACCTCGACTGTAACAGTTACGACTGTATATGTAAATACATATGCAGTGACTCCCACTAATATTCGGACACTTTTAAAAAAACGACAACATTTTCAATATTGGACCATATGATTTGAAATTTTTTGGGAAGTTAGAACAATTGGTTTACTGCACAACGTGACTATAGTTTTTTAAAAAATTGCAAATTGTCGGAATTGCAGAGAAAATACCAAAAGTTGCATTTTACAACTTTTTTATGTGGGCCTATATTGAAAATTTAAAAAATACGTTTTGTAGATCTGTGTCAATTGTATACACTGTGAAAGTTTCATCGAAATCGGTTGATGCGGAAAAAAACGACAGGCATTGAAAGATATAAGAATCCTTAGATTTATTGCAGTTACAGGCCGAAAATCGTGAAAAATTGCAATTTTCACCATCTTTAAACGTTTGTAGTTCATTGCAACGTCGATAGATTTTGACGAAATTTTCAGAATATGTTTAATTGACACAGATCTACAAAACTATACAGACCCACATAAAAAAGTTGTAAAATGCAACTTTTAGTATTTTTTCTACAATTCCGATCAATTGAAATTTTTGAAAACATTTTTGTCATTTTTGTCCTGTAGCAAACTAATTGCTCTAGCTTCCTAAAAAAAGTTCAAATCGTATAGTACAATATTAAAAAAGTTATCGTCTTTTTAAGAATGTCCGAATATCAGTGGGAGTCACTGTAGTTAGAGTAAGATATAAATTCATTTCCCTTCTTGACAGACAGATTATAGACTTTTTCACTGTCTTGTGTTTCTCCTCATTTCTTGTTATAAATGCATAAAATCCGGTCTATTAATTACTTTTACTGACAATATTACTTAAACATAATGTTGTCATTATAAACCATGTGAATGTGTTGTGAACTGTAATTAAATATTTAAACTATAATTCTTCCTATAAATAATAACTATAATGTCTAAAGTAAACTACAATCCTTATTGTAAACTCTGTAAATTTTGCAATTGAAATTGCTTCGGTTCGTGAGATACGTCATTTCTTTTAAATATTGGAATTATTCGTTGATTTTCTATCTATTTGTCTTGGTTTAGCGTTTTTGGAAACATCTACTGTGATATTTCAATTTCGACAAAAATTTCACGTATTCTGTAATCTGGCAGCAAAAGCATAGAAAAAGAGATCGATTAATTTACTACCATTCACAAAATATCTGACAGTATTTTAATGTATCTCGTTTGAGAATCGTTAAAATGATTATTACAATGGAACGAGTTAATATTCAAAAGACGCACTCCAGTATACATATTTCTTCCACTGTTTTAATAGTAATAACACCTCGGCATATATAAAAAACTATATTTATGTTTATAAAGTAATTACCAACACAAGAGAAACAAAAATATCATCGGCGAATATAAAAACAATAATCATAATTCGTCTTTATCACGCGCGCGCGACCATCAAGTCCAAAGTAAAATATAAAGAAAACGCACAGTATTTATGCTTATAACCTGTCGTATAAGGTAACGTGTATATAATGATTGTATGAATGGTCGAAATCAAACACGTTCTAACAGCGCCGTGACGAAACGGAATCCAGAAAATTTGCATTCGGAATTATACGCAACGTGCGACGCGTCCGTCGAACCTTTCCGAAGACGCGATATATCGCGATAAAAATGAAAATTTTTTCGTGCCACGAAAATTTCGAGTCTCCATTTTTCTGGATTCCTTCTCATATACAATGTAGGGTTGCGTGGTAATGAAGACGTTAGTGTGCCACTACATTCTAGTTTCATTGAAGTGTTCCTTTTTCTATTTTATAGTTAATAATACTTAATTAATTGATCAGGGCTCATTTAACATTAAACTTACCACTGTGCAAGTGGCCAGTCTTTTATTTGCACAATTATTGAAATTGTGAAAGTGTATTTACATTAATTAATTTAAATTACATTAAATTGAAATAACTCCTAAACTAATCATAGACTGCGGAACTTTATGCATTTATGAAGAAGTTGGTTGGACGAAATATAAAGCAGTAGAAGGTAAGAAAAATTTAAGAATATTGTAATGTTGTTTTCAATGTAACAAAGCCATTAAGGGATGAAATAAATTTTTATTTTATTCCTGCGTCCCACAATCAATGCAGATCATTTATATTTTGTATAAAGATCCGCAGTCTATTAATCATTTTTCGATATACACAGGTTAATACCTTATTATAGAGTATAGAAAAATACGATTTCATTTAAAAAACCAAAGTACATAACATAAAATAACATCAGTATGTACACCTCTTGAAACTATTTAATCTCGGGCCAAACATTTCTCGCTATGTATAATAGCAATGACGTAAATCAAAGTGGTAATCTCAGGTGCCCCACCCTGTATGTTTATATATATCTTTTTTTTCGTCTTTAGTTTTAGATATAGGATAAACAGAAATAAGGGTTAGAAAAATAGGAAATGTGTTGTATATCTATTTTAGTTTTGCTTCGTGTCATCTTTTCCGTTCATTCAATCGTTTTTTATTAAATTCAATGTAGCTGAAAGAAGCCTGAGATTTCAAAACTGAATAAAAAGAGGGAAGAAAAATAAAGTGTAAACTTTACTTTACCGGACTCAAAATTTTTGCCTTTCTCCTATAAATTATTATGTATTTGGTATGTAATCCAGTAGATTTGTACCCGGATCGAAGTCTCAATCCTGTAGGATCAATGGTTCAGGAGTTATGGTTGCCTAAAGTTGAGCAATTTGCCTGTTTTTGACAGGTAACGGCGCCTCCATATTGGTTTGTAGTGATGATCGCGCGCCGCTTACCGAGCAGAACCGCTAGATGGCAGCACGGACACACAGTAATATCGCTAACATAGAGAAAATATTTCAGAAAATGTTTGAGAAGAAAATATCGTAGAAAATATTTACAAAAACCTAACCCAGACCAGTTAAAACGTAACATCGTGGCCATGTCTTCCAAAATTCAAACAACAATCTAAATACCCGCTCTATATTATCAGCATTAACGCGTGGCCGTGCTGCCGTCTAGCGGTTCTGCTCGGTAAGCGGCGCGCCATCGTCACTACAAACCAATATAGCGGCGCGCTTATCAAAAACATTGCAAATTGCTCAACTTTAAGCGACCATAACTTCTGAACCATTGATCCTACTGGATCGAAACTTCGATCTGCAGGTTCCCGGGTACAAATCTACTGGATTACATACCAAATAGATAATAATATATAGAAGAAAGGCAAAAATTTTGAGTCCGGTAAAGTAAAGAGCAGTCAAAATAAATTTCGAGTCAATAATCGAGGATCTCCAGGGGAGGAGAAGAAGAATCGGCCTGAGAACCGCTGACCAGCGACACACCGGTTACGTCTATATACGTCCGAGCGAGCGCAGAATTTCTGTCGGTTAATTTCAGATAAAACAGAGATGGTCGCGGCTTAATTACAATTTGAATGTAAATTCCAGCGAGGAGTAACTTACGTCGCGTGTAATTTCAATGAATGGCCCAGCGTTGCGTCGCGTCGCATCGGGTTCTGATCGAAGCAACACGCGCGCCCGGGAAAAATGAAATTGTTTGCGGACCAGCACGGCGCGCGGCGGCCGGCCGGGGCTGTAATTGGATTGAATAAGAGGTGAGCCGGCCAGGCCAGGCCTGAGAAACGTTGACGGTGTAATTCTGTCGCTGATAAAAATACGTTAATGCTCGGGTGTCGGGCGGCGGCTTTGAAAAATGCGACAGTATTTCTGAATTATTGCGTAAATGAGGCCCGAGGACGACGCATCGCTCGTCCAGTAACTCTTTCCCCGCGTCTCGCTCGACGATGGGAAAAAAAGGGAAAAGAATCGGAGGAAACCAGATTGAAAATGGTAGAAGGAAACGCGTTAACATTAATAACAAAACGCTCGGCCCGAATGTCCATTTGCGGTTGTCCACGCAACAAAAAAAGAAATTCCCATGCCGCGCGATATCGCGTAAAATCAATTTCGCATGTTACACCGAGTTAAATGGACAACCGTCGCGACGAATCTTGATTTATACAGCTTCCGCTCGAAAATAATGGGTCCTGGTCCCGTGGAAATGGTCGCGGATGTTAGTGTAGCGATTCGAGTACCGACCCAGACAAGAAAACTTGCCATTTAGTCTCATTCAATGCGAGACACCATTTATTCGCTGTCATGACCTATCATAGCAACGGCGATACTACAACCGTTGAACAATGACTATTCAGAAATCGCGGAGGTTCGCGGTCTGTTTCGCTCGCGATATTAAATCACCGATAGAAAAATGTTTCGGGTGATTCGATCTTGGATGTAATCTAACTCGAGACTTTTTTGAAAACGGTCATTGAAAGCGATAGACTCTGAACGTTGCAACGGCTGAAGTGACGCTGGTGATTTCAACGCGTGGCGAACATGCGTTCGAAGGTTTTTCAATCTAAATATTAATGATTTTACAATATTTCATTGATTGCCTTTAAAATTTCATTCTATTATAAAATATTCTATACAACAATTTATTTTTAACGCACGAAGAAACGCGCTTTTACAACGGAATGAAAAGTACTTCACTTTTACAATGTTTTCTGCAATTAATAATCGCGAAGTCACGATTATAAACAAACGATTTGCAGTCGCTAAAGGCTGTAAGTAAACGCTGGTCTAATTATTCAATGAGCTCTTTAAACAAAGTTTTGAATGTTTTATTATTTACTGCACATCTTGATCGTCTATAGTCTACGGTCTTCATTCTAGAAACCTTATTTATATTGTGTAAATCAAAAATTTGTACTTCGCGTTGATCCGTATCTGTATAATGAAGTAGTCTGCGCTTTAAAGTAAGTTTGAACATTTAAATAATGAAGATGGATTCCAGATTAAAAGTTTCAGGAGAATAAAACGAAGATGTGTGCAGAGATAAATAATATTTCAAATATTGGAAATATTAACATTAAAGCCTCCACGAGGGTTCAAATGACCCATTTCAGATTTTTTATTTGACAATTATTGAAATTGTAAAGGTGTTTTCATGGGAATTTATTGAATATAATTTTTGACTCCAGTATATACATATTATAGTAAAAATCGCACAAAATATAAATAAATTTGATCTTGTTATTTTTATAATACATATACATCAGTCACTTTTGATGGTCGATAGGTTTAGTGTTAACCCGTATAGATTTTTCTGCTTCTTCACATAACGTATCTATACACGATTTCTCCAAAACATATTTATACAATCCATTAAAATGATTGTCTTTCTGAAAATTCCTCCAAACTTCAGAAAATTCACTAAAAATATAAATATTGTTAACTTCCGCACATTTCCGCATTTTAAAATTTACACGAAACGAAAGTTTAAAGTCTGCTCTAATGCTACCAACAAAAAGTCCGTTTATTGCTGTTTATTGCCTACTTTGAGCTTGTTGAATATTGCATATATAACCTTCATAATACAATATATAATTCACGGAATTAATTAAGATAACTTTCGCCGTTAGTCTCCATTACAAAAATTTACATTAGAATATAGAAAAGTAAGTACAAGACGTATTTTAAAAATATCGATTGATATTAATCAAATACAGGAGCTTTTATGGACCACTTATCTTACAAAATGTAGGAAAATATGGATTCAAAATGCCTTACACAGTTCTGTCGACAAAAAAGATTTTGGAAGTTTTACCGATAGAGAAATGTTAATATTCTTACTGTCTACTGTCTAGACCAGTGGTTCGCTTAATCTTTTTGAAGTCAGGGAACACTTTTGATTATATGAAACATTTGCGGGACATCAAAATTAATGATCCAAAAAACAAACAAAAACATCCCGCGTAGAAATAAATATATTTTAGAAAATACGTTATTAAATATATTTAATATATTTCGCGGAATATCGCGGAACACCGATTAAGAACCAGTGGTCTAAACATTACTTCATATGACAAGCATCTATTTTTTACGGAATTACGTTATAAGTTTTATCCAGCTAATCAGCATTGATCGCAACACTGTGGTACGTCCAAAAATCGAGACGATCGGGATATCCAAAAAAAAAGAAACAAAAAGAATAGAGCAGTTTGAGTGGCTGTCAGTTGTCTTACGTCATTTTGTATATTGCGCTTCATTACGCGTCACGGCGTGACAAAATCGCGGCGTCCTTCAATTTATAGGCGGAGCCGGGGCTTTTCCCCGTTCCATCAATTCAGCGTATCGCTCAACCGGGATCTGCATTGCAAAATTCGAACGAGCGGCACGTAATCTCGTCGCGTATCTCTCGCGAGCGTTATCGTTCGCAAGGGACAGCTATCAGGGCCGGTCGAGATAGCAGGAAGGATTTAACGGAGCAATACGACTAGGCGGACGCCAGGGTATGGAGAGAGAAGAGGAGGAGAGAGGCCGCGAGGAGTGAAAGAGAGGGTGAACAACAGAGAAGACGATAGAAGGGGAGAGAATATGCACGAGTAACCATGTTTACGCTGCTCTCGGATCGGGCGGCTGCTTGTCGGCCACGGCAACCGATAACGGAGACCACGAGAGTGCTCGAATGCTCGAATCGAAGAATCCGGACTTTCCGACTAAATGTACAGGCAATTTCTCGATCGTCGACGTTTCCTGCGCGGATTTTGACGCCGCCGGCGCGGTGGCTGCGCAACTGCCGTAGGTGGGCGGTGATCGATGCACCCCGGTCTTCGACGAACCTCATTACCCGCACGCAGTTTAATGAGAAACCTCGGCATCCAACATGGCCATCGGTTGACGTCCTCTTCCATCCGATGATTCTTTAATTAGGTCTTTTTCCTGCTCCATTTCTTCGTGTTCCTCGCTCCGAACATTCTCCATTTGAATTTTCAGCCGAGCGGGCATTTTTCGAGTCTCCGTAACGAGCTCCGCGCATTTTTCTTTCAGATCGCTTTCAGCCTTTCTATTTCTGTTCATTCTTTCTGGAATTCAGATTAACATTGTCTGTTTACTGGTTCGAGCCTCCTTGGGTAATTGAAGTGTAAGGGAGTGTCATAAAGGTAGCGACACATTTTGTTTTTCAGCTATAAAATTTCATAGAATGAGGATTATGCAGAAAGAGAAGCAGATTATGCAGATCAAATCGTATAGTACAATATTAAAAAAGTTATCGTTTTTTTAAGAGTTTATTAGTCTAGAGTTATTAGTCACTGTAGATCAATCCGAAGAATCAGACGAAAATAATATTTCTTGCTTCGCTCGTTTTGCTGCTGACGGTTTTGATTTTTTGGATGGCGTTCTTTTTGCTGTCGCTTTTTTTCTCTTTATTGGCGGCTATCTCCTTTGCAGACGCGCCTTTTGCTTGTTTTTCTCTTAATATCGAAAGATCATCTGGCGAAGTCAAAATAAGCGCTTTTTGGCAATTAACGTTCACGATTGGACTTTTTGGCCGTCTCGACACAATCGTTGCCGTGACAATTTGATTATACTACATAAAAACACTTAAAACATGGTTTCCATTCATCAAAATGACGTCTATATGCAAAACAAAGAAAGAAAAATTTGTGACCCAACTTATACGGCACGAGTGTCCCAACCATCACCAAAAACGGCATTTTGAAACATACAAAAGAAAAAACAAATTCACATCGCGATAAGTGCACAATTCCTTTTCGTCCTTTTGCGTCCTCAATGTAAAATGGTTAATTGATGATGGAAAGTTAAAAATAATCAAGTTTGTCGTACGAAATCCTTGACGTACTGTGACTCCCACTAATATTCGGACACTCTTAAAAAGACGACAACTTTTTTAGTATTGGATAATACAATTTGAAATATTTTTGGAAGTTAGAACAGTTGGTTTGCTATACAACGTGACCAAAATTTTTGAGGAAATTGCAATAGATCGGAATTGCAGAGAAAATAATAAAATATGTATTTTGCAACTTTTTTATGTGGACTTATATGGGAAATGTAGAAAACACGTTTCATAGATCTGTGTCAATTAAACATATTCTAAAAATTTTGTCAAAATCGGTCGACGTTGCAATGAGCTACAAACGTTTAAAAATGTTAGAAATTGCTGTTTTTCCAATTTTCGGCCTCTAACTGCAATAAATCTAAGAATTCTTACATCGTTCAATATCTGTCGTTTTTTCCCGCATCTACCGATTTCGATGAAACTTTCACAGTGCATATAATTCACACAGATCTACAAAAGGTATTTCTTAAATTGTCAATATAGGCCCAAATAAAAAAATTGTAAATTGCAACTTTTAGTATATTCTATATAATTCCGACTAATTGCAATTTTTGAAAAAATTTCTGTTCGCAACATGTAGTAAACTAATTGCTGTAACTTTCCAAAAAAGTTCAAATCGTATAGTCTAGTATTAAAAACGTTGTCGTCTTTTTAAGAGTGTCCGAATATTAGTGGGAATCACTGTATTTGAGACGCCATTGGGAAGGTGAAATGACGCATTTCGAGTCTGCGAATGTTTTATTCGAAAAATACCAGTGATGTCGCACAGTGGTAAATGTTTCGATTTTAGGTGAACAAAATTATTTATAAAATCTGTGAATACAAGAAAATGACTTTAATATGATTACTTCTTTTTTTAATTATAATTACAGTAACATATTACATATTACATATCCCATTTAAATATAATAATTTGTCACTAAGTAGCAGGTTGTAGCAGCTAATTTTTCTTCGACATTGTTAAGTAATTCATATAGATAAAATATACAAAAAAATTGCAGCTTGAGTATGCTTGACTCAAAGTATAGCCTTACTTTATTTACTCATTCATAAAAAAAAACGCTTTTGATTATGGTTCATTTTATTATTTACTTCCTCCTTTTAGTTTTAAACTAAAACAAGAAAATATAGTATTAGTTACAATAAATATTAGTTTCATATGTACTTACTTTCCATTTTTCAATGCACAACACAAAAATTAGTGAAATCAGTTATTAACATATATACCGCAGTTTCGGAACATTCAACTAGTCGTTAATGGATCAAAAATGAAAATAATGAGAGATAATTGTTAGAATTATTTGGTTCAGTATGTCTAATATTATATTTTCTCAATTAAATGTTTTTCACTAATTGAGAAAAATTATTTTTGTCCACCTAAAATCGAAACATTTACCACTGTGTGTCGGTATCCTTGTTTTCATTGTAAGAAGACAGTGTTCGAAGAAAATGTAGAGGACATAAAGAGGGATCGATGATCCCCGGATATACATAGAGTCGAGTATGCTCGAGCACGAGCCAGACAGGCCATTGTCGACCGTTTCTATGGGAAGTCAGCGAGGATTCATCTAGCCAGAATAAATCTCTAATTGTCAATCACCTGCATACTTAGCGAACCAGTGAAAGACTAAACGTTCATCCAACAAGGACTCGCTGACAGACACGGTGCATGAGTGATGGGAAATGAGTCCGGCGTAAGTCAATTTCTCCTTAACCGGAGAAGTAAGCCACCGAGAATTATAGCTGGCGTAAATCAATCTGTTGCGTTGCCTCGAGAACCTCGTGGCTCCCTCAATGCAAGACAGACGCCTGTCGATTTTACATCACATAATGAATTCGCGCTCGAACAGGCGTAGTCAGCATTAATAATGGACAGATCAATGGTGGTAATTCAATTACTCGATAATTAGCTGCTTAAACGCGAGCTGGAAACCGGGGGAGCACTTAACCCTGAATTTCATACATGAATCGCTAGCTGCGCAGCCGGCTTTGCATATCGGCTACTTGATATGAAGAAAACTGTGTTCAAAAGACAGACAGGTGTGTTCAAAAAGTAACAGGAATTTTCATTTTTCGGAAAAAAATTTTATTCACTCGTCTTGTCCCCTTTAAAGTAGTCTCCATTAGATATTACACACTTATGCCAGCAGTTCTTCCAATCCTCGAAACACTTCTGGAACTCGTTCTTTGCGATAGCTTCTAGCTCTTTCAGCGATGCGATTTTAATCTCGTCTATGCTTAAAAAACGACGACCCTTTAACACATTACCGACCGGTGATTATTGCATAATTTTGAAAAATCTATGGTACATGGCTAAACAGTTTTTAATGGAACCTTCAATAGCAACAGCAATTTCCATTGTGAACTAACAAGTCACTCTCAATAACATCATCTAACGTCATCTAATAGTTTCATTTAAGATTGCAATGAAAAAGAAAATTTCTATGCTTTCTTTTGGTACAGCACAATTATTGAAAATCCTATTACATAATAAGCTTCCTGTAGGTAAAGTGTTAAGGTCCTCTTTATTTTTGGGAACAAAACGAAGTCACACAGGGTCATGTCTGGTGAATATGGAGGCTAGGGCATCGTTACAGTGTTGGTTTTGGCCAAAAAATCACAAACAATCAATGAAGAATGAGCAGATGCATTATCGTGAGGCAAAAGCCATGAACCGTCTCGCCACAAATAATCGCTGATCGTACAAAAACACATGTAACCTTCTCGAAAGCTTACAGTAAACTAAACATCGACTACGACAACCAATGTACAGACACTTTTCAGACATGTTTGGCGTGAATCAGACTAATATAACCCTCGAAATTACAAAATTCCCGTTACTTTTTGAACACATCTCGTACTAAAATCGAGCAAAGCTTTATATCTTTGCACCTTTTAATATGCAACGAACGAGAGACCCTTGTCGGTCGTGACAAATTATTCGTGTACACAATTTGGAATTTAACACTAAACCTATCACGAGAGGTCAAATGATCCATTTTAGATCTTTTATTTGACAATTATTCAAATTGTAAAGCTGTTTTCATGGAGATTTATTGAATATATTTTTTGACTCCAGTATATATTATAGTAAAAATTGCACAAAATATAAATAAATTTAATCTTATTATTTTTATATGTAATACTATACACATCAGTCACTTTTGATGGTGGGTAGGTTTAGTGTCAAAACGTTATTTTCGAAGAAGAGAGTTCTGTTTAAATCAGATTTTCGTTTTCGATACTTTCATTTTGATCATGTAATACTCAACTGATGAGACTACGTATTTACATTTATACTCCAAGATTGACTGGGCTTCTTAAGAATAATAAAAGTCTGAAAATCTTATCTTAAGCGTATACATATATTCGGTTTTTTTGTTTAAGATTTAAAACAGGTAGACGTCCCACCGTCGTAGGGAACTTTTCGAAAGTTGCTATGGAAAACGACGTTGATATTATAAGTAGACAGCGGATCTTTATGCAAAATAAAGATTTTTTGTGGGAATTACAACAAATTGGAGTGAAATAGAAATTTATTTCCTTTCTTAATATGTTTAATAACCTGAAAATAATATAATAGTATTTTTACATTCGTCTATTTTTACTGTCTTAAATTACACCTACTCATTTTTGTCATAAGTGCATAGTATCCGCTGTCTGATTATAAGTCCGAAGTATATAAAGGGTGTTCCTTTTAAATTACTGATTTTGGAGTGCATCTGGTGATGATAATGATGATCAAGGTCATGATGATCAAGGTCATAGTCTTACAGGCTTCTTGTGTGACCTTGAAGATCATTGTGTCGTATACGAATGAATCTGTCTTGAGACAGATCCAAAAAATGATGCAAACACAAAAAAATTTACATACGCCATTACGTTGCTCGCAAAAAGCAGTATTACTTTCTCCACCATCATTTTTTTGCAGCATACATTATATTATTTGCAAGAAAAACGCTGGCTGGTAATAACGTGAACACAATGTATAAATTCAAGTTTTATATGGAAAAATAAACGTTAAGGAAGTAGACTCCTTTTTCCAGGATAGCAAGCGTGCGGGATTCACGTTCTCATTTCCCGATAATACAAAAATGGGGTTTTTCAGTAGTCAAAAACGCTCAAAAGTCCTATTTCTTCGTTTACGAGGCGTAATTTGCATTATTCGGCAGCATGTAGCTATGAAAATATTTATATGCGCAGTTGTACGCTTTCGAATAATGCAAATTATGCCTCGTAAACGAAAAAATAGGATTTTTGAGGGCGATAGCGCTCTAGATCGATCTCTTATCTAGCGTTTTTGACTACTGAAAAACCCCATTTTTTTTTATCGAGAAATGAGAACGCGAATCCCGCACCCTTGCAATCCTGGAAACGAGTCTACCGAACATTGTCGAATAATCCGCTCTGAATTCCAAAGAAAGTACAGGCGAAGCCGAAGTCGTGAACGCGATCAACTCCGGCGCATGACTATAGTGTTTGCTCGTTTTCTCCTTTTCACGTGCTTCCCGTGAAGCTCGCCAGAGCGGCGCCGCTTAGAAGCCGCGCGCGATAATGGTAACAACGTCGCTTGTGGAACGCGCGCGTGCACCCGCCGCAATCGGAAGGTGGAGCCTGGCTTGAGAACGGTTATGCATTATGATTTACGTTCGTGCGCATTGGTGCCGCGGTTGCAACCCACCGTCTGACACGTTCCTTGACTCTCGCGTGTCCCCTTGAAAAGTAAAAGAGTCTAGGAACGTCCGCGTCCTTGTCGTTGTCGTTGTCGTCGTTCCGCTGGATTGTCACCGAGACCCGAGGGGTTCCCGCTGCGACCGACCCTTAATTAGATCAACCGGACGAATCTGTTTTAATTAGCTTAAGGGGATGGACCCGGGGACGCGGCGGGGTCTCCGACGGCCATTGCCAGTGAATCTTCAGTGACGGGGATGATGTAGTGGCTTGTCGTTGACATATCCTACCGCGATCCCCCGTGATCTTGATCTTCATCGTCGATAGCCGAGTCGATACCGCCGGCTGGGTTATTGGTCTCTTTCGTGTATCCTCCTTTTGGTCTTGGTGGCGTTTGTGCTAGAGGTCAACTGCCGCGCCGGTGTTATAATCGCTTCTTCCTTACTTCGTGTCTTACGGTCTTTTTTTTAACTTAGAGTCACCACAAAAAATTGCCGTACCATTATTCAAAATATAATTTACATTATTAAGGGGTAGACTCGTTTCTAGGAGTGGATGGGGTTTTTCAGTGGTCAAAAGCGCTAGATAAAAAATCAATCTAGACCGCGATTGCCCTCAAAAGTCCTTTTTTTTACGAGGCGTAATTTGCATTATTCGAAAGCATACAGCTGCGCATGTAGCTATTGTCATAAAGCTGCGACAACTACATGCTGCCGAATAATACAAATTACATCTCGTAAACGTAAAAATAGGACTTTTGAGGGCGATCACGGCCTAGATTGATCTTTTATCTAGCGCTTTTGACTACTGAAAAACCCTATTTTTGCATTGTCGAGAAATGAAAAGGCTCATCCCGTAATCTTGCAATTTTGGAAACGAGTCTACCCGCTTAAGTCAGGTCATGTTATGTGATTATCTCCCACGGGGACACGACAGGAGGACGCGAGGAGATGCAAAGAAACGCAACTCGACGCGACGCGACGCTGAGAAACGGAACGAAGCCCCGAAACGATGCGAGCGACGCTGTTTCATTCCGGCGCGGCGTCGCGTGTTCGTCCTTTTGCGGATTTAATTTATGGAGCGATTTTAATGCCTAAAAATACCATGCACCGTCCCCGTCCCGAGATTCCAAGCGGTTCCTGGCCTTTCCAGATTCTCGATCCTTTTTCTCCTTCCCTCCTTCCTCTACTCTTGTCTCCTCTCTCCTTCTCTCCCTTTCACGCGTTTAACGCCGAGCGATCGTCTTTTTTCTCACTGTACTTTTTATTTTTGACGATGAGGCGAAACGTTGAAAGCAAGAGGAGCTGATGCGCGTCGGAAGAGAGAGAGAGAGAGAGAGATGCGGAGGATTCGAAACTGGTGACCAAGAGGATCAGAATCTGAGGTGAATGGAAAATAGAGATTGTCGGGAGAGAAGGTCTAGAAGTGCTGGAGAAAGAAAATATCTTTAAGTAAACAAATTTTTGGGTATAGTCGAAGACTAGCTGGAGTTTGTAGGTATGTATTATTTGCGACTAATCTGCAAGTCCTACATGACGAGTATACACGTCATTAAACATATAGAATTTTTTAATAACGAGTATATTTGACATAAACATTAAAGGGGTTAAAGACAATCATCCTTGAGACTGCTCCTAGGCCTATTCCATTTTACTACAAACTGTTACACATCTATAATTCAGCCGAGGACCGGAGTAGGATCTGTGTTAGTGTTAGATAATTCAATATACAAGGTATCTAAGACCAACATCAACATGTATTAGAATCAATCCTTCCGACGTATAATCGATTTTTATCATTCACGAAAGTAGGATGTCGTAGGTGAAAATGTCTTCATAGAACGTAAACACAGATTTTTATTCAGAAACACGTCAGCTCAAGGTTGTCGACTTGGAATATCTGTTATGATGAGGTAGGTTTTGGTTCGTTCGCGTCAGAAGTCTGTTGATATTAGTAAGAAGTCTGCGTCGACAACCTTGAGCTAACATGCTTCTGAATAAAAGTCTTTGTTTACGTTCTACGAAAACATTCTCACTGGCGACATCCATTATTCGTAAATGATGAATTGAACTGATTCTAAGAGACAAATGTATGTTGACAGGACCTTGTTTTTGCTCTTCTTGCTGAGTATTGTAAGACTTTTTTCACAATCTGTATAGTTTAACCCTTTGCACCCGGAACTATGTTAACTGGAAAATTAAACATTATCGAGTGGTAACTCAGAGTCATTAGTAAAAATTGCCATAACATGGCAATTCAAAATATAATTTACAAGGGGGTAGACTCGTTTCTAAGTTTGCAAGGGTACGGGATGCGCCTTCCCATTTCTCGATAATGCAAAGTTGGGGTTTTTAAGTAGTCAAAATCGCTAGATAAAAGATAATCTAGGCCGCAGTCGCCCTCTAAAGTCCTATTTCACTCTTGGATGATACACCCCGCCACAAAAGTGAAGGGGTCATCAATAGACTGCGGAACTTTATGCAAAATAAAAATTGTTTGCGTCAACTGCAACAAACAAGGGCCAAGCAATCATTTCTTTCATTCTTTACATCCAAAATTCTAATACATCCACGTTCTTAAATTTTTCAATCTGTTCACTGTCTTAAGGCGATAGACTCATTTCCAGGGTTGCAAGGGTGCGGGATTCGCGTTCTCATTTCTCGATAATACAAAAATGGGATTTTTGAGTAGTCAAAAACGCTAGATAAAAGATCGGTCTAGGGCGCTATCGTCCTCAAAAGTTCTATTTTTTCGTTTATGAGGCGTAATTTGCATTATTCGGCAACATATAGCTATGAAGATAGCTACATGCGCAGTTGTAGGCTTCCGAATAATGCAAATTACGCCTCGTAAACGTGAAATTAGCGCTTTTATCTAGCGCTTTTGACTACTTAAAAACCCCATCTTTGCATTATTGAGAAATGAGAAGGCGTATCCCGTACCGTTGCAATCGCACCCAAAAAACCTTCGATACGCGACCGTGGATTCCCAAAATTGCAAGCCTCGGAACTTGCCGAGAAATTAACGTCGTCGTCGCGCACTGTAAATATAATTATAATGTCATTTTACATACAATACTGAATGCATAAGAATTCGATGATTCTATTCGGCAGCAAGTTCATAGACTGCAGATCTTTCTCCAAAATCGAAATTTTGTGAATCGATCACAAGCAATAGAAACTACATTCGTTTCTTCTCTTAATAATTTTCGTAAGCTACACATAATATTAAGTTGTTGCATATGAAATCTCCGATTTTTAACAGTGAAACAACCGCACCTTTTTTCTGACTAAACTTATTGGTCAAAGTAAGCACCATTGTAATCAGCATATGCTGACAATGAATTACACGTTTATTGATTTATTGTATTACGGTACAAATTATATTTTCTGGTCTTTTACGTGCTTTATTTACAAGATTTTCATTTCCTGGACTGCGTAGTGTTTATGAACATTATTAGAAACGAAAAAAATTATTGCTTATTTTGCATAAAGTTCTACAGTCTAGTCATTACATGTCCATTAAATATCACACAATATTATTCTCAATATGTTGTTCTTCTGTTCATATAAAAACAATTTGATATTGCCTTAACGAGGACAAGGTTCGGCTTGGATTTAGCATGGATTTGCGCCTGCAAACTTTATTCGTCCTCCGAATGTCCCTTGGAAAATGATGATCATTACCATCGATCTTGGAACCGGGCCTGAATCAGCGGGGCCGGATTATGACGTAGCGAATAATTAAACGCGCCAGCATCCGGCGAACCAGTTTAATTGTGAAATATCGTCGCTCGAGATCAGCTGGAGGTCCGGGTAGCATCGAAACGGAGCGGGTCGGTTGCGTTCTCTCCGCTTGGGAAAACTCGGTTGGCCGCGCCGCGCCGGCTCGCCTCGATACAAAGAAAAATCGTCTGCGTGCGGAGCGGCGTTATATCAGAGCTGCGGAATAATTTATCACGCGGTCCTCTGAGGAATTATCGCGACCGATATAGGCGGCATTTATCAGCCGCCACGCGGAAATAATGTACCGCCGCGTAATTTAGTGTGTATTAATGCGCCGCTGCCGCGGGATTTTAAGGAATACTTAATTTAATAATCCGGTCGTGGCTATCTGAATGGATCGTGCCCGACTCGGTCCCCGGCCTGCCCCGACTTATCGTTCGCCGCAATATTAATTGAGCCGAGCCAATCTCTCGATCGGCAAGGGGTGGCGCGACGGTTCGCAACTTCCGGTTGCGGAACGGGCCGTTTTACGAGGGCCAATCCGCTGATTTATGCTACTCTGATTCCGCCCTAATGGCTTAGACTAAAATCATTTCAACCCCTGTGTCAATACCAAAAAATTTCTACAACATTAATAACTAGACTACGGATCTTTATGCATTTATACTCAAATTGAGTAGATGAAGTACAAAATTGTTGGAAAATTTTAAAAATTGAAGATGTCAACATATGATTTCTCCTCTATTAAAACCATTAAGGGAAGAAATAACATCAAATTTGGTTTCCATTTCTTGCAATCGATGCAGGCGATTTTTATTTTGCATAAAGATCCGCAGTCTATTAATAACATTGTTCACGGCTTAAAAGAATAACCCAAACATGAGAGTTTTTCCACCCCTTTTGGATACTTCGAATTTGAGAGTTAACTTTGCGCTGTATTGCAATAATTTATATATTTTATCACAAACGCTTCTGAAGTCTCGAATCAGAAAAGCAGCTTTTGCCCAATTTTCTTTTGTCTCAAGTTGCGAATCTGTTAAAAAAACTGAAGGAATAGTTGCAAAATATTCGTACGCAAACATATTACCCCTGGCAGAAAATATTCGATCGGAATCGTAAATATGTGATTGTTGAACGCATTATTTGGGCGTATATTTGATTTGATTAATAGTATAGAATATTATATACATTAAAAATTAATAAAATAATGAATTGTTTTGCTTCTTATCAAATATAAAATAATAAATTGTCTACCTCTATGAGAACATTATAAAAGAATATAAATAGCAAACCAAACTGAGAGAAACATTTTATAATATATTTAACGACGAAGATGACAATATACATTGCCACAAAAAAGTTCCTAATGCTTGGGGTGAATAAACTCTTCCATAAGCCTGTGTGTAATTTGCTCATGTGGTCATTATGAAACACAAACATATTCTTTTTTATATTAATGTTTCCGTTATGCATGTAACATGTACAAGTTTTATCACTGCATTTACTTCTGTCGTTAATGGAAATATTTTCCACATTGAAAATATGAATAAGTACAATGATAGGGGCACTGGGTCAGTGTATGATCGTATAATTTTGTTTGTGCCCGGTTTGACAATAAAATCCAATGATTAAATTTTAAAGAATACAGCTTTATTAATCAGTTATACATAGTCACCATTCTTTTCTAATTATAGAAAAGAATGATGACTATATAATTCTTTTACATTCTTTCCGCCGTGCAGTACAGTTTGTGACATCTATGAAAATCGGGCGCGAACTTATGCAATCATCTAATATTCAAAATTGTGAGAGAATAAGAAGTGGTCTAGGTGACTTCAACGCGTAATTGGCAGCATCGCGGCGCTCAATGCTGAGTCCGTAAAAATGACAAAACTGAGTTTACATAGCATAGTTTATAATATTAGGTTGGGGAAAAATAAATCCATTATTTCTCTGCTAGATGGCTGTAGTGATATTAAAGTATTGGTCGAACAATTTCAAACTTGTGCTCGTTGGAAAAGTGACATTCAGTACTACAAAAAATTCTTTTACAGTTTTGTGATTGGTCGATTCAGTTGTGAGTTATAGGGTGTAAAAGATGGAAGTTAACAAAGAGAAAATTCGGTATATATTTTACAATTTTGCTTTGATAAAGGCGAAAATGCAAGCCAGGCGGCTGAAATTGTGAATGGAGTTTATGGTCCCGATACTGTCACAGCTAATTACGCACAATTTTGGTTTCGTAGATTCTGTTCCGGTATTTTCGATGTTAAAGATGCACCTCGCACAGGTAGGTCCGTCGTCGAAAATGTCGATAAAATCATGGAAATGATCGAAGTAGACCGGCATGTTAGCAATCGTAGCATCGCCCAGGAGGTAAAGATCGACCACAAAACAGTTTTAAACCATCTGCATAAAGCTGGATTCAAAAAGAAGCTCGATGTTTAGGTGCCACACGAATTGACGAAAAAAACCTGATGGATCGAATTTCCATCTGCGACGCCTTGGCCAAACGGAACGAAATCGACCCATTTCTTAAACGGATGGTGACTGGAGATGAGAAATGGGTCAAATACGACAATATTGTGCGAAAACGATCGTGGTTAAAGCGCGGTGAAGCGGCTCAAACGGTGGCCAAACCAGGACTAACGGCCACGAAGGTTTTGCTGTGCATTTGGTGGGACTGGAAAGGAATCATCTACTATGAACTGCTTCCATATGGCCAAACACTAAATTCGGACCTCTACTATCAATAATTGGACCGTTTGAAGCTAGCGGAGAGGTGTTGTGTTCCATCAGGACAACGCCAGGCTACACATGTCTATAGTGACTCGCCAGAAACTCCAAAAAAACAACAAAACGTTTCCGTTCGGCTGAGAAAGCTAGGAAAAATTCAAAAGCAGGGTCGCTGGGTTCCACACCTGCTGTCGGAAAGCAACAAATTGAGACCACACGCAGCAAAAACGACCAGTGACGCTCTGGATTCGTTGGGCTGAGAAGTTTTGCCGACATATTCACCGGACCTGCCTCTTTCAGATTATCACTTGTTTAGATCGCACAACATCATTTGATGGATACACACTTCCAAACAGTTGAATAAGTCGAAAAATACCTCGCAGACTTCATCGAGTCAAAACCGCCATCTTTTTTTCACTAATGGATTCGTCGTCTGCCCGAGAAGTGGAAGAAGTGTGTAGAAGCAAATGGAGACTACTTTCCCGATTAAATCATACTTGTACCTTAAGTAAGAAAATATTGAATTTGACGAAAAAAGACCGAGAACTTATTTATACACCTAATATATGCTCTACTAAAGCATATTTATTCGATCGTTTCCCACGAATGCAACTTCATCAATGCCAATAAAACCAAAAATTAGAAACCAGTCATTTCCCAACGGTATGTAATTCAGCGTTAAATCCTAAGCATAAAGTAACCCGAGAGAACAAGATCGTCTGCCCAGACGGAAGGTACGGGCATAAATTGCAACAAAATGAAGTCTGGAAAATGCTGAGATGCAGAAAAACGATACCGGGAAGACGCGCGTTCAGGATAAGAAGGTTAATATAATCAAAGACAAAAGAGGAGCGTAGAAGGAGACGGAGAATAAATTCGCAAAAACAATGAAAGATGGATAGACTCGGGGGATAGAAAAAACGGACGGGATGATCGGCTTCGAAAAAAGAAGCTGCGGTGCTCGGCGCGACGATTGGAAAAATGCGTGAAACGGCAGGCAACGGCTTCAACGAGACGACTAGCGCGACTGCACGCTGAAAGAGTCTCACGGCGCAGCTCGGCTCGGCTTGGGCTTCGATCGAGTGCAACTGAATTGCAGATATCATAAATCGATGATACCCGCCGGATCGTACACGCTGCGGGCTTTTCAGCGTCTTTCGCCGGGTTACGTAGCGAGGCAGCAAGTTATAGGTTTCGCTGAAGTTAAGTATGATTTATCGTAACCAGTTGCGTGCGAGCCGGGGTAGGAGTCCGCGACCGATGGCTTTTTATCCGCGCGCCGATTCCCTTGCTTTTATTAGATATCGATTCCCTCGACGTCGCGGAATCCCGGATTACCATAAAACGTGGGAGCCGTGATAAATGGAGCGCTGCTGACTCGCTCGCGATCAAAAATCCTCCGTTCGCAGATCTCTGCCGGGACTATCGTTTCGAGGAGCCGACACAATTATTTCGACTGTTTCACACTAGAACCAGCAATATTTTTCTGCGACCTTCTACCCAGAATTTATCCAGTGCCTACTCACTCCACTGCCGGCCAACGCCGCAGGGCGGCGATGATTGATCTCGGCTCGGGTATATCGGTGTGAACCACTACTAATCCAATTACAAAACTTCTTTATTTTCATTCATTATTTTTTTATGGGACTTTCACCAACTTATTTCTGGCATTTGTCTGATTAAAATGACAGCAAACACGATATAATTTCAATTGTATTTAGTGGTTTAATCGACGACGAAAGTTTCGGGCGCAAGGAAGGATAGCATATGGGAAAGGAAGAGACGCGGACAGTCGCTGGCACAGTTCAAAGTATTTCCCATACGCTGTTCTTCGTTGCGTTCGAAACTTTCATCGTCGATTAAGCCGCTAAATACAGTTGAAATTATATCGTATTTCATTTTAATCAGAAAAATTCCAGAAATAAGTTGGTGGAAGTCCCATAAAAAAATAAAGAAGTTTTGTAATTCCTTTCAATTGTAATCGTCAATCGGTTAATTGATTAATGATTAACTGCTGAAACTTCGAAATGAAATACGGAATCAAAACTGTGTGAATATTGAAAAAAATTTAAACTGAGTTTTTGTTGAGATATATTTCTGTCAATTCTCCATCTCCGCTCTCTGTCTCTCTCTCCCTCCTTATTACAATTTATGGATAAACCGTATGGCGATTAACTTCATCAATCGATTGAATCAATCGCCGATTTTTCGATGATTTCTTCTTTTAATCAACGATTGACGATTAACTTCATCAATTGATTAAATCAGTCTCCGATTGTTCGATGATTTCTTTTTTTAATCAACGATTGATGATTAACTTCATCAATCGATTGAATCAATCGTCCATTTTTTAATGATTACCTTTTTTAATCGTACACATTAATCAATCAATCTTGGTTAAAATTTTAATCGATTAATCCCAACTCTGATGAATGCCACACTTGGCTCGTTCTCCCACTTTTTTATTCCGCGGAGGTGGGAATGACGTTCCCCCACTATCTGACACTGGTCGTACCGGCAGAAGTGCATGCATGGCATTGGTTTTTATTTATTTCAGACTTTTCGATCTATGTCAATTCGCTGTTATATTGTCTAATCGTTAAGTAGAGTGGGAACGAACTGACTAATGGTGGAGAATAGGGATGTCGTGAACTGCTACCTTTGCATCGTTCATTCACGGTGATTTTTCACAGGGATTCGTGATTTTCGTGATCGCTTCTGATTGGCGGAGAGCATAACTGTTCTTCGCGCAAGTCACAGATGCATAACCTGTATGTTTTATATTAACGAAATCAAAACAAAATTGCGAGTTACATCGCATTTTTATCAAATTTATTAGATTTGTAAGATGTTTCTCAAATTATCATTTGCGTGTCCAATAATTGTTAAGTTCTACATTGGTATTTTGTAAAACTCTATACATATCATATGCATACATAAGCATAAAAGAAATTGTCTGCACATTTATACTATTTAACACTAAACCTACCACGAGGGGTCAAATGACTCATCTTAGATTCTTTATTTGGCAATTATTGAGATTATAAAGGTGTTTTCGTGGGAATTGATTGAATATTATAGTAAAAATCGCACAAAATATAAATGAATTTAATCTTGTTATTTTTATAATACCATACACATTAGTCACGTTTGATGGTCGGTAGGTTTAGTGTTAAACAAATATTACGATTTCGAAATCGAGAGGAAAAATTAATTTTTTTAAAGTACTGAAATAAGGTACGGAAAAGAAAAATGAATATTGTTTATTTTTATCATTAAATGAAGTAAATTTTTTTTTAATTTGCGTAATGTGCAGATATTTTTATACAAGCTATGTAATTGATGTATTTAAAAAAATAACTAATTCAATCGAGATGAGAAACGAGGATGACAGTGAGTAAATTTAATTTAGATTAAAAGATCACGATCACGGCGTAAATGACGTTAAAATCAGACCGTGATCGTAATACTGCGATCACTGTGATAAATCACGGTTAGTGATTTTGCACGCCATCACTAGTGGAGACCGTGTGGCTCTTGACGAACAAGAAGTTGGGCAGCCGTGGTTTATGACAACGATTTTACTACGCCCATGTTTCTTCTCTGATCTTTTTAAAGAACGATGTATTAATGCGAAATGTCTCATGAATAAAACAAGCATCTGCATAGAGTGCTCTGAAACCAGCAACTATTTACAAATGGATGAATACGTTTCAAGGAAGAAGAAAAAGAAACAGCGAAATTGTGTAAGTATTGTAATGTTGTTTTTAATGTAACAATATCATTGAGGGACGAAATCAATTTGTATTGAATTTCTGTTTCCCACAATCGATGAAGAACATTTTTATTTTGCACGAAGATTCGCAGTCTAATAATCACAGTAATCATTGTCAACATTGCTATACTGAAAATTAATTTTACATCATCGACCTATTCCCGTGAGGACGTTATAAATCTTTATAGTTGAAAAAAGTGTTACGAAACGCGCCGACCAATTTAACGAGAGAGGCTTCCAATACAACAGTTAAGAAACATCATTAATAGCATTCCCGACACAGAAGATTCTGTATAAATAAAAGCGTCCAGATCTCTCCGATTTAATTCAGTTAACGACAGGCGACGGAGTGGTGCCGAAAATAAATCATCCGATTCCGGACGGGAACATCCTCTCGCCGAGATACACCAAAAGAGAAAACCTTGGTTCCGGAAGCGATAATTAGGTGACTAATTAAATGTCAAAATTTCCATCGGCGAGAAGGAGCAAACGAGCCAGCAAAAATGGGATCATAAATTACGTCAAACGCAGAGTGTCTCGGCGACTGTGTTCGTGGAAGGACGCTCTCGGCTGATAAAATTATAATTTTTATTGCACATCGGGTCGCGGCTATTTTCGTCGACGATACGAAACCGTCTCCGGCCGCGAGAATACTCCTGGATTTCCGATCCTTAAGTCGCTAATAAATCCTCGGGCGTCGTCGGTCGCGAATTGTGCAACGCGACACGGAGCACGGGGATCGTCCGACTCATAGATCCGAGTGAGCGAATTGTCCTACGGCTGATTTATCGCGAATTTCTTTATTTTCTTATTGCAAAATTGTTTGAAAAATTAGATCGAATACTTGCCAAGACACCGAGTAACTCTATTTCTGTTTCTAGGTTACAATTTTCGATGACTTATATGGTTGGCAAACAAGTTCGTTCGGTTTTTTTAAAGTGGAATAAAACACAATTTTTTGATACACAAGATAAATTTTAATCAAATACATATTGGCCATCTTTATCGATGACCTCTTGCTATCTTTCCACCAATTTCATTATACCGCGTTCGTAAAACGTCTGGGGCTTATCGGCGAAAAACCAATCCAGGTGGTTTTTAACGGCCTCTTCATCCCTGAAGGTTTTCCCGTTCATAGAGTTCTGCAGCGACCGGAACAAATGATAATCGGAAGGGGCTAAATCCGGTGAATACGCAGGATGAATCGTGGTGGAAGACGACACCCTTGCGATTTGCCAATTCTGGACGTTTTGTGCGGATTACTTGGTTAAATTTCGTTAATTACGAACAGTATACGATATGTAATGGATATGCGTATGGTCAAGTTAGCCTCGGTTAATTGATGCGGCACCCATACATTAAGCTAAGAAACGTAACCTAGCTGGCGCAAATGGTTTTCTACGCTTGTGTGGGATATATTTAATGTCATAGCAATCTCTCGTTCCGATTGGGATGGATTTACTTCGATTATAGTCTTAACGTCACTTGAATTAATCTCGGTCGGGCGACGGAGCGGGGCGCATCATTGACGTCGAAATCTCCAGAACGGAATTTGGCACACCACTTTTGGCATACACGTTCTGTTAAGGCATCATCTCCATACACACGGCATATCTTTTTATGAGCATCCGTTGCCCGTTTGCTTTTTTAAAATAATAGAGCAAAATGTGATGATAATGCACGATATTTATTTCCATGTTTACAGCTAGGCAACACACACAATACTGACGTTAGCCAAACAAAACACAGCACAACATAAACAGTGAAACATAACCCTTCAAATGTATATTCGATTTGCACGATAGCGCTGACAGAAGAAAAGCGAATCCGAATGAAACTTACACTGGAACAAAAACCGAACGAACTTATTTGCCAACCCAATACATCGAGTAGGATCTAGAGGATACTTTTCTGAATTGTAATTGTGGATTTTATGCAGTTATGGTAAAAATGAATAGGAGAAATACAAAACTGTGAGGACACTAAACGAGTTTAAGCATGTTATTACGTTATTTTCGATTTAATAAGATTAATTATCGAAGCAGGAAGTACATCTTCGAGATATTGTTCTAGATTGTGATCACTAGACTGCAGATACCATGCATTCGTGACAAGTATGAGTAAGCGAAATACAAAACTGTGAGGACACCAAACGAATTTAAGCATGTTATTACATTTTCAATTCAGTGAAATTGTCAAAAGAAGAAGTACATCTCAGAAACTGCAATACTAGCGGATTTTTTGCATTTATGGCAAAAATGAGTTGATGCAATTGTTGCAATTTAACATGGTAGAAAGATTAAAAGAATCTGGGAATCTCAATATATTATTTTGAACTCATTAAGATCATTAAAGAAGGAAAGAGAGAAACTGTAATATGTCTACTATTTGTAACAAACATGAGTAGGAGAAATCCAAAATTCTGAAGACATTAAACGAATTTGTCTGTGTTGTGACAACATCTGAAACCCAAAATTAGCTGGAAACAGTGAACAAATAATTTTGTCAAGCTAGCACCAAGAGTAATCCACTGTGCGGCGGTTCAAATTCAGTTATCCTCCCCTACGTATGACCAAATAATAATTACGGTTGTAAAAGTTCTGTTTTACGTTTCGAAGAGCCGCGTAACAATTCCGCGCCAGTAGACAGGCGCATTTCCTAGCGACTTGTCAGACAGGTCGGCCGTCAGCTCCGATGAAGTGTGAACGCGGCGTGTCGCTGACAACTATATCATAAGCCCTCGGCGTTATGCCTGCACGAGACGTTGGACTGTACGTTTCATTTTTTCCGCACTATATTTCGACAACGTAACGACTGCTCCGCACGTAACGAGAGAGAAAGAGAGAGTGTGTATGTGTGTGTGTGTGAGAGAGAGAGAGAGAGAGAGAGAGAAATAGAGAGAGCAACGAGAAATCCGAAACGAGGCTCGCGTGATCGGCATTCGTGCTCGAGCGTCAGCCATTAGACCCGTAATCGGACTGCGATGAAAGATGGAACGCTCTCCTTTATTTGTTGCCGCCGATAAAACACTCCTTCCAATACACGCTGGATCTCAACCCTCGTACGCTCCTCAGCAATCGTTGCGTAAAACCGCCCAAGTTAATATTTCACCCACTTCTTTTAAACTTGGTTTATTTAAGGTCGCATCAACATCTCGGGTTATTAGCGAACGCGTTACATTACAATATATTACATTACATTACGTTACTTCGCGTTACATTACATTGCATTATATTACGTTACTTTTCGTTACATTACATTGCGTGTAATTAGAGGTACATTTATATTCTATTCTTCTGGTTTAAGTGGGTTACAAAGCGGATGACGTCATTGATTTTATCTTCACTATTTAGCGCTTCCCTAAGATTTCCTGGGATGTTAAATCTGCTACGTACTGCCTGTAGGGATGGGCATTCAATCAGGATGTGTTTAACTGAAGTAGGGATTTCGCAGTGGGGGCACATCTCTGATTGTTCCTTCGTTATTATGTGTTGGTGTGTTAGGTTCCAGTGACCAATTGTGAGGATAGCTTGGTTTCTTCGGTTTTCGATATAAAATTGATGGTTTTCAAATATTATATATTCGTTCTGATTTCTGAGATCTTTTGGAGTATTGATTGAATCCATTGGTTGTTCCAGAGTTCTTTGTTCTTCTTGTAGAGATCTTTCCTTATGTAATTATGTGAGCATGGGAGGTTTAAGTATTCATTTGTTGTCGCTTCTTTAGCGGCTTCATCCACTTCATTGTTTTCGCGAATTCCAGTGTGGGAGGGAATCCATGTACACTGCCGGACAAAATGATAACAAATTTGATGTATTTGTATATTTCATATAACACAATGGGATATACGTACAGTAAGGAGCATAACTGAACCAATAACCACAAGTTTTGTATAAATCATTATTTATTGCTAGAAATATAGAAGAAAAACAAAAAATCAACATTATAATCATTTTTATCATAGTTAGAAGTAACTTAAGAAATTTTTTTCAGTAATTAATGTCTCCTCGTTTAGCAATGACAAAAAAAAATGGATTGACTCGGTTTTGCACCGGTCCGTACAAGAAATGTTTATGTGAATGTTCTAGTAGTATATTTACATCTAGCACTTTGGTATGTTTACAAAATATTAGTCTACGTCTTGACACTCAGTTCTTCGCAATCAGTCGAAAAGCACGCAAGTGAAGTAAGAATAAATATGAAGTCAATTGCTCCAAATTGTTTAAAAAAAGTCATTTCTCTTTTGAATGACGGCTTGTCAACACATAAGACAGCGAAAACTTGCAGTGTTAGTCAATCGACAGTGCAGAGAATAAGAAAAAAATACTGTAAAAGTATATTATTAAATGTTGGAGGAAGACCAAAAAAATTAGCACCGCAGGATGAACGAAGGATTATACGGTTTGTCACATCTGGTGGGGCTTCAAGTGCTAGTATGGCTGCAAAATTCTTAAAAGAAGATACGAATATACAAATAAGCCAGTGGACAGCACGAAGAACCCTCAAAGGAGCTGAGTTTAGAAGCATTAAGAAAAGAAAAAAGCCAATGTTAACGAAAAAAGATATTAATCGTCGTTTGCTATTTTCATAGCTACATGCTGCCGAATAATGCAAATTACGCCCCATAAACATAAAAATAGGACATTCGATGGCAATCGCGGCCCAGATTGATCTTTTATCTAGCGCTCTTGACTACTGAAAAATCCCATCTTTGTATTATTATCGAGAAATGCGAATGCGCATCCCGCACCCTTGCAATTCTGGAAACGAGTCTACCGCCTTAAAGAAAATCCCCCCGGACGTTCCGAAGCCTAAATCAGATTGTCCATTCACGAACAGATAAGACCATTCACGCGTGGCCGCGTCCGAAGTCAGGCCAGCATCATCCCCGAAGAGCGTGAGCGAGAAAGTTCCTCATCGTGTTCATCGATTTCAACGGTTGCTACCCCGTTGAAGGAAGGCGAAAGGAGAACGAAGGCGAAAGGAGAAGGAAGGCGAAAGGAGAAGGAAGGTTCGAGGAAGCGATAGTCCCGCACGAGACAGAGCCGACAATGAGAATCTCGCTCTTGAGACCTGTACCAGTGTCCAGTTCTCACCGGGTTCCCGTGTTGGTTCCGGTGGACGTCGGCCACTGGAGGTTCGCAGATGTCTGCGAGAGCGCGTGCACAGGTGAACAGAGGAAGAAGAAGAAGAAGAAGAAGGCCGCGTTCAATGCCAACGGAACCACCGGGGGAGAGAGAGAAGAACAGGGGGAAGGGGTACGAAAAGGGGGGCACAGCCGGTAAACGGGGCCCCGTAAGACACGTGAAACTGACCAATAGATCCGGTTTAGCGGGTTTCCGGATTCCGCGGGTCATCGGGCGGGACCCCGTTGCGCACCGGTACCATGCTCAGCCCCCGTTTGTTCCGAAGGTTCCTCAAGTTCCTCGGGTTCTTCGGGCCCGAGGCCCCGTGAGAGAGAGAGGGAACGGGGAAGGTCCAGTCCGCGCAACCCCTTTTCCACGTATCAGGCGTATTGCCCATCCGCATACATTAACGATGGACATCCTGGCCCTGGAATCCGGTTTTCGACAATGCCTGCTGACCGTAAGTCTATGGTCACCCTAACAGCGCCACCACAGGACCGACAGGGGAGCACATCCTGACGCGGGACGCTATGGGGTGCTGGCCACTGTCACTAGACCAGTTCCGAAATCGATGATAGATAGTAGAGTCTACGATTTTTTCAACGTTCACTGAAGGGACACGTGTACCTACATGGAAGTCTGTGAATCGTGTATTCACGAATCGAAGTATCCCCCTTTGCGGTTCGAAGTGTTTTCTCCTTTTTATTTCAGAACTCGCTTCAACGTCGTATATAGATTGCGGATCTTTATGCAAAATAAAAATGTTCTGCATTGATTGTGGGATTCAGGAATTAAATAAAAATTTATTTCATCCATTAATGACTTTGTTACATCGGAAAAAACATTACAAAATTCTCAAATTTTTCTAATCTTTTACTGTTTTATATTTTATCCACCCAATTTCTTAAAAAATGCATAAATATCCGAAGTCTAGTCGTATAATTCAATTATAGTCCCACATGAACCACATAATGCAAAAGTGGTGTAATATTTGTCTGTTTGGTTTAGTACCACAGAGTCTGATCGTTATTAAGTAAAATTATTGTAATATAATTAGTATGGCTTGTACTCGACAAACGCGTTATACCACTTGGCTGGCGAAATCCAGCTCCATCTTGACCCAGTATTTTAAGTGGGTAGACTCGTTTTTCCAGGATTGCAAGGGTGCGGGATACGCCTTCGCATTTCGCGATAATGGGGATTTTCAGTAATCAAAAACTCAAAAGTCCTATTTTGACGTTTACAAGGCGTAATTTGAATTATTCGGCAGCGTAATTTGCATTATTCGGAAGTATTATATTTTCATAAAGCTGCGACAGGTACATGCTGCCGAATAATGTAAATTACGCCCCATGAACATAAAAATAGGACATTCGGTGGCAATCGCGGCCCAGGTTGATCTTTTATCTAGCACTTTTGACTACTGAAAAACCCCATCTTTGCATTATCGAGAAATGAGAAGACGCATCCCGCATCCTTGCTATTCTGGAAACGAATCTACCCTCTTAACACTAACCCTACCACCACCGGTCAAAATTACCGGTTCCAGATTTTTTATTTTACAATTATTGAAGCAATAAAAATGATTTCATAAGGAATTAAGTAGAGCACTACTACAATAGGGGCCGCACAAAGTCTAAATAAAATCAATCTTGTCAGTTTTATAAGGGAACATGTAACAGTTACTTTTAAGGCTCGGTAGGTTTAGTATTAGGACTAACCATACCGCGACCGGTCAGATGACCGCAATCACATTGTTTATTTTTTAATTATTGAAATTATAACGATGTGTGCTTCCATTAGAAATTATTCAATAAATTTCTTTATTCGGGCAGTACAACTACTAGAATACTCCCGGATTCGAATAACATCGGTCACTGTTTACAAAAAATATGTTACGTTTCTCAGCCATAAACGTTTTAATATGGTGCAAAACCGACTACACGAAAACAATTTGTATTTATCAAAATAATAATAATATCATGATTGTTAAAATCTTTTTGGGAAGCTGAAATATTGTACTTAATACTGTGTATTTTGTTTTTTTTTTATTCTATATGCAAACATTAAATAAAAATATCGTATGTGTGTTCACTTTTGCTCCTCACTGTAGATATATAAGTTTTCTCCTTTTTTAGGAAATTACGATCTACAAAAAGGTTCTAGTCATTGAAACCGTAAAATAAATCGTAGGGCAAGGGGTTAATTGATGGAACACGTGTTTTGGGGGCGGAGAAGGATGCAGCCCTTCCTCCAAACCTAACCAAAATTCGTTTAAAATAATGGAATTCACTGTAATGTAACTATATAGTTTACTATATAGTTACTATATAGTTTACTATAATGTAACTAATAGTTTTCTGCAAATATCTAAAAAATTAAAAGAGACCGCCTATTATACATGTAGGAAAAAGTTGTTCAGAATGTCGAGATCCATAACATATTTCAATTTCATGAAGATCCGCGGAGAAGAGGCATTTCGACAAGTTCACCCCGAAGTTAATTACGTTTCTGCGCGCACGAATTTCATCCGCCTTGAAGATCCTAATGCTCGCAGACCGTCCGCATACATTACCGCTGACTGTCCACCGTCATCGAAATCCGGTTTTCGACAATACCTGATGCGCGGTGCCCTCGCACAGTGTTGCACCGTTCAGAAGGGTCAAACATTTCACCTCGCAAATAAAGGGGGACGACGAAATGGGGACCTGCCGCGAGAAAGAATCACCGCGATTTATTATACGCGCCCATGTTTCTAATACGACGATTGTCCGCGGGCTTAGACGCAGAAAAGACGCTCCGAACGTAACGTCGTCACTTTGTTCATGGGATCCTCAGTCAAGTTCAGGGCTGCTCTCATAATGGTACTTTAGTCTCGTTGTATAATACTTTGATCTAGGGCTAAATTGGTAAAGAAGGGTCGCGATTGTCATGATTATTTGGGTCACCAGGTTCTTAATGTACTTGGAGATTCGTGCTTTTCTTCGAGTCTCACGATCTCACAGTAAACACGTTCAACTATTTCCCCAATTGTATTATGGTTATGAGGCTGCGGATCTTGTGTGCAAAATAAAGATAGTCTGCGTTAATTGTAAGAAATAAGAATCCCTTTTACTATTAATTGTTTACGTTCGGAGCTATTTTAACTCGAAAATTAAACATTTCTTCCAACCTAAAATAATTCCGCTCTAGCGTAAACTGTACTATTGCTGGCACTGCAGTAGTTATTGGTACTTTTGATTTAAACGGCAAATATTAGGAATTCCCGGTATAGAAAATCATTTTATATTGCTTCTTATTTATATTTCAAAGCAACCTTGTAAGTTTTCATAACAGAGTTCCACATACAGTGAAGGACCACAGTATTCGTACGCCCTTTAAAACAGAATAACTTTTTTATTATTGTACCAAACGACCTGATGTTTTGTAAGCAATTAGAAGCATTGGTTTACTAAATGATCTGCAAAAAAGATTTTCCAAAAATTACAATCTACGAGGTTGCATGCAAAAATAAAAACACCATTCTTTAAAACTTTTTTATTTGGGCCGTTAATGAAAATTTGAAATATATGTTTTGTAGATCTATATTAGTTATACTGAAAATTTCATCAAAATCGATTAACGAAGGAAAATAGATTTCTATTTCACTCCAGGTTGTTACAATTCAGGTGGAAAATTTTTATTTTGCCTAAAGATCCGCTGTCTAGTCATGACTTTGAACATTGTTGCCGCTAAATTATTGCCAGACAAGTGTTAATGGAAATACATAGTAGACTTATAATCATATCAAAAACGATTGGTTGCAAATAAACATGGAGGAAAAAGTTTTAGTTCGACACCTCTGACTCGGTAGCTTGTGATATGACAAATATCCGTGGATTGTGGATGGTCATGATTTGGAACATTTTTCCCGCTAGATTATTATCAGATGGCGTTAGTAGCTAGCGCACTCATTATATGGAAATATATAATGAACTTAACCCTTTGCACTCGGTTGTCCCCTCTGAGGCACCACTAAAAATTGCTGTGCCATTATTCAAAATATCGTTTTCATTATTAAATATATCGGTATCTAACCAATTACTACACATTTAGGTCTTGCATGAGATATTATACCAATTTCATAACCATAAAATTTCAAAAATCATAGGGAATGGAAATATTCTAGATCGGAAGAAATGTTTAATTTTCCAGTTAAAATAGCTCCGAGTGCAAAGGGTTAATCATACCAAAAAAGGTTGGTTGCAAATAAACAAGGAGGAAAAAAAATAATTTCAATAACTCTGACTTGGTAGCTTGTAGTAGATCATGATTTTGTACATTCTTGCCGCTAGATTATTAGCAGATGGACCACTCTGCGCTAGTAGCTAGCGCACTCATTATACATAATCGACTTAATCATAGCAAAAAAGGTTGGTTGCAAATAAACATGGAGGAAAAAAAAATGATTTCGATACCTCTGACTTGGTAGCTTGTGATATGACAAAAATTCGTGGATTTTGGATGGATCATGATTTTGAAGAAGAAGCAACGGCGCGGCGATCGGTCTTCCCATAGCCACCGGAGTCGGTGGTCGCTTCCTATCATTAAAAATAGAATGGCCCCATAATCTCGCGCAACCCTCGGTCCCGATCGCGACCCATCTTCCACCGAAAGTTCGGAACTGGTCTTGCCCCTTCCCCGGACTGACCTCCGTCCATCCGCGCCCATCGAAATCCGGTTTCTGGACAATAACGCGACCGTAGGGGCTGGCGGGTCAGCCGGTTCCGCAAAGGAGGCAGAAGATCCACGGCAACCTGTCGGAGAGGTGTGAGACAAGGGACCAGTTCGAGGGTGATACGAACAAGGGAGGACAGTGACCACACGTTTGTCCGGCGACATCCTTTTTGGGGATGACCAGCGGCGTAATTCCCCGGGGGTTGCGCGACTTGCGAACGTCGTATACGTTTTTTTGTCTCTCTCTGTCTCCCTTTTCTCTTCAGAAACTCTCCGATTCTAATTCCGCTGCTGGTTCTGTGGGAACGAAAACTCGTTCGCGGGAGTCGCTCTTCGGGCGTCTCGTAAACGGCCGAAAAGAAACGGAGGACAATGGACAACCGTATCGAAAAATTTCCTCGACAGTGGGAAAGAGAGAGATGCGAGATACACGTGCGAGGATTACGCCGGTAATAACGACCATCCTGATACGTACCGGTAAAGATCGGTACGCTCGTCGAACGGCCCATGGGAAAAACCGGACCAACCGGACAACTGACCAACGCTGAACGGAAGTGCTTCGATAAGACGTGTTTCGGTGTGCGTGCCCCGCGCGGCCAAACACGAAGAATGGAAAAGAAATATCACCTGGCAGTTGGCCTCGAGATTTCACGCGATCCGCCGACGGTTACGCTGCAGAGCTGCCCTTTACGCCCGTCATTCTAACGACCGAACGGACGTTCACCAAGGGGGACACTCTCGCGACCATCCTCCGTGGATCGCATGATTCATCGTCTCCTGGGGTGACATCTTTTTTACGCGACGTTCGATCGCGCGCCTCCCATTGTCCGAACAGTGTCGAAACGAAATCGTTAGTTTTCCAATAGATTTTTTAAAGCGGAGGTCTTCTTTCAACGAGTTCGTTATAGTTTATCGTTTATTGTCCGTTATACGTTCGCTCGTCTCAGGTCCAGTGACGTTAGTGGTTCGTGAGTGTGCTACACGGTTGGTGCGATGTTTGTGGCTCGAGAGTTAATTGTGTAATTAGCTGGTTGTTATTAGTGAAATTCGGCGACTATACTGAGAAACAGCACCACTGTTTATTTTTGTGATCTGAAATCGACTCGATACAGTAGACTCCCATATAACACGTCGAACATATCGCGGCTACTGTTTTCATATTACACGATTCCTTGTACACCACACTCCAGAGTTGGGCAAAAATTTAATCAACGATTGACGAATAAATTTCTACTTCAATCGTTAATTGCAATTAACAATTAATCTCGTAATCGTTAATTGCGGTTAACGATTAAATACAATACAGTACAATTTATGGATAAACCGTATGGCCATTACTTTCACCAATCGATTGAATCAATCGCCGATTTTTCGATGATTTCTTCTATTAATCAACGATTGACGATTAACTTCATCAATCGATTAAATCAATCGCCGATTTTTCGATGATTTCTTCTTTTAATCGACGATTGACGATTAACTTCATCAACCGATTGAATCAATCGCCGATTTTTCAATGATTACTTTTTTAATCGTACACATTAATCAATCAATCTTGATTAAAATTTTCATCGATTAATGCCCAACTCTGCCACGCTCTGTGCTATTTTTCAAAACTGTTCCAGTTGATCAAACAGAAAATAAAAGTTCACCCTAATCGTTCCAAACATGTTACCTTAGATTATTCGGGTTATATGAGAAGAATTCTTATACAACACGATTTCCTATCACGTGTACAATGTGTTACCGCGTTATACGCGAGTCTATTGTATTTTCAATTCATTTCGATTTAGAAAAATGTTGTAGAATATGTTTTGCTATGAATGCTATTGATTTAACCAAATGAAGATTTCTTCAAATACAGGGTGTAAAGAAATTATATATCGCGGCTACCATAGGATGATACACCCTCGATTTGTTTGAAATTAAACTAAGTATGGTGCCACAAAAGGTCAACAATTTTTTTTTAATTGCATCGTATTTTACTCGTCGCGGAGGTTAAAAGTGCAAAAGGAACCATGGATCACAACTCAACCGCGACGAGTAAAATACGATGCAATTAAAAAAAAAATTGTTGACCTTTTGGCCTTAAAATTCAAGGTCAAGGTCAATTCCGCGGCTCCTTCCTTAGTTCAATTTCAACCAAATCGAAGGTGTAGAATCTTCCTATGGTAGCCGCGACATATCATAAACACCCTGTACATAGATCGAATGTATTCGTCAAAGAAACATTTTCTTTATTTATCTAGGACGCATTATGTATAAATGTTTCGTCTAGAATAGTTTTAATTTCTACTCTTAACACTCGAGTATTTGTAAAAGATTGAAATTAATTTGCAAAAGGTCAAATTTGATTTGCAAATGGGTGAAATTGATTTGCAAAAGGGTGAATTTGGAGTGCAAAACCTGTGGAACACTTGATAAGAGAATGCAGGGTAATGGAAGGATCAGGATTGAAGATGTAGTGAGTGGGAGGAAAGATAGAAAAGTCGAAACGTGGCTCAAGAAGTTGAGGACAAAGAGAGGAAAGAAAGCATAAATCTACCAAACAAAAAACAAATTTTACGGAATAGGAAAGGGTGCAACAATCAGGCTGATATACAATAATGATATGATTAGATTAAGAATAGAGTAGGTCAAAGTAAGAGTAAGTGTATGAACCGAATGTGTAAATAAGATAGATATGTAAAGTTAGGATATTGTAAACCAAGTCACATTTCTTAGCTGTAAGGCTGAAAAATAAAGCAATAATAATAACTAGACTGCGGATTTTTATGCACAATAAAAATTGTTTGCATCGATTGCAAGAACTAGAAACTAAATAGAATGTTATTTCTTTCCTTAACGATTTTAATAGAGGAGAAATCATATATTGACATCTTCAATTGTTAAAATTTTTCTACAGTTTTGAATTTCGTCGTCTTAATTTTGCTATAAATGCATGATGTTCCGCAGTCTAATAATAACATAGAGGGTGTTAATTTTAACTTGAACACCTAAATTATTTCCGCTACTATTAAAAGTAAGAAAAAATAACTAAATAGGATGTACATGATTTAAGGCGTGCATCAGATGGTAATAAAAAAATTCCTTCGAAGGTCATTTTAACGGTCTTTTCACGGTCACCGTATTTTTTTGCATATTAACATGTATTTTTCAGAATGCAATGTGGTAGTCGACGTCAACATGAGTTCAACGACCTACATACCATGACCTTGAAGTGACTTTAACCCTCATCCGTCTCTCGTATCAATTTGCCACAATTTTCCCGAAATAAGTTATACTGTTCTGTTAGTTGTAGGTAAATTTGTCCGAAACTTGGTGACTTTTATTTTTTTAATGCGAAATATATAACCGCAAAAACCTGAGATATAAATGTTAACTCATCAATTTGAATGAAAAAAATATCGAAAAGTAACTGTTTGACTTGTTATTTTATCGATTTTTTTTATCACTGTGTCAATTTGACACCGAGGGACAGATTCGGTTCGTGAAATGAGGGACGGATGAGGGTTAAAGGCGAAAAAATCAGTTTCAGTCTAAAGAATACAAAAATAATAAAACGAAAAGGGTAATATCAACTTATCTTATTAGTTGCTAAAAATACTGTCCGCAGCAGGACACGTCTGTACACGAGAAGTGAAAGACTGGCGGACGGCCAGCATTTTGAGCAACTAATAAAATAAGGTGACATTACCCTTTTCGTTTTATTACTTTTGTATTCTTCAAACCGAAACTGATTTTTTCGCCTTCAAGGTCACTTCAAGATCATGGTGTGTAGGTCGTTGAACTCATCTTGACGCCGACTACCACATTGCATTATAAAAAAAATACATATTAATGTGCAAAAAAATACGGTGACCTTGAAAAAACCGTTAAAATGACCATCAAAGGATTTTTTTTATTACCATCTGATGCACGCCTTAAAGTCATGTACATCCTATTTAGTTACTTTTTCTTCCTTTTAATAATAGCGGAAATAATTTAGGTGTTCGAGTTAAAATTAACACCTTGTATAAGCAATTCCAACGTGCAACAAGCGATGCACGTTCTACAAAAAGACGGATTTGTTCTTACCAAAAGAGGACGATTGAGTCCTCTCACGTCGAAACGACCAAGGAAATTGCATGTGCGACTGCAACTATCGATCGGGTAGATATGCAAATTGTGTTTGCTACGGGTGTTCGATAATTTTCATTTTGACACGGACTTCTGTGGCGCCATCTTCGCTTTGAACGTGTTTACTGTCCACATTCATTGAATAATGTAGGTATTCCATGAGGAACGTACATCAATGTTGCTAATCACTCTAACGCGCATACTAATTAAAAAGCAGTTTCGTGTTAATTGCTAATAATAAGGGGAAAACGTGCTAATTGTTCTATCTTGTAACCGCTCGAAGATCGCGCGATTGTCCATTAACATTTTCCAATGACGGAATTCTACATTATTCTTGCCGAAGGAATTGACGAGTCCGCCGCAACAAAATTGAACCTTAGTCCTAGACTGCGGATCTTTATGCATTCATAGAAAAATTGAGTACATGAAATTCTAAACTGTTGAAAAATTATAAAAATTGAAGATGTCAATGTATGATTTCTCCTCTATTAAAATAATTAAGGAAAGAAACAATATTTAATTTAGTTTCTATTTCTTGCAATCGATGCAGACAATCTTTATTTTGCATAAATATCCGCAGTCTACTTAGACCATGTGCCATGTACCACTTGTAGACTCGGCATATGTATAGAATATGCATAGGACCATTGTTGGGTAATATTTAAATAAATTTAGATAAAAATTTAAATAACAAGTTATTTGAAGCCGGGTGTATAAGTATATATGGTCTAAGAATTGAAGCAAGGAAACCAGTTTCTCAAAAAATCATTTATGTATTTAGTAAGACGAGCTTCTCCAAAAGTCTCAAGAAACACATGATTTTATATTTAACTCAGCTTGAGGCACGATTACTATACTAACTCCCGTTACATTTAGTTTACTAGTTATAGTATTTCATTCCTGCCTCAATTTTATACTAATCCAAAATACTAACCAAAAGATATATTTAATATTTTGTCCAAATACCTCTGAAACAAAATATTAACAATAGCAGGAGCCACGTGTGTTTATTATATTGTGATTATTAATGTAGATATGTATTATATATTGTGATGATTAAAATGTACTTCCTTCATTACAAGACTAACACGCAAACTGATTAAAAAGTGAGGGATATTCGTATCACGTGTACAAAGACATTGAAAAAATGTTCTTGGAGGGGAAATTAAATAAAAAATATCACATTTTCATCATCTTCTCCCATCACCCATGTCAAAATTTGCATCTGTCACGGCGATTCAAGATCCTTGAATAAACTATTAAACATATTTCTTGTGTGTGTGTGTGTATATTTTCAATATAGGCCCACATAAAAAAGTTGTGAAATGCAACTTTCAGTATTTTTTCTACAATTCCGATCAATTGCAATTTTTGAAAAAAATTTTTTTCACATCCTGTAGCAAACTAATTGCTCTAGCTTCCCAAAAAAGTTCAAATCGTATAGTACAATATTTAAAAAGTTATCGTCTTTTTAAGAGTGTCCGAATATATGTACATAGGTTAGAATTACATTACTGTGCAAAAGAAGCACCCGGCCATATTTAATAGAAAGGCGTAAAAAGTCAAATAAGAATACAGTAAGTTTTGAAAAAGGATTCCGCTGGTTAATTAAATAGTTCTGAGAATATGTGTGTGTGTATGTGTTATTGTGGATTATCCAATACGTTAAATACAATAAATCAATCATTGTACAATTTCTACATAAAGATATTGTTTGTCATTGTATCTTAAATACAATAAATCAATCATTGTACAATACAATTTCTACATAAAGATATTGTTTGTCATTGTATCTTATAATTATACCGGGTGCTTCTTTCTTTTGCACAGTAGTGTATGTACACGTTCGATGTTGTATGTATAGTGCTCGCCCGTTCTCCCGATGCCGTTGGAATGGACACATTTTTCTTTTCAATAAATGAAGTATACTTTTTGTGTTGTTCCCCGTGTAATCACGCAAACTACGATCTATTAATCTCACACCTTATGACAAGACTACGGATCATCGTGCCAAATAAAAATGTAGGCATCGAATGTAAGAAACAATAGACAAAGTAAAAGTCCTATCTTCATTGTTTTTACTATTATATTTATTAAATTCTTTTAATCTTTTTACCACGTTTTTATTAACTCGCTTTCTTGTCTGTTTGTTTGTCTGTTCGGTACAAATTTTGCAATTGATTTTAAACCAACTTCCTGAGTTGAGATGAGCTAGAGACTTGAAACTTTAAACATAGCTCAGAATTGAAATATTAACTCGCTTTAACTTGTCTGTCTGTTCGTCTAAAAAGCAGAAAATAATTATTTAAATAAAAAACTTTTTTAATATACCACATTTTTAAGACGGACTAAAAAGTATAAAATAATTTTTCCTGGTCCCATACAGATAGTCCTGAGAATTTGTGATTGTGAATTTTTAATAGCTATGAAAATACGTGTAAGATTTAAAACGAAAAACGTGGAGTGCAAGATAAAGATAAGGAATGTAGAGAGTAGCTGCCGTTGAGAAAACTCACACAACAGTTCATATCATTTGTGCAATAAAATTGTTAGTGACTTAGGTGAACTATTCATGCATCAATTATCTATTGCATGCGCCCCACGTTTTTCGTTTTAAATCTTACAAGTATTTTCATAGCTATTAAAAATTCACAATCACAAACTGGACTATCTGTATGGGATTAGGAATCTGTATGGGGCTAGGAAACATTATTTTATACTTTTTAGTCCGTCTTAAAAACGTGGTATATTAAACATTTTTTTTACTTAAATAATTATTATATTTGAAATTGCATATGTTTATATGTTTGAAATTGCACGTATTCGTTTTTGTCATAAACGCAGAAAATTCTCTGTCCACTAATATCTGAGAGCAGAGTTCTAATAATCGTTTTAATCACTTTGTCAGAAAAAGTATTTTGAGAGTTATTTCGAATTGCACAGCGAAAAAGTAATGTTATAATGTGCGGCGGGAAATTGAATACGATTCCATTTCAGGAACGGTAATATCATCCGAATAATTATTGGCACTCGTTTAATTATTTCGCGAGTTATCGGAGAATCTCGGACCGGGTTCGAGATATTGTCCGTGCAAGGCTCACGTGTCTCTTCGCATGATTGATGGACTCGCCAGGGTTCGCGTTCGCCTAACGCGATCCGATTCGATTTCTCTCCACCGATTTCGCCTGTCATAGTCTGAAGGCTTCATTATGTGCCGCGGCTTATTACTCGGCGCTTTTATCTAGCCCAGCATGCAAACAGCGCACGCGGAAACGGAGATTTACCGATTAAACGGCCGATAATTACTTGTTTCTTTGTAGATACACGCTTTGCACTACCGTTCGCCGCCGCTCGGAACACGCACTCTAACTTCGTTACCGTGTAATCGGCAAATATTTTTCTGGTTCTCTGTCTCGAGCTGACAAAACCAATTTTTAGAACACCACCCCTGGCATTCTATCGACCAAACCAAACGTTGACCTATATTCTATGACCTCTATATCATTATCTTTATATTAATAGATTAAGTTCCTATAATGAACATAACGTACAGATTAATAACACTGTCCAACAGCCAAAAAACGTTTCGATTCTCACTATGCGTTTTTATAAAGTTTTTTGCGCCGATTCCGAATATGCACTTAATTTTTCTCCTAGACGCACAGTTTTTCAGAAATTGAATCAGAAGATCTACAAAACGTATTTTTTAAATTTTCAATGAAGGCCCACATAAGAAAGTTGTAAAATGCAACTTCTAGTATTTTTTCTACAATTCCGATTGCAATTTTTGAAAAAATTTCTTTTCGCATCCTATAGTAAACTAATTGCTCTAACTTCCCAAAAAAGTTCAAATCGTATAATACGATATTAAAAAAGTTATCGTCTTTTTTAGAGCGTCCAAATTTATTTAAAAATAATTCCATAAAATTAATTCCGGCCACTGTACATATTTATTACACTCTGTTCAGAATCTTCATCACGTGTCTGACACGATATTGTAGTGCAAGGGGTTTTACTGAACACGAGAAATCGAGTGGCGCCAGTTTCCAGTTAATTATAAATTAGTAATAAATATATAAGCAGATTTGTGTGTATGTAAAACAATGAAATATTTGAAAATTGGGACTTAGTAGAATTTTAAAAGCAAGAACCATTAGAAAATTTAAAATTCCAAAAATTGACTTTGACATAAATAATTACGTTGAAGATGAATTACATTTACCATTTGAGTTTCTACGATTTCCTGGTCATACACAAACGGTAGAGGGAATGGTGAAACTTACTACTAAAGAACTTACTGCGGAAGAATGCATCAGATCGATTGATAATGGCTAGAATTGAATCGTGTAAATCTATCTTTTCTTTTGAAACCAAAAAGTAATTCAAAGTATTTTTGTATTTGTATGACTTTATTATTTCCCCTTGGGGATTACAATCCTTTTACAAATTCTCTATTCCGCTTTACGCCGCTCTTGCCCTATCCTTATTTCTATCTTACAAACTAACTTAGATCTAGCTTAACCTAAAAATAAAGAGAGAGTGAGAGAAATTGTATATACAAAATCCAGCTATATACATTATTTACATTTCCTTAATCGTTAAACTCATCTCCTCCCTACCCTACTCTCCCCCCCTTCCATGCCCGCGGACCTCTTCTTCCGTTGTCTCATCACTCATCCTAAATCTTCCATTTATGCTTTCTCTCCATTTTTCCACCTTCTTTATCCACACTTCCCCTCCTCCTTCATCCTCCAACACTTCCCACATCCTCTCCTGCCATCCTCGTTCTTCATCGACCCTCATGCATACTTCCCATACATGCTCCCATGACTCTTTCTCCCATCCACACACTCTACACTTCCTTTCTTCCTCATTCATCCAGTATCTTTCCTCCCTCATCTCATTTCCCAGTAGGACTTTTGAGGCAGATCGCACCCTAGATTGATCTTCCATCTAGCGATTTTGACTACTAAGAAATCCCGTCTTTGCATCATTGAGAAATCAGAAGCGGAATCCCGGACTCTTGCAATCCTCGCGTACGTATACGTGGTCTAGCGGTGTGTGCACTCACACACATTCGAGTAGACGCTGCCCTTAAAATAACTGCTATATTTGGAAAACTTCTTTTGTTTATAACTTTCTAATAACGTGCGCCGGCTAAAACCTCTTGGGAGTTACTCAGAAAGGTGACCTTGACAACATATGTTAAAGTCAAGGTCATCCAAGGTGCCTCCCTAAACGTAATATTTACCATGTTTAGTTTTTGTGTTAAAATAGTTCCGAGTGCAAAGGGTTAAGTACCGATCAGTAGTGGCCGCCACGGCAGTCAACGTGTTAAGATGAGCACAGGCAGAATGTTGAAACATAGACAATTCTTCAGTCATAATTCAGTGATCCTCTAATACTGAGGGACAGTTTACTAATTTAGCTGTTGCTATTTTGATGTCCACTCGACGATTACAGCCTGCGTTCCAGGAACAATCTTCTGTCAGAATAGGAAGCAAAAAGGCGAGCAGCAAGAAGCTGGGCCCCCGTTCCACCGCCTTCACCTTGGATGATGCGCGATAGAGCTATCATCCCGGTCCATCCCGATTATACCACCTGAACCATTTCACGGATGCCTGTTTATCGTCGGTCGGAAAAACGGAGGAGCGAATTCCTAAGCAAAAGCAACCATCTCGTCACCGCCTCTAAACCGGTAAACTGTAATTTGCTCGTCGCCGGTTAATCGTCCCCATTAAATTCTCGATTACATCCGAGCCAATTTATCCCGGTAATTTCGCGTGATCGGATCAAACCGATGCGCGCGAGCGCGCTCGTCCCTAGAACGCCCGGAAAAATTATGGGGGTGGGAGAGCAGTTAGGGGAGCGTAATTGCTTACTCGCTGATAGGGGAGAGTACTCGAGTCGCGGGTCGCGAACGGGTTTACGGGTAGCCCGAGAGCGCACCTCGTGCCCAGCGTGCGAATGAAACGTTGCCCAGCGTGGATCTTTACCCAGGGACCTAACCGTCGCGGTTTATGTACTCGTCAGGCCTACGCGGTCCCAGCAGCTGCAGCTGCGACACGCTCCGTGTATCTACGTGCACTCTTCTGCAACGTCCCACACGCTCGAGGACGTGTGGCAGGCGTGCGGCGAGTTTCTCGTCTCACAGACGACGCTTTTACGAGGTTATCGTGTACTGGGGTGCAGAGGAAGCGCTGCTGCAACTTCCTGCGACCGTTCCGCTCTTTAACCCTTTGCGGCCGGATTGTTTCAGTTGTGACAAGCTATAGGGAAGAGTCGTGCAGTACACCCACCGGTCTAAGTTTTCTTGTTATACACTGGCGAAAAATATATAAATAAAAATAAATATAAATAAGAAAAATATTAGAATTCAACAAAATTACACAATTTTTGGCAGTTTTAATAATGCGTGGATTGACCTTTACGTTGTACCACTCCAATCATTCTTCTTGGTAAACTTCTATATAGATTCTTTATATCATTTTGATGTATGCTTTCCCAAGCTTCTAAAATTGCTGATTTCAATTCGGATACTGTACTGTACTGCTTTCCACCTTCGTATAATATTCTTGACAGTCTTCCCCAAACATTCTCGATAATGTCTAGGTCAAGAGACCTTGCAGGCCAATTCAAAACCTTTATATTTTCCGCTTCGAAATAATTTTTTACTATGCGAGCAGTATGCACAGCTGCATTATCTTGCTGAAATATATATTTTCTGCCAGCAATACTGCGAGCATATGTTCCAATTTGCTCTTTAATCAAATTTAAGTAGCCAGCACTATTCATACGGCCTTGAATAAATCTTATTTCCATTTTTCCTCTGATTGAAGATCATGAGTTAATTAATTGTTCGTGTTTGTTGTTACCATTTGGAAATTCTTAATTTTATTTTTTCTCATTTGGTGTTTTATCACTAAACTTACCACGAGCGGTCAAATGACCCATTTTAGATTTTTTATTCGACGATTATTGAGATTGTAAGGGCGCGCAGTGGCTCAAGTGGTAAGGCTCACGACTACGAACACCGTGATCCCGGCATCGAATCCCGCCGGCACCTCTGAAAATGCTTTTCATTAGAAAAAGGTTTTCATGTGATATCTAAACTGTGGTGCCCCAAGGTGGTTCGGAACCCACCTTAATAATAAACTGTAGGTCCCGCTGAAATTAGGCGATAGTGAGAGTGGAAAGAGGGGAGATTGGTAAATGGATTTGAAACCCCGAGGGGACCAAATATCATTACTTTACTTATTGAGATTGTAAAGGCGTTTTCATGGGAATTGATTGAATACATTTTCTGACTCCAGTATATACAATATTATAGTAAAAATCGCACAAGATATAAATAAATTTAATTTTGTTATTTTTATAATACCATACACATTAGTCACTTTTGATCGTCGGTAGGTTTAGTGTTAAGTTGCATTAACCCTTCAGCACCATTAGAAACTACTTGATTTACATTCGGTATGTGTATATTTTCTTGGCTAGAATTCGATCCTGTAAGGCTGGGAGAGGACCAGTGCACCTATTGGAATCCAATTGGACCCCCTGGGCAGTGATGTGATACGGGGCAGGAACGTATCTACGTCCGAAGTTTGTGGGGGACTATTGAAGGGAAAATAGTGGGGGAGTATGATTAGCGGGAACGTCTAGCGGAGGCTAGAAATTAGCGGGGCGGCCAAAGTACCCGATTTTCGTACTTGACTGAGGCTAGAATCGTCGCGCATGCGCATGCGCCCCGTATCACATCACTGCCCCTGATGCCGATCTGGGGTCAATCCAGGCCATCCAGAACCACTTTGGACCATCCATTTTAGTTTACAGGCGACTTCGATGGGAACATTAATTTTTTCCGCGACTTCCTGATTATTCAAGGAGGAGTACTCTCTTTAATATCTTCAAGAACGACCTGTTTATGATTGGACAGAAATGTCCTTTATTTCCGGTTAGTTTTATTAGGTTGTGTAATTTTGTTCGCATTCAATTACAGGAAAATCAAGTGGTAGGTACTTACTTAATTACTACATAAATAACTAGTCATTTTTACATGAAAATTTCATAGACCAAGAATTTAATAACAAGTGTGAAATTAATTTTCAATTCGTAGATATTGCCACACACATGTGACGTTCGCCGTCTTGCAATTTACTTAAAGATAGCCTAATTAATCTTATACACTTTGCTATTTAAGGGCGTAATACGTAGCATAATACTCGGGGCTCCATGATTTTGTTGTGTTAAACTGTTTTAATATTTCGTGAAAAAGGTGTGTCGTATTTGATAAATCATTTAAACAGTTATTAGTGAAGATAGACAACGAACGCGTCAAGCTTGACGGAGATTATTCCGATTGATAAAATATGTTTTAAGTTGGTCGAATAAAAATTGCAATTCAAGATTACAACACGGACATTCCATTTGCAACAATCTAATAATTCGATCAGCGACCGTAATTGCGGATTATTCTCGGAAGCACTAAAACGCCGTCAAAGGCGTCCGAGGCTCCTAATTGAGAGATAGAAGGATGTTCAGTAAGAAAGCCGTTGCGATAACCGCAGTTTCGTGCGCGAAATTCCGCGACGCAGTTCGCCCCGGTGTAATTTTCATCGTTCACGGTTAAATCGTGGCACATTTCGTGGCGCGGCTCCGCTGGATCCGCGCGCCCGTAACCGTAACCCATAACCGTGGTATCCATTCCCAAGGAACCGCAAACGCCACGTGAAATCCAACGCGGATACGTGTAAGTACGCACCGCGCGCGTCTCGACAATGTATATTCCGGCGCGGCGCGGCGCGCGGTGTGTTTCTGCCCATCGTGGAAAGAGGAGAGAATCCGTCGTTTCGGCTCGCAGTTTTCGCAGCTCTCAACATCACTCGCAGTGCTCGCACTCGCTTTCTTCGGCTGCACGATGTGTCCAGACGCGGACGGCCATTAATTTCCTGACGGGATCATGCACCGCGAACCTTCGGCTACTTTCTCCGGTGTGGAGCGGTCCCGACGCGTTTTCTGTCACGTCCACGCTCAACGGGACTTTTAACCCCCTGCCTCGCGCTTTATTTCGCAACCTTCCTTAACACTAGAACTATCAAGTTGACATAACTGTTATAACCAAAAAAAAACAGCATGAAATAACAAGTATTTCATCGACTAAAATCGTATTGGTTACAAATAAGGATTATAAGTAACCGAAAATTTTTTCTCTTGTTAAAACAGTTATCAATGAGAGAAATTTATTTCGGTCGTCCGTAACAGTTATCGATAAGAGATATTTATTTCGATCACTTATAAAACAGTTATTCGACGAGATGAATTTATTTCGATCGCTCATAGTAGTTATTAATGAAGGAAATTTGTAATAGTTATTATTAAATAGTACAACTTTCATATAGTACACAATCAATTATTAATCAATTTTTTATTCATAAAATTAATTGCTACTTGATTTTGAATTCACACAGATCTACAAAACGTATTTTTTAAATTTTCAATATAGGCCCACATAAAAAAGTTGTAAAATGCAACTTTTAGTATTTTTTCTACAATTCCGATCAATTGAAATTTTTGAAAAATGTTTTTTCACATCCTGTAGCAAACTAATTGCTCTAGCTTCCCAAAAAAGTCCAAATCGTATAGTACAATATTAGAAAAGTTATCGTCTTTTTCAAAGTGTCCGAATATTATACATATATATATCTCATTATCACTAATATAGAGATATAATATATCTCATTATCACTATATATTATCATTATAAAGTACAATTTCATTTTCTTCTGATTCACTTTTTTGGTAGAGGTATTCTCTATTGGTAGGGTAGAGTTGTCAAAATCGTACTACCTAAGGGATTTTTGATATATCTAATAAACAATACACATTTTTACTAAAATTGTTGTTCGCAATTATACTTTGATCTTTGCAGAAACCTTCTAAATAAACATTCTACGTAATTCTATAAAACAAAATTAAAAGAGTGATTTGAGTAATTTTAGAAGACATTGTAAAAATACGATTTAGGACACCTATATCCTAAATCGTACTGCTGTATTTGCAAAATCGTACTTACCTTATTTGGTAATAAATTTTGTTTTGAAAGTATAATTTTTAATCATTTTTTTTATTATATTGAAACACAAAAGTATAAAAACAAATAAACATAATAATTTTTACAAAAAATATGAAATATACCAAATTGAAACAATAAACTCTATAATATTAAAAGTAAAAAGTATTGCAAACATTTTGAACAATAGTATTATACAGGATGTTCGCGCTATCATTAGCCAGCGTTTTTCTTGTAAATAGTGTATATTAGAAAAAAATGAAACAAGAAAAAGTAATACTGTTTTTTATGCGCCACACAATGGCGTATGTAATTTTTTTGTGTTTATACCATTTTGTTAGATATGACGGTGACCTTCATTTTTTTACATGGAATGTCCTATTTTTTACACCATAGATCGATAGGGTATCAAATTCTGACTATAAAAGTGTTGACTTTCATATGTCCTAAACCTAATAATTAACGAGATATTATCCAAAGAAGAAGAAAAATTATTTCGATAATGTCTCGTTAACTATTAGATTTAGGACATATGGAGGTCAATACATTTTTACTCAGAAGTCGTTAGTCTATCGATTCATGATACAGAAAGTAGGTCTTTCCATTTTAAAAAATCAAGGTGACCTTGAAATCTCATCTATGCCTCCATCCATGCAGAAAATGTTTGTGTCACAATATACCCTCCTCTATACCGTGTCAGTTTTGTATATAGGGTGGAGCAATAACTATGTTCACTTTGAATATTGCCGTTATTTGTAATAATATGAAAAAATGTTGTATACAAAACTTACACGGTATATTTTGTCTTCTTTCAACACTCCTCCACAAGCTTCATGATCCCATAATTTGCACTTTAGGCACTGAATCATGTTTTCGAAACGTGTTTGATTGCATAGAAAACAAAACCAGTCTTCTCCATTTTCTACAGTAATGATCGTTGATGCCGACGTACTTGTAGATGGTGCGTTACAAAAAAATTTTTTCATTTCAATTTGTTTTTCTTTCATAGCTTTCATAGCATAGAAAATATAGGAAGTTTAAGTGTTAGTGAATTAAGACCTCGATAAAATTTCAGTGTGATTTTTTAAATCGTACTGGTACGATTCAAGAGTTTCAATTGCGGTACGATTTAGGAAACTAAGCGAACTGATAGAAATATTATTTATCTAACCTAAAAGATTATATAAATTATATTATAAACTTGCTATAAAGATGGTATATTAAATATATTTCAAAGAAAACACTAAATGTATTAATCAATTATAGTATTTAATTGAAATTTGTCTTAAAATAATTGGTTAAAATTTACATCAAACTCGCTTGAAATCTTGCGGCTTCTACAGGTTGGCGCGAAATCAATCGAGATAACGCAAGTTATGTCCTATATTACCGACTCCATAAACGCTTTATATTTTTACCACTAAAAGTCGCAAACATTGATTGGTTACAAAAAAAATTAGCCGGTACGATTTAGGTGACCAGTACTCATTAGGCAACTCTCCCCTATATTGTTCACTTTCTGCAACAATTCAGAGATTTGCAATTTTGCTGCAAAGAACAATTAAATATCTTTTATAATAACATCACAATATTTGTTTAAAGTTGGAAAATATGTTTTTTTCAAAGTCATGTTTCTCAGAAACCGTGCGTCTAGGAGAAAAATTAAGGACAGATTCGGAATCAGCGCAAAAAGCTCTATAAGAAGCAACAGTAATGGTGAAACTTTGATATTGGACAGTGTTATTAACCTGTACGTTATGTTCATTTTATAGGAACTTAATCTATTAATATAATGATAATGATAGACATTTGGTTTGGTCGATAGAATAATTGTTGCCGGGGGTGGTGTTCTAAAAATTGGTTTTGTCAGCTTGAGACAGAGAACCAGAAACAAAACTACATACAAAATTATTTTGATTCTGAGTAAATTAAACAAAAATAAAATTCATTATATTACACCTTTAGTTATCGCTGCAAAAGTCATCACATCGTTGCGGAAGAAACATGTAACATGAAGTAAGAATTTTAAAATGAAATTGTGAAGCCATTTTGACTGATGTGGTAGTTCTAGTGTTAAAGAAGATACCAACAAGATATAGGCAGCGCCAACGAAGCAAGTCCTCGCTGTCACAATGAAGTTCTCAATCGTATCGATTTCAGAGCCGACTTGCACACAAAGGGCTGGCGCAGTTAAGCGTCGAGGCTTATGCACACGTGCATCCGATGTAAAAATCCTCCGGGCAGCATCGTTTCGCCCCTGTATTTTTCTTTTTTCCTGTTTCTCGGGCCGGCTACCGGCCGGTGCACGCCGATCGTGGCGATCGCGATCGCGGGGACCGAGGAGAAAACCGAACCCGGTTCAAACTCTTTCTCTGCCCCCGCCTTCGTTTGTCTGCCGTGCTGACATCGTTTTCGCGGCCTTCTGCTTTCTTTCGCCTCCTCTCACTCTGTCTCCCATGCTCCCGCTTCCTCGTCTTCCCTATTTTCATACTTCGATTCTCTTTCGCTCGCGGCTCCTCTATCCCAGACGCCGATTGACCGATTTTCTTCGATCCGTGGGGCCGAGATCGAATTTCTCGAACGAATCGATCGAAATCGAACTCACGGATCGTCCCATAAACTACGCGAAATTCCTTTCTGTAATACAATAGGACCTCGATTAACCGGCTTGATCGGGAGACAAACAGCCCGGATAAATTAAGGCCCGATGGATAATCGAGACCCGAGGAAATAATTAAAATGTACATTATATTCCAAAATAAACTTTTTATTTTTGAAAATTTATTTCCCTTCATAATATAATCATATTTAAACGCATATTTGTTTATAATCGGGATCCGATTAATCGAGGTCCTACTGTAGTTACGTATAGTCCGTGGCTGTCCCCATGGCATCCGATGTTATAGTAAAATCTCAATCTAAGCCGATTCTCGGTTCTATGCTGTGACATAGATCGGGACCGGATACTATTTTTTGTGGCCGCGTCGACCGCACCGAACGTAGAAAAGGACAGAGCTGGGCAAATAATCAATGATTGACAAATAAATTTGTACAATACTTCAATGATTTTAATTAAACTGCTACTTTAGTCGTGAATTGCAATTAACGATTACATTCTTTTCAATTGTAATCGTCAATCGGATAATTGATTAATGATTAAGTGTTGATATTTCGAAATGAAATCATACAGAATCAAAACTGTATGCATACTGAAAAAAATGTAAACTGAGTTTTGTTGAGATATATTATACATATTTCTTTCAATTCTCCATCTCCGCTCTCTGTCTCTCTCTCCCTCTTTATTACGATTTATGGATAGACCGTGTGGCGATTAACTTCAACAATTGATTAAATCAGTCTCCGATTTTTAGATGATTTCTTTTTTTAATCAACAATTGACGATTAACTTCATCAATCGATTGATTCAATCGTCCATTTTTCAATGATTATCTTTTTTAATCGTACACATTAATCAATCAATCTCGATTAAAATTTTAATTGATTAATGTCCAACTCTGGAAAAGGACAGCGAAGCTCGGTCGCCGAGAAGTGTAAACATAACTAATTCAATAACAAAACTTCTTTATCTTTTATTATTTTTTGGTGGGATTTGATCATATTCGTGGCGTTTTTCTAATGAAAATGATACCAAATATGATATAATTCCAATTATATTTACTTGTGTAATGAACAATGAAAGTTTCGAAAGCGAAGAAGGACAGCATGTGGAAAGAAAGAGACTATACTGGTTGTGATTACTAGACTGCGGATCTTTATGCATTTATGAAGAAATTGGTTGTGCGAAATATAAAACAGCAAAAGATTTTAAAAATTCAAGAATGTTGTAATGTTGCTTTTAATGTAACAAAGGCGTTAAGGGTTATTCCTGCTTCTCACAATCAATGCAAAACATTTCTATTTTGCATAAAGATCCGCAGTCTAGTGATTACCATAAAACGATTTTGAAAAGAAAGTTAAAAGAAAATGTAAAAGAAACTGATGAAAATGGATCACCAGGTGTCGCGTATATTAATTACAGAAAAAATGAAGCAAAGTATAAGTTTAATGATACTAATAGCCTTTTAATGTTCGCAATACACTTCTACGTACATTTAGAGAAAAAGTCGAAAACAAGGCTAAAGTAATGAGACATACAGTTAACTCAGGGCACGTCGCGCCCGAAAATGGTAAAACCGCATTCTTTCGAGATTTCGAACGATTTTTATTCTGTTATGTAAACAAGTGAATTAATGATACTGAATTATAATTAACAGCAAGCGTAATTAAGCGGAAGGTCTTACCAGATATTCATCTGGACGGGATAAAGAAAAATAGTTCGAATACTATAAATCATTGCCATACACTGCAAAAAGATTTCCGACATCATCCAGCTGCTCCAAACTGAATGTTTCATACTAAAAGATTAAGCTACAGTGAGCCACGAAAGTATTTGAACGCACTTTAAAACAGTCTAACTTTTTTATAATTGTACCGAACGACCTAATGTTTTGTAAGCAATTAGAAGCATTGGTTTACTAAATGACCTGCAGAAAAGATTTTCTAAAAATTACAATTTCCAAGGTTGCAAAAATGCAAAAATTAAAAAAGCATTTTTTAAAACTTTTTTGTTTGAGCCCTTAATGCAAATTTAAAATATATGTTTTGTATATCTATGTATTTAGAAACTAAAAATATTGAAAACACACCATAAAGAATTGAATAATCACAAAAATAAATACGATAACAATTAAAGTTCAAATACACACACTTTTCGGATGAAGTACCACTGATGATTAATGAAGTTTCTTATTTGAGTGCGATGAAAAATTATAAAAACAATAGTCCTTATTCTGGGTTACGGAGGTATTGCTTTCAATGTAGGATTAAATAGGCAATTTTTAAAAAATATTTATTTTCGGAATTAACTCTTTGCACTCCGAATTATTTTTCAATTTTGTTGCCAACGACTCCCTACTATATTTTAATATAGTATATATTAATATTATATATTTGACTGCTACTTATTTGAAACAATTTTGTATACTAATTATATTAAATATAGCTCTCAAACTTTGTTATAATTTATATTTGTTTTTAACTAACAAATAAGACAATTAAATAAATAAAGGGAGAACCAAATGCATATAAAAACACATTTACATTTTCCTTTCTCCGATGTCGAGTCACATTGGACAAAGGAGTGCAAAGGGTTAAATTCCCCGAACATAAATGATCGAAATATTACACTGAGAAAGAAGCGATTCGACCACGGATTATCGTTGGCACATTTTTTTCTGCAAGGCGGGTCGCTCCGGCTTTTACGAAAAATGCGGCGATTTAACGAGCGTCCTGAGGACAACGGATGCCGGAAACCACGCGAGTCTGCAATCGGATATAAAATGGCAGTCGGGCCTCGGGTAATTAGCGGCGCGCCGGCTCGCCTTTGTCCCGCGCCCGCGGGGAATTAAAGCGTTTATAGTAATTCGGGGTTACAATATGGCGAGTGCGCGGGGTACGCGATATCTCCGCGGGCCCCTCTATAAAACGCGTTCGTTATTGCCGTTACCGACGCGTTGGATTATCGCGATTAATACCGACGACGGTACCCAAGGCGACACGCCGAATCCGACGGCGGAAATGATAAAATTAGTTGACGCGCGAGTAAAATTCACTGGCCGAATACCTGCCGCACTTATCTTTATCGGGTGAAATGTCTCCTTCGCGCGAACTCACTTCGGAACACTCCTACCACCCAAAAAGAGCGGACGTTGCATACGTTGCAAATTCTGGCCTCCTTAGATCAAACATTTTTGTATACAACCGGTCCAAAAAGTCTTCATACACCCTTTGAAGCAGAATCACTTTTTAACACGTTCCGTGCCGAGCTGCTCTTGCTCGACAGTTAAACAAACTTATGTGTTTTGTTCTATACCGAATTTTTTACAATGCCTCATTCTTTCGGTGGAACTATTAGGTGTGCAAATATATATAAGTTCTTTCCCCTTTTTTGCAAATTAAAGATTTTATTACATTTTACGCACATAAAACGTAATAAAATCTTGTCTAGTGACTCCCACTCTTCCTGCCAATTCTTCTTGCGTCTGGTACGGATTTTCATTGAGCAATTCCTCTAACTCACCTAGATAGCACACGTCGTCTTTTAGATGTCGTTTTTATGTCTGTTTTAGGTCTGAACGCCTTACGTCCGAAAAAGACGTCTTTAAGACGTCTAAAAGACGCCTTTTTGGAGACGTCTAAAAGACGCCTTAAACATCTAAACAGAACGTTTTGTAACACAAGACATTCAGGAGATCTTCCAGCAACGTTCCAGCGATCGTCGAGCGACTTTCGAGGCGTCTTTTAGGCGTCTGAATGTCTTGCGGCAGGCGTCTTAAAGACGTCTTTTAGACGTCTGAATGTCTTGCGGATGCCGTCTTAAAGACGTCTTTTAGACGTCTCAGTGCTATCTGGAACCGTCATCGAACTTTCTCGATGCACCTGAGCGATCGTCGTCTTCCAAATGAAAATTTAAAATTTTAAATCTTTGATACCACTGTTTGCATGTTCTGTAAGATACAGTTCTCTCCCAGTGCCGCACAAATCATTTCAGTAGCTTGAACAGCTGATTTCCTAAGCTGGAATGCAAAGAACTGCAGTGACACAAATGGTTACGCCCTTTAAAATAGAATAACTTCTATAATTGTACCAAACGACCTGATTTCTTATAATCAATTGGAAGCATTGGTTTACGTAATGATATGCAAAAAAGATTTTCCAAAAATTATAATTTATAAGTTTACATGCAACAATAAAAAAGACATTTCTTAAAACTTTTTTATTTGGGCCCTTAAAGAAAATTTAAAATATTTGTTTTCCAGATTACACATGCTGAAAATTTCATCGAATTCGATTAACATACACACGAGCTGCAAGCGGTTAAAAATGGTGAAAATCGTAGTTTTACACGACTTTTGATCAGTTTCTGCTTAAAATCCACAGAATCGTACATCTTTCGATGCGTGTCGTTTTTTCCTGCGTCATTTCGATGAAGTTGTCAGTATGTGTATACCTAAAATAGATCTACAAAACATATATTTTAAATTTTCATTAAGGAGCCCAAATGAAAAAATTTTAATGTCAGCTTGTACCACCAGTGGTGCATGCGGCCTGAATGGATAGTTTAACGTCGGTGGTACAGTGTTGCGATAAATGCGAATCAACTGGACAAAACTCATAACGTAATTCCGTAAAAAATAGATCCTATTCATATGAAGTAATGTCTACACAGTAAGAATATTAACATTTTTCTGTCGGTAAAGCTCCCAATGTCTTTTTTGTCGACAGAACTGTGTAAGCATTTTGAATTCATATTTTCCTACATTTTGTAAGGAGGTCCATAAAAACTCTTGTATCCAATTAATATCGATCGATATTTTTAAAATACGTCTTGTACTTACTTTTCTATATTCTAAAGTAAATTTTCATAATGGAAACTAACGGCGAAAGTACGTTTTATTGTCTTAATTAATTCCGTTAATTATAATCGGAAAAATTTTTGTTGGTAGCATTAGAGCAGACTTTAAACATTCTTTTCATGTTAATTTTAAAATGCGGAAATGTGTGGAAATTAAAAATATTTATATTTTTAGTGACGGTGATCGCTATTTGACGATCTGAAGTTTTGGAAGTATGGATCAATTTTCGGAAAGACAATCATCTTAATGGATTGTATAAATATGTTTTGAAGAAATTGTGTATAGAAAATAGAAACGTGAAGAAGCAGAAAAATCTATACGGGTTAATAGTTCCAATATTTGCACACTTTGTCTAACAATTAGCCAGATTAGTACGAATAATTTCGTATCAATATCAACGAGACACCCTATACATATAATGGGACGAAGGGGCCCTCAGCATCAGGATCGTTCTTTTCTGCTAGCGTATCGGGAAACATGAGAAGCGTTACAATATAATCCGCGAACGTAAAAACTCGGAGGTTGGTTCAATGGCTGTCTCCCTAGATGATAATGATACAAAAAAAGGGACAAACAAACTCTCTTCTCTTAAACCATAATTAAACATTTCCTGTACACACATGAATCTGAGAAAAATTGTCTTTCCAAATCCAAATGTTCTTCAAAACTTATTATCTTTCGTTCCTTTTCTAATTTAGCAACCAAAAGTGTGTGACCTTGTCATATGAATTGCTTCCTTTTTACCACGTTTTTATTAACTCGCTTTCTTGTCTGTCTGTTTGTCTGTTCGGTACAAATTTTGCAATTGATTTTAAACTAACTTCCCGATGAGCTAGAGACTTGAAACTTTAAACATAGCACAGAACTGGATGAGAATGCAATATTAACTCGCTTTCTTGTCTGTTTGTTCGTCTAAAAAGCAGAAAATAATTATCTAAATAAAAAAAATTTTTAATATACCACGTTTTTAAGACGGACTAAAAACTATAAAATAATTTTTCCTAGCTCCATATAGATAGTCCTGAAAATTTGTGGGCGCAAGATAATAGTAACGAGTGTAGAGAGTAGCTGCCGTTGAGAAAACTCACACAACAGTTCATATCGTTTGCAGTGCAATAAAATTGTTAGTGACTTAGCTGAACTATTCATGCATAATTTATCTATTGCATGTGCCCCACGTTTTTCGTTTTATGTCTTATAAGTATTTTCATAGCTATTAAAAATTCACAATCACAAATTTTCAGGACTATCTGTATGGGGTTAGGAATCTTTATGGGGCTAGGAAAAATTATTTTATACTTTTAAGTCCGTCTTAAAGACGTGGTATTTTTAAAAAAAATTTATTTTTTTTATTTAAATAATTATTTTGCGGACATAAGCGGAATTGATACTGCTGGCTAGGCCCGATGGTACGATGTTGCCCAAACCCGGAGACTTTGTTCTTCAAGCGCAGAATTACTGAAAGAAAGAATTTGATTGTCGGGGCACATTCGGGACTCACGGCGAACCGAGCAATTAGCCGAGCGAAAAAATTCGCAGGCGAATCGAATTGCATCGGGGCCGTCATTTCCGAACACAGTTGCAGGGCCGAGGTCCGGCGCGGCACTTCGGATTGTGTGCCATTAAATTTTATTCAAATCAAGAAATATTATCTCGGTACCGGGGCACATTCGCGTTACGCTGTCGAGCCGTTAAATCGATCGACGTGCCGTGCTGTGCCGTGCCATGCCGTGGGAGCAAAAGGAATTCCGTCCATTTGCCGGCGACACGCAGCTCAATTGGTCCGCCAAAAAGGATCTGTCGATCGAGCAGCGATACGAGCGCGCCGCGTTCCGTCCTGTAACGGCTTAAGAACTCACGTCTCGCGAAGCCGGCGATCTCAAAAACGACCTCGATTTCCAGCGACGTATCGTAACACGGGATCTCGTCAAGGCCGCGCTACCGTACCGAGACCCGGAATCGACAGAGCCCCGTGTACCCCGTGAAATTTCAGCTCACATGATCGACGATCCAACACTGCGATCCTAGTATATGTACACTCCTGGACAAAATGATACACCCCACCACAAAAGCAAAGGGTCATCAGTAGACTGCGGAACTTTATGCAAAATAAAAATTGTTTGCGTCAACTGCAACAAACAAGGGTCAAGCAATAATTTCTTTCATTCTTTAATAATGTTCAGAAGCTGCAACTAATACATCGACGTTCTTAAATTTCTCGATCTGTCCACTGTCTCAAATTGCAACTATCCATTTTTGTCATAATTGCATAAAGATCCACAGTCTAATCATCAAATGAGAGTTACGAGATGTGCTCAAAAAACAACGGAAATTTTCATTTTTCGGAGGAAAATTTTATTTATTCGTCTACATCAGTGTTTCCCAATGTTTCGTTTCCCAATGTTTACCAATGTTTCGACATCTGTGTACCCGGGTAAACTTTACCTTGACGGACTAAAAATTTCTGCCTTTTTCCAATAAATTATGATATATTTGGTATGTAATTCAGTAGATTTGTACCCAGAGCGGCTTCAGTCGAAGTTTCAATCCTCTAGGATCAATGGTTCAGAATTTATGGTTGCTTAAAGTTGAGCATTTTTCGGTATTTTTGACACTTAAGGGCGCCGCCATATTGGTTTGTAGTGGCGATGGCGCGCCGCTTACCGAACAGAACCGTTAGATTCTGCATTATTGAGAAATGAGAAGGCGCATTCAAATGCCATGCATTTCTGGCGGTACGACCGTCGACCGTGTCGAATAGTGGAGAACTTCACTTTTCATCTTAGGGGGAACACGCCAAATGAGGCTCGCGGGCCGCGAGTTGGACTTGAGTTGTCAGATTAACACTTATGTCCCCACTCTATCATCCCCTTCTACAACGCTATTCCCCATGCTTCAGTCATAGAGGGGGTATTCCACACGAGAGAGAGTAACTTTTTCATCTGAATTCGAGTAAATTCCCCTCATCTGGCGACTCTGAGTTGAACAGGGCTGACCTAATACATCGATTTTACGAAATTAATGTTATCTGTTTTACCCTGAGAGAAGGCAAATTTCTATTTTGCCCTATAGTATACGAGGTGTGTTAAAAAAATAACGGAAATTTCCTTTTGTTGGACAAAAATTTTATTTATCCGCCTACGCGAATGTTATCCCCTTCGAAACTTATGCCAGCGCTTCTTTCAATCCCCGACACACTTCTGGAACTCGATCTTTGGGATAGCTTGTAGCTCTTTCAGCGATGCGCTTTTAATCTCGTCTATGCTTGAAAAACGACGACCATTCAAGTCTCTTTATTTTGAGAACAAATGAAAAGTCACATGGGGCCATGTCTGATGAATATGGAGGCTGGGGCATCGTTACAGTGTGGTTTTGGCCAAAAAATCACGAACAAGCAATGAAGTGTGAGTCATGAATTGTCTTGCCACGAACAAGATCGCTGATCGTACCAAAACACATGTAACCTTCTCGAAAGCTGACAATAAACTAAACATCGAATACGACACAACCAATGTACACAATCTTTTCAGACATGTTTATCAACACAACAAAAAAAATTGGCTTGAATCGGACTAATACAACCCACGAAATTACAAAATTCCCGTTACTTTTTTTAACGTACCTCGTATACATATATTGTACATGTGTACATTGAAATGAAAACATAACGGTATATTTATCTATATAATTTTTAATATTCTTCATTTGGTATATGACATTATGTTACATAACGCCAGGCAAATAGGTGCTGAATAGGTGGTTCACATAGTGAAGTATAACAAAGAAAAATGAAGTGTTTCTTGCATATTGATAGGAACACAGTGTGACAGTTAAATTCTTTAACAATCAACTATTGGGGCCCACGCGGTTGCACTTAAATGTATGCTAATATTTATTTAATGTGTAAATTGACGTTATAGAAAAATTATTGTAAACCAAGTACCTTTTATTGGCCGACAAGCTGGAAAAAATAAACTTATTATTATTATTGAATGTGTAACTATTAATAATATTTGTGGATCTAGGTCTAGGTGAAATATTACTATCTCACTACGTTTCTATAATATTCACCATTTCGATGAATATTAAATATAATTTAGTTAAATTATTGCATTTTTAAAGAACATTTTTATGGTCCACAGTGGTCAGCAAACTGCGGCTCGCGAGCCACATGCGGCCCATTGGCTACTTGAGTGCCACAAATTAACTTATTTTATTTTAATTTAATAGTATTTTAATATAATTTTCAATCAGTCAGTGTGTTATATCTAAATTCAAATAGTCGTATAAAATATTAAATAGTTATACTTGGCTCTTAACACTGACCGTACCGGGTAAAAAATGTGTCGGATATATATTGTTTTATAAAAATGACAAGACTGAATTTATTCAGATTTTTCACAATTTTTATAATAATACGTGCTCGAATAAAGAAATTTATTGAATAATTTCTAATGGAAGCATCTTTATACTTTCAATAATTAAAAAATAAAGAATGCGAAAGCGGGAAGAAAAAGAAATCTTTTGACTAACGAATTTGCCGAGCACTGGTATAGGAGTGTGTAGATGGATTTAAACTAGCGTGTAGTATAGCATCTTGAGAAAGAAAAATACAGTACTAATTGATGTTGAATAATGATTGATTGAATAAAGATAGAATTAATGTTAAATAAAAGGATAGCAGTTCTTCGTTCAGATTGTTCTGCGAATTGATATGCGGCTGTAATTAATTTTAGACAGAGATGTAGATTCTCTGCGTCGGTGGATATCGAGCCTCGGAGGACCAGGTATTGACCCTGACGGCCATTCAACCGAGCCTTCACACTTCCATCCACTTCGCACCGAATGTCTCATTTAAATATTGCCTAACACGGCCAGAAAGAATGTTACGAGCCACCATAAAGGCTGCCGTGCCTCCGCAGAGATTAATTTACGATCGTGTCAGGTGTACATTTTTCAGTTGTGATTTTCAGCGTCGCAACACCCACGAAGTCCTTCGGACACCGAGCCGAAAAGGTGTGGTTACAATAAGAGACAGTGATTTGTCAGATAGAGACATTTCTGGTTTCTTCCAGCTGGAACGTACAGTGGCCAGAATTAATATTCGGACGCTCTAAAAAAGACGATAACTTTTTTAATATTGTACTATACGATTTGAACTTTTTTGGGAAGTTAGAGCAATTAGTTTACTACAGGATGTGAAAAGAAATTTTTTCAAAAATTGCAATGGATCGGAATTGTAGACAAAAAATACTAAAAGTTGCATTTTACAATTTTTTTATGTGGGCCTATATTGAAAATTTAAAAAATACGCTTTGTAGATCTGTGTGAATCAAACAGATTCTAAAAATTTCGTCAAAATCGGTCGACATTGCAATGAGCTACAAACGTTTAAAAATGGTAAAAATTGCAGATTTCCACGATTTTCGGCCTCTAAATGCAATAAATCTAAGGATTCTTACATCTTTCAATGCCTGTCGTTTTTCCCGCACCAACCGATTTCGATGAAACAGTGCATATAATTGACACAGATCTACAAAAGGTATTTTTTAAATTTTCAATATAGGCCCACATAAAAAAATTGTAAAATGCAACTTTTAGTATTTTTTCTACAATTCCGATCTATTGCAATGTTTGAAAAAATTTCTTTTCACATCCTGTAGTAAACTAATTGCTCTAGCTTCCAAAAAAAGTTCAAATCGTGTAGTACAATATTAAAAAAGTTATCATCTTTTTTAGAGCGTCCGAATATTAATCCGAGTCACTGTACGTACATACTACATACGGCATCTGATTGAGCGGCCGTTCACGGCACGGACATCTCGAACGATTAATGTTTATTACATTATCGAAAATATTTCTCTTAAATAATCTTGCTCCAAGGCCACAACGGTATTACATTGGATGTTGACGGTATTACATTTCAACTGTGCATTTGTTTATTATTTAATTCCTCGCACGGCAAGTCAGATTTTGATCATGGCCCATCTCCCTGAAAGTTCATAAAGAACGAATTTGTTATTGTTCTTTCGATACCCAATTAGCAGTATCGGTTAATAAGGATTATTCAAAGGATGCAGTTCATTTATTCCACATTTCTTAATCCCTTTTAATTTATAATGGCATTTGCCATAACCATCGTTAGTATATTGATGCATGCGAACTATTCAAAGGATACAGTTCATTTTCCACTTCTTAATCCCCGATAATTTATGAAGAAAAGTAAAGATTATTCGGAGGGTGCAGTTGATTTATTTTTTCATGTTTATTTCTCAAGGTAGCCAAACTTGTTCAAGTGTTACCAACCCCTGTTTGAAGTTCCTACTGCACATGGTTTATCCTCTGTTAATTGGCCGCAGTGGTAAATAATTTCTGAAAGAAATTTTTAAACGATCCGCAGTAACAATCTTTAAAGTTATTGTTTATTCGAGATCGATCCAGGGAACGCGATCGCTACCAACGCGTTGCAACGTTCTGGCTGCAACATTGTCGAGTGTCCATCCCAAGGTCGCTAATTACACTCGTCATTACGTATCCGCGAAAGCAGGCTGGATCTCCTCGAGCACATGTTATCCTCATTATCAGTTATTAGGCTGGATGGCCGCGCGCCTGCGTTCCTAGGTCCCCTTCTTGCCCCTTAATGCGGATTAATTTCATTCCCAGCGGCGAAGTATTTGCAGTGCATTGGCGCCACATGCGCCACGCCCTATAATTACGTCCCTGACGCCGGTGCTACTCATTAAGCGATCCATGCCGCGGTCGCTTCACGTTAAAAAAACCAACCGGATCCTTTCGAATTAAGCGGAACATTCGGAGACATCCTTTTCGCCTGGCGAGCGCATGTGCACCGGATAATGCACGTCGACAATGCATCGACACCTCCTAGACCTCTCTGCGATCCTGATCAAACGAGCATCTTCTTCTCCATTCAACTACGATTTTTGCATTCCTTCTTTGTCCACGTGGGCTGGACAATGTCAGGTGTATTTGTTCGTGGTCCTCGTCATCAATCAATAGGGTTAATGTACTTATTATTGCGGGTGTACGATTTACTATGGTATTTTTCCCAATGAGATTAAAATACGTAACAGTAAATATTTTGCCCTGAATAAATTTGTACAATTCAATGAGATTGTATTCTTGTTGACGAGGAAATCAAAATTGTCAATCATTCTCATATTTTTATAATCTCAGGTTTGAATAAACATTCTTCATAAAAAGTAAAAATAAGACCATTTCTCTTCTATCTTGATCGCCAAAGAACTGTTGTTTAGATGATTGTACATTCTTTATATTGCTTTAAATTGCATTTATTATTATTTAGATATCTACTTCAATACAATAAAAATATAAAAAGAAAGAAAGCTCTCAGCATTACGTACCTTAAAGTGAAGTAGAAGCTCATTGCTGCGGCTCAAAAATCACTAGGAATGTCCCTAATACTGCAGTGTGAATTGTAACTACAATGAGAAACGAGGTTTACTTCATCCTAACGTTTTAGAGAGATTAAATAGAATAAGAAGATGTAGTAAAAATTAAATCGAAAAGTAATCAAAAAAGCAGTAACAAAAATAAGAAGCAAAGTAAAGCGAAGTGCAGGGAAGGATCTACTTATGGAGCTAAAAACTTAAAAAACAAACAGAGAATGGAGATTTTAAGAAATAAAAAGGAAAAAGAATTGAGAAAGACAAAGGAGTTTACATTGTGGTTGCAACTGTGAAATATTATAAACTTCACAGTGCTCTTAATTTATAAAACAGCTTCAAACTAAAGATAATAAATATTACTCAAATATATTGTTAAAAGAATGTATGTAGTTATTTATGTGATATTATACTACGGTGTTAAAATGAATAAAACGTATATTCATTTAATATGTAATGAATGAAAGAATTATTTGTTACTGTACTTAGGATTTATTTAAATTAATGCCTAAATACGTAGTTTGTTTCCGTACGCTCGTATATTTCTAACTCTAATCCACAGTAATGGGTTAGGTAATTACGCAGTAATTATACTGTACATTTTTGTACAGTATATGTATAACAAAATGTTATCGATTTTATTTTTTAATATTTTCTTATGTTGTATTAGATTTTGTGGGCCACCAATTTCTTTTTATATTCAGAACACATCATTTTTCTATAAAATGCTTACATGTATTATTACTTCGTGATAAATTAGGAATAATATCAAAATAAAGTGCGATCGAAGCATGATACCGCAGTAATCGGTACAGTTACCCTAGTGACTTTGATAACTACAATATTTACAAAAGAGGACTCCTCATCTATTTCAATGACCATGAGATATGGTGTCACATAAAATTGTGACAGGTCTGTAAGCGCTTGATTTGGTCTGCTGACGCAAGAGACACTTCAGTGGAAACGCTAACTTCATGTTGCTCGAATCGAACTGAAGACACCGACACTAATATTGGCTCCCGCCAAACCTTGTCGGCAATGATCTTAACAAATTTTATTTGTATAATATACTGCAATTCAGTGTTTCCAGTACAACTGGACTCACCTTTTTTGATATATGTAAAATGTATGAATGTTATGAGTAGACTGCGGATCTCTTCATGCAAAATAAAAATGTTCTATATTGATTGTGGGAATAAAATAAAAATTGATTTCTGAACTTTCCGTTCAGGCCGCTTGGAATTCTCATTGAAAAACGAACCATATGTGTTTGTTAAAATAATTCCTTAAAAACTTAATTTATTGCTTTGTTGTATAATGCATATTAAACTCTACACTCTTTCCTTGATAATTATGGTTTTGTACTTTTGAAAAATTGTAAGGCATACGTCAAAAGCAAGTTTATTTAATCGTAAACTAGTAAAAGTGTGGGTCGTATACGCCCCCACGCGATCTGAACAGAAAGTCTCCAAAAATCGGTCCGGCATGGCACGTGTTAATGACTTTGTTACATTAAAAACAACATTACGATATTCTTAAATTCTTCTAATCCTTTACTGTTTTATATTTCACCCAACCAATTTCTTCATAAATGCGTAAAGATCCGCAATCTTAGATAACGAATAGCGAGTTCGCATAATAGAAACTCAGCTAGAGTTCAGCAAATTGGGCATTCCAACGATGCTGGTCCATTTATCTAGATAACCATTTCTCTAGATAAATAGAGTCCCGCTGCAGTCCTAGTTTAATCGAAATCTGACTGAGCCTCGCGGAACTTCATAATTCCATGGGAATCCAGATTGAAGACCACTGTCTCAGACACACCCCATCTGTCCATCGTGTCGTCAGCTCTCGCATCGCTGTCGGGGGTTGTTTTTTCTGCGTTTCCAGCCCCGTCTCCGTTGTTCCTTCCCCAGAAGTCTCGTGCGCGTGACGCGCCTCCCGATGAGTCTGTACACTGTACAAGATGAAGTCGAAGCTATGCACGCACGGATGCACCTATGCACGCGTGGACCTAGTCGCCGGTTGGATACGATGCGACGAGGGTATGGAGGGGGAGGGAGGGAAGAAGAAAGAAAAAGAGAAGAGGCTGCGTTAGGAACGAAAGGAGACAGGTAAGAACCGCGACGAAAAGGGAGATCGCGAGGGATGAGCGGTGGGGGTGGTCAGGGGGCAGAAGGACGCAGCAGGGTGTAGAGAAAAGAAAGAAATCGCAAGAATCGGAGGAAGAGAAAGAGAGGGAGAGAGAGAGAGCTGAAGGTGCGAGGAGGGTGAAGCGGGAAGGAAATGTCGCGTGTGCCGTGGAGAGAACAGAAGGAGAGCAACGGGAGCGTGGATGAGAGACAGGAGAGAGGTAGATATCGAGGCGCACCGGGTGAAATGGAGAGGACAGCGATCCAAGGCGTGGAGGCTAGGGGGCCACGGAGCCGAGAGAAATTTCTCGATCAAATAAACGCGTTCCGCGGCGCGGGAGATCGCGACCACGCCCTGTCTTCTTTCCTGGCGGCACAGTGGTCTGAAAACTCCGTTTTCGTGGCCAAATTTCAATTTTTCGACTTTAATATATTGAAACAAATTTTCTTCCTATAAAGTGACAACCCTTCGAAGCTCCCAAATCCAAAATATTATTCATTTTAGATGATTCTGTGATGAGATACAGCGTTCTAAAGATAAAGTTCAGAAAATTCAAAGTAAAATGAAACGTTTTAGATTTCAATCATATAATATCAGAAAACAGATTTTAATGATGGTTTTATATATGTTAGTAAGTGCATTTCAAATATTTAAGCCAGTTTTAAGCATTGTTTAGTCCATACACGAATAGCGTAAATTAATAGCATTTCAAACTTTGAAAAGAATTATACATAAAAGCGCTAAGCATCGAACTTGTTTTATATTAAAGCTTGTTGAACATTTACTGATAAAAGCATTTTTACCTGCAACCTTCAACAATTCCACTTGAATCTTGGATAGCAGCTTGGAGTTCCAATGTATGTATGTTTTCTCTGCGCCATGCCAGTCAGAGACCCCGAAAACCCCTCCCACAAAAATTGTGTTAACAATTATCACAATGCATACTATCTATGTAAAGATCGCGGAAAAGTAGCTAAGATTGAATTCTTTATAGGAATTATATGAAATCTAGTAATTTCATATAATTCCTATAAAGAATTCAATCTTAGCTACTTTTCCACGAAATTACTAGATTTCATATAATTCCTATAAAGAATTCAATCTTAGCTACTTTTCCGCGAAATTACTAGATTTCATATAATTCCTATAAAGAATTCAATCTTAGCTACTTTTCCGCGATCTCTACATAGACAATAGTATGCATTGTGACAATTGTTAACACAATTTTTGTGGAAGGGGTTTTCGGGGTCTCTGACTGGCGCAGAGAAAACATATACATACATTGGATCTAGTAATTTCATATAATTCCTATAAAGAATTCAATCTTAGCTACTTTTCCGCGATCTCTGCATAGACAATAGTATGCATTGTGACAATTGTTAACACAATTTTTCAAATATTTCCGATGATCTGACAAAAAAATGTTTCCAACGAAAGTTGATCAGTATTCACTTTTTTACAAACTTCAATACAAAAAAGAAGAATTTCTTTTTTTATATTTCTTTTTTATATTGACATATATGTTTTACTTCATAATATTCTAACTGGTATTAAGACGAATCCAACGACCTATAATAATATAACATTAAATCTTGAGATCACGCCACAATAGTTTTGGTCACAAAAAGCGGACTACCAGATCACTGTGCGGCGCGGCGCGGCCCTCCGCGCGACTTTTCGAGACAGCGACAAGGAGGAAGGAAGATTTTAACCTGGCTTCCCTTCTGCGAGGGTGTGTCGAAATGTAAGTTGCATTTGTCTGAAACCAAAGGTGTGCGGGAACTCGAAAATGTCAGATCGGAACGGGCTGTGAAAAGTTTCGAGATAATCGAGAATCTTTGGGATTCTCGACATTCACATTGGGATTCTCGGATTCTTAACATGCAGGTTAAAGGTCGTTGCACACTAGACCGCCCCGCCGCCGCCTGACCAGTATCGCACCACCGACGCCGTTTTGGGTTTCTTCTATGTAGTTTCAATCCCTCCGAGTGCTATACCGGAGTCATTTTTGACGGGGAACATCCAAATTGTCATTTAAGTACTCAATTTGTGGCAATTAAACTAACTGAATAGCTGTTTCATTGAGGATATCGGAAAGGCTAATGTGTGTACACGAGATATCATCAGAAGCAAATTTTTAAAAATTATTAATTAAAGCTGTGAACGGTCCTAAGCATTGCCAATTACATAGCTATAGAAATCGTCCGTTGTCCGAGGGTTAATACTTCCGTTCTGAAGTTTCATTATGGTTTTCGACCGAGCGATCGCTATTCAGTTGTTACCAATCTCGAAATATATAATTAGCTCCTAGCAGAATTTATTTTTTGTTATTGTAATGTTTTAGTTGTTACCGTAATGTTTTAGTTTGAATCGACAAATGATATAATATTTATGTAATGTCTACGCCAATGGTGCTACTCCCTTCGTCCTGCGCCATTCGGTGGAATCCTTGAGACACTCGTTTCGTCTCTTTTTCACGTACGGTTAATGAAAGTTCGAAATCTCCTTGAGTTTTGTAGCGGAGCTATTACTGCCACCGGCAACAATGTCTCTGTCGCATTTCTCAAGCTTCAATCTACCGTGGACGTAGACAAATTGCGTCGACAGCGAGATCGATCTTGAAAAATGTAGCAAAAGGTCACGGCACCGGCGGCGAGAGAAAATGCTGACGCAAAATGTGCGATAAAGCAAGAAACCAATGTAAAATACTTCTAAATAGACTGAAGCTAAGTAAAAACTTAACGCTGACGGTATCAAACGCTTGCCACAGTTATTACTGATGAATTAATATTACTTAGGATTCTAATTTTTCTTGAAAATTTTCATTTTGATAGAATCATATAAAAAATGTCAACTACTATGCACTTGCCTCGAAAATGGGGCAAGAGCGTCACTTACAGTTAAAAATGTTTTCAAACCTTGTCTCAAGTGCTACGGGGCATGAAAAGAATTATTAACAAACCTGCTATAAAATGCTTTTTATTGCATCAAATTATATTGTTTAGTTTTATAGTTATCCATTTTTAAACAAGCAAATACTTTCATGCTGAAATATGAAAGAGGATACAGTGACATTAAAACGAAGTTTAAAAATGCTTTCGAACCTTGTTTCAAGTGCTACGGGGCAAGAAAAGAATTATTGTATTAACGAGCCTACTATAAAATGCTTTTTATTGCATTAAATTATATTGTTTAGTTTTATAGCTATCCATTTTTAAACAAACAAGTACTTTTATGCTGAAATATGAAAGGGATACAGTGATATCAAAACAAAGTTTAAAATATAAATATGATATTTATTATTAGAAAAATTTTGTCGCTACAAATATAGGTTAATACCCTACTTACCTGCCATTCATTAAGAATTATAGTACAAAAAATAAACTGAAATAGTGAACATGATCTGCCTATATAGTACGCACTTACTCCACCATGATCGTAGGCAACTTGCCCCATGTAACAATATTTACGGGGCATTTTTATGTTTTTACCAATAAATTTTGTAAAATACAATAAAAACTCTTTATCTAATGTAAACTTACATCAATATCTGTTGTACTTACCTAAAATAACAACACAGAATATATAATTAACTTATAAATTATTGCACGTTCAAAGTAACCTCAAAGTTGTACACATGACAGTTTACCACTGGTTGATTTAAGCGAGGAAAACACCTTTATTCTTGGGCGCCATCTGTTGCGAATAGTTCGTACTAACCTATAGAACATTAATAAAAACAAGCTAGACAAATTTCGCTCATATTGTAATAAAAATAACCAATTAACGCACTTGCCCCATTTCGCACTTACCCAACTTCACCTTACAATATTTCAGCTTTCCAAAAAAATTGTAACATTCGTGATATTATTATTATTTTGATAAATACAAACTGTTTTCGTGTAATCAGTTTTGCACCACAATTCACTTTCAAATAAACATTTCATATTTTTATGTATTTAATATTTTGTCCAGAAGCCTTTGGCTTTGGCAGTGGCTTGAATGCATTTAGGCATACTTGAAATTATATTTTCGCAGTATTCTGGAGTAATAGAATACCACTGTTGCTGCTCTCTTTGCCACAAATCATTTATTGTCGTTGGTGGATCGCTGTAGTTATTCGCTAATTTCATTTTTAAATATGCCCAGACATTCTCGATAGGATTAAAGACTGGGCTTCGAGCAGGCCACGACATCGTTTGAAATTGTTGAGGCTCTAGCCAATTTTTGACGCTTTTTGCAGAATTCTCTGAAGCGTTATCGTGTTGGAAAACAACATCACATTCTTGTACCGGCATATTATCAACAACATCCAATAAATTCTGTTCTATAATGTTTTTGTAAGTGAACTGGTGCACCGTACTTTCAATTCGATGCAATGGACCTATTCCAAATGCCGTAAGGCAACCCCATATCATGACTGAACCACTGTCAAATTTAATTGTTTGTCTAACATGATGCGGCAAAAGGCATTCACGTTTTCTTTTCCAACACCAAGAACGTCGATCCGATAAAATTAGATTTCTTTTAGACTTGTCTGAAAAAATCACGGTCTTCCATTGTTCTTAATTTCAATTTATATATTTTTTGACAAAACTCAAACGAGCTTTAATATTTTTCTTTGAAAGAGCGGGTTTTTTCTTCTTCTCCATTGATATAAAATTAGCTTCCTTTAATGCTCTTCGAGTAACGATCAAAAGTGGTAAAAAGGCCGAAAATCTTGAAAAATTCGCAATTTTTACCACTTTTGATCGTTTATAACTCGTAAACGAACTAACCAATTTCAATGAAATTTTCAGAGCGTATATAATTTATACGAGTTGACCAAACACATCTTTTAAATTTTCATTATTGGCCCAGTTAAAATAGTTGGAGAACCAATTTTCACTATTGTTTTTCACAATTACGACCAAATGCATTTTTTCAACATATTTTTTAGAAGTCATTTCCTAAACTAATTCTTCTAGCCTTACAGAGAAGTTGAAGTCGTTTGGTCCATTCATGAAAAAGTTATTCTGATTTAAAGTGTGTGTGATCAGTTATGCTCCTAACTGTATATTTATCGCTGATTTTATTCATGTTTATATTTTATTCGTGTTGTTATTGTTACTCATATATTATTTCTGTGTCATAATAGTACTATTAACACGATTTTAAAGACATTTCCTATGATCTGCCAAAAAAAGGTTCCCAACAAAAGTTGATTGTGTCAATACAACAGTGTATACAACAATACAAGAAAACAAATTTTTTTTAAACGGAGATCACCTCGAGTTTTTGAATGTTACTATATATTTCTGACTTCATAATATTATATATTATGTGTCGAAAAGAATTCAACGACCTAGCATACTATAACTTTTAATTTTGAAATAACGCTAAAATAGTTGTAGCTACAAAAAATGGGTTTCCAGACCATAGTGCATTGACTGGCACCATCGAATTAGGATTACTCCTCAGAACTATCGTCCCACGTGTAGGACGGTAATCGTCAGATGCGCGTACTCTCGCGGAACAAGGAACAAGGTGTACGTCGATTTTTAATTTGATCGGAAACGTATGAAACTATTTCCCGGAATTAATATTACCGGCGACTCGGGCAGCGGGTAATAGAATCTGCCCGGTTTTACGACAAATTAAAGCGTTTTATGATTGAAATCCCCGTACCCTCCGGTGCCTCGGGGTACAATATTAAATGAGTATTAAAGGGGAGGGACGGAGGGGGGAGCCGTTCCCTCGACATTAATTTCAATGGGTCCGCGTAACAGTAGCGGAGTTACTCACTGCGGCGAATTGGCCGATCATCCGTGATCTTCATTCCTTAACGCGGCCCTTAACGAGCCAGGCAATATAATTTCGAGTGGTACTAATGACGCAATTGGCGAAACAAGAACGCAGACGCCGTTCGCCGTACGCCCGATACTCGTGGCCATTATTTTATTGCGGATTTTATTCACTCGCGCGTAACTTTCCCGCCGGCATGGCACCGGGAACGACTGTTCCCGAGCGTCGTTTCTGTTATCAGTATCGCGACATTTATTGTGATTAAAGACCGTTTTCTGATACCAGCTTTTCCCCGCTGGTGCGGTCGGCCCCGACCGCCATTCATTATCCACGGATTTTTCTCGCGGCCCTATAGCATACACACGCTCGTAGTGCGCCGCAACGTCCACGGGAAAAGGTCGAGGCGAGTACACTGCCTGACCGATTGAATGGTAATGCGTTGTCGAGCACGACCTTCGTCATGTGACCGCCATTTTTACCGCATCATTGTTCTAGAGTAGGCTGAGACCAGCCGATAAAAGATTCCAGGTAATTATACAGGGTGTTAAAAAAATAGCCGAAACTTCAAGGGCTTATACAAGGTGTCCTACAAAGTGTGTTGGAAAAAGAAAGAGGCGGTTCCTGAGGTGATCGTGTTTTTTCGAGATATTAACGAAAAACATGGACCAATCAGAGTGCAGCTGTAGCGGACGGATTCCGGCAAGCCGACATGGGACAGGTCCCAATTCCAATCGCCATTTTTTATATACGTTGGTTATCCAGAGTTAAAATTGTTATAAACACTTTTTCAGGGGAAATGATTGAATAAATTTCTTAAGTCAAGCATATATATTATAATGGAAATGATAAGAAGTCTAGATAAACTCAACCTTGTTATTCTCATAAAACAGCACACGCCAGTTACTGTCAAAGTTCAGCAGGTCTAGTGTGAAACAACTTTATATGCAAAGTGTGTCAGTCGCAATGCTTGAGTTAGTTTTGGGTTGAGTTAGAGTTGCGTTTGGGTTCGATGTAGTATCTTAAAATAAAGTGAACTTTCTATAACCTCATGCATATATTCAGAGTCCACAGCAACGCCAACTAGACAAACTCTGCAAGAAATTCGTCCGTTAATGGTGTCTTCCTCAAAACAGCCCTCTTGGGAAATTACTCGTCGCCTCGGGAGATCCATCCTTTTGCGGAAACGCTGATGAAGGTCTTCCGCGATCCTCTGGAGACGAACTTTCGAAGAGAGAGAAAGAATGAAAACATACAAAGCCTTGATCCCTTGTGACATGTCCTACTCCAAAGGTTCTAGAGTAATATCTCAAAGTTGGTCTCAGAATTTTGTTCTACATTTTGAAGTGCGAAGTAGTACCGCATAAGTCAAACTATTCCAAGATCTCCGTGCACATTTCTAAAGACAATATTTGTATGTGTCCCCTAAGATCTCATCATCATTCTTCAAAGATGCGAAACCAACAGCCTCAAAGATCATAGAATATTCTTGCAAACCTTGCGCTGGAAGTAGCACTGCATAGGTCGCACTATTCTAAGATCTCTGTGCACATTTCTAAAGATAGTGTTTGTATGTATTCCCTAAGATCTCATCATCATCCTTCAAAGATGGGAAACCAAGACCATACAATATTCTTGCAAACCTTGCGCTGGAAGTAGCACTGCATAAGTCGGTCTATTCCAAGATCTCTGTGCACATTTCTAAAGACAGTGTTTGTATGTATTCCCTAAGATCTCATCATCATCCTTCAAAGATGGGGAACCAAAACCATACAATATTCTTGCAAACCTTGCGCTGGAAATAGCACTGCATAGGTCGATCTATTCTAAGATCTCTGTGCACATTTATAAAGACATTATTTGTATGTGTTCCCTAAGATCTCATCATCATCCTTCAAAGATGCGAATCCAAGAGTCCCAAAGACCATACAATATTCTTGCAAATCTTGCGCTGGAAGTAGCACTGCATAGGTCGGTCTATTCCAAGATCTCTGTGCACATTTCTAAAGACAGTGTTTGTATGTATTCCCTAAGATCTCATCATCATCCTTCAAAGATGGGAAACCAAGACCATACAATATTCTTGCAAACCTTGCGCTGGAAGTAGCACTGCATAAGTCGGTCTATTCCAAGATCTCTGTGCACATTTCTAAAGTGTTTGTATGTATTCCCTAAGATCTCATCATCATCCTTCAAAGATGGGGAACCAAGACCATACAATATTCTTGCAAACCTTGCGCTGGAAGTAGCACTGCATAGGTCGGTCTATTCCAAGATCTCTGTGCACATTTCTAAAGACAGTGTTTGTATGTATTCCCTAAGATCTCATCATCATCCTTCAAAGATGGGAAACCAAGACCATACAATATTCTTGCAAACCTTGCGCTGGAAGTAGCACTGCATAGGTCGATCTATTCTAAGATCTCTGTGCACATTTATAAAGACAGTATTTGTATGTGTTCCCTAAGATCTCATCATCATCCTTCAAAGATGCGAAACCAACAGCCTCAAAGATCATAGAATATTCTTGCAAACCTTGCGCTGGAAGTAGCACTGCATAGGTCGCACTATTCTAAGATCTCTGTGCACATTTATAAAGACAATATTTGTATGTGTTCCCTAACATCTCATCATCATCCTTCAAAGATGCGAATCCAAGAGTCCCAAAGACCATACAATATTCTTGCAAACCCTGAACTCGAAATAGCACCACCTAGGCCAAACTATTCCCAGCCTTTTTCCCACTACACAATTCGCAGAAATTTTCCAATTCGAATCCCGATCAACCCATCCCAGAGCTCCCAGAATTTTCTCCGAAACCTTGAAGCCAGTTGAGAACCCGTCTGGTCAGATCTTTCGCTAGACGAGGGTCGGCAGTAGTCCCCAAAGATAGCATCCACCTGTAAAAGTTCGAAACCGAGTGACCCCAAAGATGGCTAGATCTCTGCGGACGGAAGCGGAATCATAGTCAGCGATTTGCTGGCTAGTATCGTCCGCGCTTGGCGACCGGAGAATTTCATTGAACAGTTCTTTGCCCGAGGCCGATCCGGCCGCGCCGTAATAGGCAGGAAAATGTCTGCAGGACGTGGCAGGATATGGCAAGTGGAGCTACTCAATTCGCTGAACTGGTCTGGCGTGTGCTACCGCGGAATCGGTCGCAGCTGACGTTGAATGCCTAAGTCGACGTTTTTCCATCAAGCATGTAAGCGAGGAGTTGAGATCAACAACCCCCGTGTCCCTGGTGCCCTAAGCCCCGTGGCGACTCGCGCGCACATAGCATCGGCACAAACCACGACCAAGATCACCGAGACGACTCTCGTTCGTTCGTTGCACGAACCGCGCGTGTTCGCTTCGACGATTGAAAAGTATCCCTGGCATCTTACGATCAACTCGCTTCCTCTGTTGCCAGCGAGCTCCTTGTTCGTTGATGTTTTATCGCGAACCCGGCTACGCAGGCCACTCGACGGGGATGAAGGTAGCCGTTGGATTGTCTGATCTTGGCTTTGGCAACATGTCCACTTCGTTGAAATATGTATACCGAAACCGTTTGTTGATAACGCGTTGAGAATGGAGACAGCTTTCAGATCAGACTGGAGATCGACCTTTTGGTTGCGAACGGTATTTTTCTGGATGAGACTTCAGTAAAAATCATTGATATGGGAGCTTAGGTAGTGGATTTTATAGAACAATTGCGGAGAAGAATATTTCTAAAATTTGTGGAATAGAGGACTTGGAAATCGTTAAGATAATTGCTGGATTGTTAGTCTAGATTGATTTGAGATATTAAATTGCTGAAGGTTGTATTAATTTAGTGTGGTGGAGAATTTTGAGTAGTGGATTTTATAGAAAAATTATGGAGAATATTTATAAAGACAAGTTTTTAAAATTGATTAAGATAATGGCTGGATTATTTATTGCTAGTCTAGATTGATTTAATGTATCAAGGTATTTGTTAAAATAAAAATTTTCTGTATCGATTGGAAGGAGTAGAAACCATTAAGAAGATGTTTCTCTCTTTAATCATCCCAATAGGTTGAAAACAATACATTGATCTTAAATGCTTTTCATCTCCTTACAATACTTTAAATTTCACCTACTCAATGCAGTCGTAATAACATAATTAATGTATTCTTTGTGGAGAATATTTTGATTATGTCGTGCTATATGAATTATCGAATTTCAAATCACTTACAGTTTGACCACGCCGAGTGATTTTTAATGAAATGTTAAGAAGGTTGCAGCGTCTGCGGAGCCTGTCTATCGGCTTCCATTGAGAGGAACAGAGTTTCCAGTTTTAAATGGTCGCCGAGTCTCATCGGTTTGGAGGTCGAGACGATTCCCGGACGATAGCGGTCAATGAAATTCCGCTGGCTGAACGCAGGCATCGCGAATCGACGAGAAGGAGATCGGCACGACATTCCTGGAGTTGTGTGGCGCGCGTTGGCGAAAGGCTCTCGCGTTCGGCTCGCGAAAAGGAAAGGGACACACCCATGCATAGCATACCGTCTTACGGGAAATCTGCTTGCCAGGGGAATCCGTGGCATCCGAAAACTGTATCGATAACATGTACAGTAGCCATTAACGCTCGAAGGTTCCGTGGCTAAATAATATTCTAATTACCGGGTCGTTGGTCGAGCCCGATTTATCAGAAAATCCGATATACTCCTGGAATCCGCATTCTGCTGGTTCGATTCATTCAAATATCGCGGCATGTTCGCAAATCTTCAATGAATGCTCAAGATAAAGGAGAAAAACTTGCGCTGGGAGGCTGAATGGCTGCTTTGATTCAGCCGTGTTAGAGAACTGGTGAAATTAGTTTCGAGTGTTAGCAATCGACTGGAAATATTGAATTTATTATAGGACGATCATAATCCTTGATATTAGGTGTACAAATTAATATTTGGCTGTTCCTGCATTTTGTTCTTCATTGACAAATAATCAAAATACATTTAAGTCTGGAAAATAATTTGTGACGAAAATGAGTAGGTGTAATTTCAAACGGTAGAAAGATTAAAAGAATTTAAGTGGTTCTTCATAAATTTCTATATATTTGCTCCATTCTTAAGGAATTTTACAATTGACTAATACATGGCAACATCAAAATTTGATTATAAAATTTATATAGAATTAAGAACAATGTAGATAGAACAGTCTTTAATTTGAAAAATGCCCTACACGAGTATAACGTTTATTGCACAGTAACGTTAAAATTAGATTATCAAAATTTTGAATCGAATACGATTTAGACAGAACTTCCTTTGATCTAAAAGGTTGAGATCTAACAAAATAAATTAGTGCAGCTTGTCGCCTGCTTAGGCTTCTACATGTAAAAGCTTTCTAATTATCCACAAGATTCCAAATGTATTAAGCGAAGAAATACGAAGGACAAAGTTAGATTGATTCAGCTAGTCTGAAAACAATCGAATTACGTTCGTTTCAGAAAAGAAAAATAAATTATAGAAAGACGTAGGACAAAATTACTACAAGAAAAAAAGTAACACCATTTAATAGAAGTGACCTAAAAAAAGAACATTCTTCATGTGGCACTAATCACTTATGCGGCCATATTCACTGATAGCAATTTTCAGCAAGTTTTAAATTAGTTAAAATAATGAACATTCTTTGTTTAAACATCTTGTCACTAAGATTGCTGCATTTTGGAAGGTTAGTCATTGTCGCATAAGAAAACATCTTCATAAACATAAACATAAAATTACAAATACGATTTAGACAGAACTTTCTTTGATCTAAAAGTTTGAGTTCTAACAAAATAAGTCAGTGCAGCTTGTCGCCTGCTTAGGCTTCTACATAGTAAAAGCTTCCTAATTATCCACGACATCCCAAACGTTTTAAGCGAGGAAGTATAAAGGACAAAGTTACATTGATTCAGCGTCTGGAAACGTTCGAATCGATACGTCTGCGGGCCCGGGGCTCGCAAGGTTAAATCACGGAGCCCCTACGGGGTTGTCAGCGCTAAATACACGGGCGCCGCTGGTACACGCGAAGACAGCGTCTCTTCTTCCGACAGTGGTAGCGCGTCACAGTTGCAACACGTCCAGTGTGGGTTACCGCACACTATGAGCAAGGTGAAAGAATGTCAAATGATGATTGGTCATTGCGATGGCCAATGGGTCCCCGACTTCTCGTCTGGTAGGTAGGCCCTCGCCGTTGTGCGTACCGGCGCCGCCTCCTGGTGCATCGAGCTATCAAACTGCACATAGTTGCGTTGCACCGCTTGTAAACGCCGCGCCACCGCCTGGACACATTTGTGATTTATGAGTACAGAGATTTGGCATCATTTGATAACTGTACGAACGTTTAAAGTTCTGTGGTTGTCATATTAATTGGAGGTCGGAAAATGTCAGTATGCGTGATAATCGTTATTAATATTCATAATCCGCTTCGTTTCGAATAACTCGAACTATTTCAGTAGTACCGATCAACAGCGTCCGCCATTCTACACGGTAATTGATGCCAAGGACCAAGAAAGGAATTCGAAATTCAGTCCCGCAATCTTACTGAAACCAGGCTCGCCTACTGGGGCAGTTGAGGCAAAATCAGAACATCATAAACAGAATATTACCGCCACATTTAATCCGGGCTGGCAATCTCTTTCCGTGCGCATATTAACGAAGTTCGTTTCGCTCGGGATCACCGTGCGGGACCGTGTCACATCGCAACACTTGTTATCCGATCAATGATCTGTCTGGCCGTTCAACCTGTCAAATATACTGTCATTACGGGCCAGTTCGGATTAGCTGAAACGCAGATCGGGCCCGAGTCTCTCGACGTCTACGACCTCTAAGTCTAATTTACGCAGCGGTGATTTATGGACTGTTTACCGGGACAACATTAATTCCGCGGAGGCACGGTTGTCTCATTTGCAAAGCACCCCACTGGCAAGCTTGTTTCGACACCGCGTGCACACGCGGAAAAATGGCCGGCGTCGTTCCTCGGGATCTATTAAGCAGGCGCTCGGTGTATGTCATCGGTCATCACTAACGGGCCCTGGCCCGATGCTTCCTGCAGCTCGTGACTGCGTTCCTTTCCTTGTCGTGAATATCGTTACAACAGTATTTACTTCCAGCGCGGTTCCGATACCGATATACACCGGTATAATACCGTTAACGCGGTATCAACCTGCCACGATGTTTGCAACCCGCCGCGCCGGCGACCCACGATCTCGTCGGAATCGCTGAAAACAATGCGACTCGCGCTGCGTGTACGGCCCTGGGGGACTATAAATCCAAGGTACGGGATCTCCGTACCTTGCGCCGGGGAATTGCTTCTTTTGGTATTTTATGCGGACCTTACCTTTCCGCCGCTACAGTAACGGATGTGGATCCGTTGCTAGATTCAACATTCTGCAGCTCCGCTCACACTGTCCTTCCATTTGTTCTATCGAGAAGCCCTATCGTCGCGTTTTTGTCTTTTTATTCTGTTAGGCCCGTTGCACAGTCGATTCGATGTTCTTTTCACAGTCAAGCGGAGCGTCCTGAAAGTATGCGATTATTCTTGCTTCAATCGTCATGTATCTCAGTAGGCGATAGTTAACTATTATAGCCTGTAATAAAGTTCTAGTACATAGTTGTATGTATTTAACACTAGGTTTACGGGACCCGTCAAAATGACGGCTTCTAATATTCTTAATATGCGATTATTGAGATTGTAAAGATGTTTCCCTGAGGAATTATTTACCAAATTTATTTCTTTTGGAATACATTATTGGAGAAATGGCCAAAAATTTGGATAGATACATTCTTGTTATGTTTATACAATAATGTGAAATAGTTATTTCTAGAGCTCCGTAAACCTAGTGTTAAGTATGATTTAATTAATGCTTGTTGCTGTGTATTATTTACACAAGTGGAAGAAAAAAGAAATTCGAGCAAACAGGCGATGCTGGGTACATCCGCTTATTGCTCAGCGGAGTTTAACCACTTCGCTACCACGGACAAATTATCTCGCGACGCAATACCGATCGTAGAAACAACCCTATCTACTAAGTTTCAGCCCTATACCTTGCTTGTAAGGGTAGTTGCAAGGGGTACAAACTAAAAATTGGAACGAAAATCTGACATTTCAACATATCGATCCACATTTTTCAGCTGTAAACCCTCGTTGTAAAAAATTCGAAAAAATAAAGATTTACACGCTCGAAGAAGTGGCGACCGGATAAACTGATCTACATATACGGCCTCGTATAATGTTGCTATCGCCCGCGACCACTATAATGGCGTTCTTTCGACGTGACCATCCGCTTTCGGAGCGTCCCTCGTTATTTATCGAACGACACCTTCGGTTATACGACCGTGTCCGGAGTGTGAGCGCTCTATCAGGATGAAACGCGCTGTCGAGACATAGGACACCCCTTCTTTGTCACCCAGGCTGTTCTCGAGCCTGTGTGGGAGGATGCATGCGGCAGAGTTTGCCTAAAATCTGTTCTCGCAGAAACAATTGCGACAATGTTGGTGATTTTCTTGCTAGAGAGGTCTTGAACTCGTGATTTTAGAAAATCGGTATAAAAATTATTGTATGTAGTATAGTTATCATGTACGGAAAGATTTTCAGAGTTTCATAGGTTCTTTCGTTTTTTCCAAAGAAATTTCCAACATTTCTACAAAAAATGTCGAGAAAGAAAAGCACGCTCCCTTAATCCTGCTTGGACCAGAGTTCTAAACATACCGTCAAAAAGCATACTTTGTTAACAGCCAGCTTTGGAAAGTATTTTTAAGGTTCTGTACTAAAAAGAATACGATGAAACAAAAAAACCGATTATTTGACCCGTCTACATGAATCTACCCACTTTCAATTTCTTTTTAAAACTCCTTCATGTATTTGTTGACCAATAGCATTGAAGTGATCCTGTTTAACCGTTGTGTAGCCAACTGGGTACCCATATACTGCATCTGTTTCAGTAATTTGTTAATTTTCCTCTAAAAATATTACAAAATTTCTCTGAATATCCATTCTTTGCTCGCTAATATATTAATTTATAGTCTTAAAATAAGAATTTCTGCAAATATCTTAAATACAACAAGTTTTAAATAATCTATACATTTTGGTTGGCTACACAAGGGTTAAGGGTGCCTCAAAATCCTTTAGGACTGTGAAAGATTTTAACTTAGACCATTATACTTATAGATCCGGCATAGGTATTGTAAGATATGCATAGGACGCAGTGGTCCAAGATAACGGAGTGTCTGGTGCCCACAAGTCACAAGATAATTCAAAATGGTGGATGGCGATATAAAATTAAGGTATATAAGTATATTTATGCATTATTTCGTAAACATTTGGAAAAATTAAAAAATATGTTATACTTAATATCGCAATATTGTTCTTACTTTTCTTAATAAAGTAAGATGTAAGGAAATAAATACAGTGTTACGTATGCGGACGCGATTTTAGTGACTTTTGACCCTTCCGGAGATATGTGCCGAAACAGACGGCCTATTCAAAAACAGAGGGTTTACTTGGCACCAATAAAGATTAGGGTCCTTGCAGGCGATGCAGCAAGCTGCATCATTTCCAGAAATCCAGTTTCATCAGTAGTCCCCACCCTCGTCTAGGCCGATTTTGGGCACTATATAAGGGCATTAGATCTCTTCATCTTCGGGTTTTGATCTTGGGAGTTCACGCTGTACGCGTCGAGTCACGTCCTAACTTCTTTCGAGCAAGATAGGGGAAAAGTTCCCCATCGAGCATTATTGTATTTGTTACGGTACGTATCCCATCACAGGATCCTGTGTAAGATCGCCTCCGCATTCCTCGGTGCGTTAAAACAGAGAGAGTCAGTCCGCGACACCGCGACATTCTACACTTAACATTTGTATTACCAATAGTTAAGATTATATTATTGTGTGTTGCTCTAATTAGAGTTAATTTTAATCACGCCTATTCCTTTCGATTTCCCAGTCGTTAGTATCCTACGACGATACACCTTTGCCGCTCAAGATGTATCCTATTCATTTAAATAAGTTACGAGTCAGCGGAACCACGACCCTATCTCTTATAATAGCGACCCGGTGGTGAAAGAGACATCGGCAGGTCCACTCCTTTGGTCACGCGAGGCGACTCGGTGGTGAAAAAGACATCGGCTAGTCCTTCTGCACCCCTACAGTGGCGACCCGATGGTGAAATAGACATCGGCTAGTCCACTTTCCCCTATTCCACATCTGTTGGTGAGATAGACATCAGCTAGTCCTACGTGTACCCATATACTGGCGACCCGTTAGTGAAATAGACATCGGCAAGTCCACTCCTGTGTTCCTCACGAGGCGACCCGTTGGTGAAATAGACATCGGCTAGTCTTACGTGCACATTTCCTACCCAAAATCTCTCAAACCCAAATTAACCTGGAGTTCCGCTTAGCTGCCAAAACCCTCGGCTCGTAACAACAGATTTCATATTATCGACATCTATATTAAAATTTAACTTTTCCCAAATTATAATTGATAAAATGAGTTAGCCATATTTAAAATAATAACAGTAAAGTAAAAATGAATGAATAATAAAATAAAATATATATTACCGTTACAGTTTCCATAAATATTTATACAGAATGAGATACGGCGACGAATCCCCTTTCCCCTATAACACTTTAGCTTCGCGGTACTGCGACTTCTCAACAGGCTATAGCACTTTGCCCACATCCGTCATCCGGTAGATGAAGTAATCTTGGAACACGGCATGTTATCCGAAACCGGGTCTATAAGTATACATATATGGTTTATGATTGGTAGAAGGGTTAAAGGTCGCGATGCGTCACGGACGGGATTAGCGGATAATCTGAATGGGTTCTTTAAACAGTGTCCACAATGTTCACTCTGGTGTGGCAGCCAATCTTTCTCCGAGGTGGAGAGATCGAGACTCTGGAGTGGAGTCGGCATCAGCCGATGACGCCGGTTGATACCGGGACGTACAATGTAGCTCGGGTCTAACGGAGGGGGGCCTGCCCTGTAATTTCATTTGTCGAGATGCTATCTGCTGGATTTATACGGTCGCCGGGTGAAAATACGCAGTGGAAACCGATAAAATGGTCGCCGGTGCGAGCGTCGCGTTGCGTCGCGACGGGCCGCTCCTGTGGCTGCCGTGATAGAGCCGCAAACGGCAACGATGCCTCCACCAATCTTCCCTTGCTCGACGGTTCTCGTTTACAACGACCGGGGACTATCGATAATTATTTATCGGCCGATCCTGAATGATGGTCACGTACCAGCAACTCGGGACAGGATCCCGCAGCACACGGCGCATCGGTGCACGGTATATTACAGGCAACGATGCTCTGGCTGCGTCGAATTATAAGCTTCTGATCGGCCGCGGAGCAGACATCCGCCTCGAGCGGATCGCGTGAGGATCGCCGCAGAAAATCATCGGCGGGGTTTTCCGTCGAGCATGCTACGCGATTGCGTTTCGGGATTCGGGCTAGGCGTCCTGCTGCTACGAATACAACAGTGTCTGCTCACGAGGGAGTTCTCTCGGTGCAACTGGTCCAACAAATCAATTTTTTAAAATTCTATTTTTTAGAAGTATATATACAGTAGCGGACAAAAGTTTAAGATGACTATCTTTTCAGTAGATTATCGCATTTTATTAGAGATGCTAAACGTCTAATAGTTCCCAATTAAGGTCGGTTTATCTTAGCCAGTCCGAGCCAGTCGGACAGAACCTTACTACCCTGGTTTTGTATCCAGTATTTATATTTCCGTTGGGAAATACTACCCTGGTTTTGTATCCAGTATTTACATTTCCGTTGAAAAATACTGGATACAAAACCAGGGTAGTAAAGTTCTGTCCGACTGGCTAAGATAAACCGACCTTTACCCTTAAGTGTCGAAGTTCAGTAGAGTATCTTCTGACGGAATTCGATATATCAGAAGTGGCAAAGATGAAGATTTTAATCCAACCTGCACCGTAGGAACACTCAAGCACGGTAGTGGCTGTGTAATGGTGTGGGCATTGTTCTCGCAAAACGGTCCAGGACCAATTCGAAAAATTAATGGCATTATGGAAAGGTTTCAATATCTAGACATTATGAAGGAAACCATGATACCTTATGCATGTGAATATTATTATATTAACATAAATACCTTTTTCATAAATATGTCTTAAATTAATGTCCGCAGCATTGAAAGTTTCATGCGCATTCTGTCAAACACTGTTTATGTTTTGAAAGAGTCTAGGTTGTTCGTAGATAGAGTGCGAATATATGTGTAAATGTTAAGAACAATTGAGTATTGTTCGACGTTTAGTATCTCTAATAAAATGCGATAATCTACTAAAAAGATAGTCGCCTTAAAAATGTTTTCCGAAAATTTTATACTAAGATTTATTGAAATAGCAAAGTCATGTAGGAGAACGATAGGTATGTACTTCGGAGCACGTAGCAGCGTCAGATTAAAACTTTCAACGGATTTCTCTTGAAACTGTATTTTTTTTTAATTGGCATGCAGGATTGCGTGCTGCTGTATGCTCAGCATATCTATTCTCTTACTTTGTTGAGGAAAGCCAAACTTTGAAAATTTAACACGTCGACTGCAGCATCGGTCACGTATGGTTGACGCAATTCTTCGTGTACCCTTAAAAATTAATTTTTGTCCACAATACAGTTGCTCGAGCAGAACATGATTGGGATTTGTAAGATCTAAAGTCTAAAAGAGTTCAAGAAGTAATCGCTGTGATAAAGCTTTGGTGACTACAATGATTAGACTGCAGATCTTTATGCATTTATGGCTCATGAAACTTTTTTAAAAAGACTAGAATATAAAATTCGATAGAATTTTGAACAATTTTTATTTGTTTTAGATCTACAAAGGCTGTTCCCATTAATAACAGGATTTTATTTCATTCCACATTCTTAAAATTTGTCTATAAATATTGTAAAATTGTCTACAATGATTAAACTGCTCTGATTTTGTGCGATTTTTGGGGGATGGTTGTGCGGTAGTCAACGTGTTAAATGAGCACTACTGTACCTATATTTCGCTCGTTGGCCGACCAGCTCACAGGTCAACGGGGAAGAATCGTTACCGAGGCCGGTCCCGCGCCATTATCCACCGGCCAAGCTAATTTATGAATGGATTATGAATGGGCGTGTGCGCGCGCGCAAACAAGCGAGCAAGCGAGCATAAGGCCGCTCAGGGGCCTCGTTGCTCGACCGAGCAGCAAAACCTGGCCCAAATGGAAAATCGGCTTTAACGGTGCTCGGAGATAAATGATTCCGCTCGTAACGAGGCTTCCTTGTCGCGACGATGCTCCTTGGCCACTATGCTTGTGATGGGATGATTTAATAGGCTAGTCTAGAGTCGTGAAGCTGCTCGCTTTAATGGCTGCTCGAGTTTCGCCGATAGCGAAAAATTCGCTAGTCAAGGTTTAACTGTTATGCAGACCGACCTGTCCAATGAATGAACACTTAAGCTGCATGTCTGTTGAAATTAGCATTAGTAAATCGTTATTTAATTTCCTGAGTGCTGTTTTTATAAGGATGCTGCGTCTCGCCATTACCATCGTACACTCCAGAAAACAATTCGAACAATATTCGATGATTATAGTTTGTGTTAAAAATCTTGCATAGTCAGACTCATTGCGGAGATTCCAATCAGAGTCGCCAGACTAAGGACTTGTCTCTCCACTTTACCTTCCTCTTCTCCGACGCTGTTCCCCCACGCTTCCGCCGCGGCCTGATCACGTGACGCGTTTCGTCTAGCTCTGTCGTGCATGTGTCACAATGTCATGTGACTATTCCGATACTGGCAGAGAGTGGGTAACGTTTTCCCCTCGATTCGTGCTCCCTCTCCTCATGTGGCCACTCTGGCAAGATTGAGGATTGATCATACAAATGTTTACACAATCGTATTTGTCGAAAGACGAGAACCCCGACCATTATGTAATGGATATAACACACCAGTTTCACTCGAGCGCATTGTAACAACATGTCCGAGGTATCAGCGTGAAAGAGGCTTGTACCACATCAGCTAGAATCCGAGGCAAACGACCCGATCAGAGTATAACATGGGGACGTGAACAATGTACAAGCTCTGTCTGAAAAGTTCGGTGACGAAAATAAAGGAAACAAGAGGTACAAACAAAATACCTTTACTGGCCTTCAAAGTAATCACCATTAGCTATAACACACTTCTGACATTGGTTGTAAAGCTGTTGGAAACATGTCAGCAAACGCTTCTTGTGGAATCGCTAGAAGCACCGGAATTTCTTCCACGACAACGCCCGTCCGCACACTGCGATCCGCGTGCTCAACTTTCTCGCTCAACGCAAGGTGACTGTTCTTCAACACCCTCCTTATTCTCCAGATTTGGCGCCGACAGACTTCTTTTTGTTTCCCCGCCTTAAATTAGCCCTGAAAAGCTTACGCTTCGCAGACGTTGCGGATATCCAACAACGCGTGACCACGGTGCTTCGAGCGATTCCACAAGAAGCGTTTGCTGACAGTTTCCAACAGCTTTACAACCGATATCAGAAGTGTGTTGTAGCTAATGGTGATTACTTTGAAGGCCAGTAAAGGTATTTTGTTTGTAACGCTTGTTTCCTTTATTTTCTGAGACCATTCACCGAACTTTTCAGACACACCTTGTATATGTATAGCTAACCAATGTGGCGACGAAGTGCTTGGTATTAACATTGTGTTCTTATCTCTGTAGAATTGACTTGCATCCGAAAATCTTTGAATGAAGGAGCAGGAGTACTTGCTTTTATGAATGTTTCTATGTTCACTTGTTCATCGCACTCACTGTCTTCATTTACACTCTTCAATTCATTTTGATTATTTTCACTATTTCATCCAGTTTCTTCTTTTTTTTCTGAAATTATTTCTGTATGTACTTGTTCTATTATTCATTCATTTGTTGTTGACGATAATGATCATGCTACTCCTATTCTACTAGCCCTCTGTAACCTTCTTTCTAATCTAGATTGATTTTTTTCTGTGTTTTTATTATTACGGAAAGGAACTGCTGTGTACATGCTTCATTATACTGAATCATAAGAGAATATAAGTTTGGATAGATTAGTTTAATTTGAATGAAATATTAGCTTATCTGATAATATTCAGGGTGTTCGACAACAGGTGGGAGAAAATTTAAGGGGCGATTCTCGACGATAATATAAGACGAAAATGAAGAATAAAAAAATTACGATTTCGGCTTCGTTATTTAGTAATTAACAATTAAAAATCCGCCTAAAATGCGGCAACACGTCTAACAAAAGTGTACGTTGCGTACGTCATAGAGGCGCGCGACAGTCACGTATCAAGTGACAGATGCATGCATACCTTGGTTCTCATTTGAGGCCCCAGAGAGGTGAAAATGCTTAATAAATCGTTGGACGACATTGAACCTACCTATTCGTTAAAATCCACAAGGGCATTTCTAATATCCGACATATGGAATTATCGAGCAGAAGAGATCAATGCCCTTTCACTTTTAAATTGTTCTCGCACATATCCACAAATCCTTATCCTGCACTATAATTGTTCATAACACCGTACATAATACACTGGAACAAACCATAACATACCATAAAATGGTATCCATTGGGTTCATAAATGTTGAATAAAATCCTCACAAATGCAAGTATCCACAAAAACGCACATGCGTACTGGAATCGTTCATAGCTAATTCACGTTTGATGCACATCAATTTGACTTTCGCACACGAAAAATAAAATATCAGTGAAATTAATGTGAAGTATATCCACTTCAGAATCCGGCACATTTCTTTATTACAGTTTCCACTGTTCTTGGCATCCGCGTGATCAATTTTTCCATACTTTCTGTTGTCATATTATTCCATTCTCGTTCTAAAATATTCCATAAATGTGTTTTCAAAGTAGGGCAAAAGTTTCGTACCTGTCTGCCCAATTCATCCCATAATTTTTCTATATAGGGTTCAAATCTGGTGATTGGGTGGCCATTTCATAAGTTTTAATGAGTTATTACATTGAAGTTGATCCAAATAGTTTTTACATACTATAAAATTATATAATAAACATAATAAATATTATGTAGTTAATGCACACAGTTAAAGGTTCATAATCTACATATATTCTGTACGAAATACCAGAGTTTTATCAAAAACCAGAGGTGTCCTAAGACTTATGAGCGGGAGTTTACATGCTCGAATGTACAGGGGTTCTTGAAACGAGTTGTTCCTCATACTAGAAAATCGTATTGTTTACTGTATGTAAATCCAATGGTTGCTAATGAACCTGAAGGATTGATGTAACTTTAAAAAACAAATAAAAAGGTTATTAGCAGCCTAGATTCGATCTATTTTTCGACAGTTCCTTGTTAGACCGTTCCGACCCGAATTAAGCAATCCCCTGTTAGATCCACGGCGACCATGGAGCACAGACGAGCACCACTAACGGCACGGTGCTTTTAACAGAACGAATGCTCGCCCGTGTACGTATTTATACGGTCGATGTCGGTTGAATATGGGCTCGTATAGCGTCGCTATCGCGGCCAACGGCGTAATGGGCTTCATTCGACGGCCGGGCACGCTGTTTTAGGGACACGGTTAAGCATCGGTAATTATTTATCGGGACAACCGGAACGAGGCTCGTTCGAACGAGACCGTTCCACGGATTATCTACCTCGAATGGGGTGCGTGTCTCCTACGCGGTGTCGGAGGACGCTCTTAACTTCTGTCATTCTTTAGGGTTTCGTGGCCGTGTCCTAGTGATACCTCTTGTCCCCCCTGGCTGCGATGTTATGGCGATCGCCGTCGTTCCGCAGCGATTCCGCGAGAACTACGAGATTTAGCAACGAGGATCCTGAAGATTGAGGTAGTCAGACGTAATTGCCTTCAAGATATCGAGCCATTCACCACGACTGAATGATCGGAAAAGACCATTCCCAGTCGTCGTTGACGCTCATCAATGAATGAAGGATTAAAGATCTTTACGAGTCTTTTTAACGCTACATCTATGGAACACTAAATGCGACTAGTTTACAGTACTTTATAAAAATAGTAAGATCGCGTTTATTCAGGATTTCAACGATCTTGACTATACGTCCAATGGAATGAATTGAACAATTCCTCACTTTTCGTGTACTTTTGTGTAATTTTTGTATACTCCGGTACCTCGTGAATCCCGACCACACGGGTATCTCAAAGGTTCAATTAAAATCACTAGCTCTAGTATCGACAAACAGTTGAGAGTGTCGGTAGTGAACATGGACCTTTTTCTTTTCTTTTTCTTTGTTTCAGGACGGTGGGGAAATGCTTTTTGCGCACACCCCCCATCGATGGAATTTGGGGGGTAATGTGGGACGCGGCTCCCCTTAGATGGAATTTGGGGAAAACGTGGCTATATATATATATATATACCCCTACCCATACCCACTAAAACCCCACCACTTAAGGTTCACAAACCTTTTCCCTCTTCTGACTATCCGTGGAGAAAGAAGCACAGGGATCCACTATTCGTATTCGCTGCTATGCTTCTTTGAGGTATCCACGGTAACTCCACACATCGATAGTGAACATGGACCTAAAGGATGGTGCCTTAGAGTTCTGCGGGGTTGAAGCGAAAGACGGAAGGGGAGTCAACCTCTAAAACGTCCTTCAGCCATCTTGGTAGGCAAACCTGCTAGTGCCCTCTGGTTAAAAAATTATTGCTACACACCGAGCTAAAGATCTTAAACACAGGAAATTGTACTGCGTTGTATAATTTACCCATCTTACACTATATGTTTGCAACAAATGAGGAAATATTTAATGAACACAATTCAACAAATTTAAAGAATTACATTAATAAATGCAGAGGGGTTAAGCTTTAATTCTGAATACACAAAAAGAATAGTAGTATAATATAAGTGGCTGGGTAATAAAAAAATTAAAAACAAATCTACGATGTCAACAATGCATTGACAGTTTATACGCGTTTTTTTGTGAAAAAATTTGTTAAATTTTACATATTAGAATATAAGTTACATAACTTTATATATATGCGCAATATCGTTTTGCGCCATTTAAATATTCATAATTCATTTGTAAACATTATAGAACATAGTAATAATCACACAGACAACCGCCACTATATAACCATAGAATAAATCTAATTAAATGTATTACAGAGTATTATATTAATGTAAGAGTACATTATATTTGTAAAATCAAATCAGATATTATAACCAAAAGGCAATAAATTAGTTTTATTTTCTGGCAACTAAATATATTGTGTTTTTATGAATCCGATACATTACATTTCGTATCATTTATTATAACATTTAGAAAACAATTTAACGCGTAGAGACAAAGTCAGTTTATAATTTACAGATATAAAATGTAATGTAAGCGTGTAACTTTAAAATTTATCGCGGCATGACATAGGTGGCAGTACCAGGTTTGCCTACCAAGATGGTTCAAGGACGTTTTAGAGGTCGACTCCCCTTCCGTCTTTCGGTTCAACCCCCGCACCTATAAGTCCACGTTATACACCGTCCTTTAGGTCCATGGCGTGGTCCATGGCATAGTGAACGAGTCAAACTGAAAGAATATTTCCTAGGCAACGTACCCGACCAACAACGAAGGACACGCGTCTCCTCTTCGAACGAGTTATTAGCAACAATACAACTCGACCGCGGGAAAAATCGCGAGGCAATGGGTCCAGTCTTCGAAGAAGGCTGTTCGTTGTTCCCGAAAAGGAAATGGCAAATCACTTCTGAAGACCTAGCTTCAATTGTCGGACCATCGGAAAAGGAATGTCAGAAGCGTGTACGTACAGTGGAAAACTCAATTTAGTTTCTTGCATGACGTGCGTCGATAGCGTTTCTCGGGACATCGATTCCTTTTTCAAGCCCGGATTTTTTTGCACGGTTCTTCGGAGCAATCCGCGGACTCATTATTAAACGAACGCCGTTTATTTTTTGCCCGGAAACCGGTACGCGTCTCTATTATCGTTCTCGCCATCGCGAATTCGCAGGAAGCAGGTCCCCGCGCCGCGCGCCGGGTTTGAAGACGTACTCTTGCTCCTCTTTTTTCTCCGGCGGGATTTTAACGATCGTCCCGAGTGAAAATTAATGGTACACAAGAAGACACGGAATATTGAGCCGTCCTCGCCAGCGAAACGTTCCACATCGCCATATCGCGATAACGATTTTTCTAACCGATCGTCAACATCGCGACGGTACACGCGCCGCGCCGCGCCGTAGATCGACCGGTGAAAATTGGCGTTTACGCGGTCGCCGTGAACGGCTTAATTAAAATTGTTGCCGGTGTTATGATTAAATGCTCCTCAGTGGAAGATGAATCGTGCCAACGCGGCCCGGATATCTTTCGTTTTATTCCGCGCCGCAGATCGGAACCATCGACAGTGTAAATTATTGATGAGGTGCAGCACACCGCGCAATATTCTAAAATTAGAGAGGAACTGACGTTCGTTTGCAGGCCGAGTCTCGCTGAAATTCTTGTTTCAAGGGTTTCGCACAGATAAAGATAGGATTTATCTTCTTGTTGATTTGTTCGTCTAACATTAGGTTTACGGGACCTGTCGAAATGTCGGGTTCCAATATTTATAATTTACGATTATTGTACAGATGCAACTATGTGGAATTATTCAACAAATTTATTTCTTTAGGTATGTATTAGGTTGGTGTATATGAAATGTCGGATTTTGAAATAAATATTATTGCCAATTCCTGTAAGCTGCCGTTGTATGACTAGTTTCCATTCTAACAGCAAGTTTTGCTGTTACGCTTGAATTTGTTTCCACTAATCTTCTCAAAACACCGTTATTTACAGACGTTTTGGACCTTCCTCGCGACTCATTTTTTAGAGAAAAATCTCCAGAACGAAACTTTGCGGACCGACGCTGCACTTTCCTCTCGTTCACAGTGTTCTTCCCAAAAGCTTGATTGATATTACGAGTAGTTTTTGCAGCATTACTGCCAAGTTTATACTCATATAAAAAATTACACGAATATCAGAAGATCCATATTTAAAGAAAATTTAAAATAATTTCGAAAATTCACAATTGATATATTCACATGAAATAAAAATCCTACATTTCATGTGCACCAACCTAATATATTAATTTTAAAAATGGCTAAAAACTTGGATAGACGTATTCCTATAATTTCTATAAAATAATGTAAAATATTCACTTTTAGTACTCCGTAAATGTAGTGTTAAGTTTAAAATATCAAAATCGAAGTGAAGGACAAGAAAAATCGCGAAATATCGAGGACTCCCTTTATACAATTCTGACAAGTATACAGGGTGTCGCAAAAATGTTCAAGTTTCTTGAAAGGGGCGGGCGGTTCCTGAGGTTCCTGAGTTCCCTTCCTCCATGGTAACGACGGATGCTGGTGGGGGACACTGGACACTATGGTGGGGACGGTCTTGTCTCAATTGAGACAAAAATGTCCACCCCTGCCATATAGTATTCATAAAGTCAATTACTTGACAAAATAAAATCTTTGGGAAAGTCAGTGTTCAAGGCAGCGAATGTAGCGACTGTCTTTTCAAATGCGTACAGACCGAATGTTGTAAGATCTTTTTACACGGAGTTACAAGAGTTGAAAAATGGTGAATTTATATGTCATAATATTTTAATTTTATAAACTAGTGTACGTCTAACAGTGGAATTACCAGACAAAATGACTTGTCTCTGATTTCTCTATTACAATTATTGACATCATGGAAATGTTTTCAAGAGATAAGAGGGTGAAATTAGCAAGATTAATTTCTCAAACAGTATCACTTAATCAGGACATAAATCCCCAATAGCACGCAACAAAAAATGATTGGGAACTCCTGGGACTCGGAACACATTTTCACCTTGGTGACATATGGTTGCAGCAGTTTTACTATTGATAGCGAAGGATCTTAAAATAGTTACAGGCAACTACTGGAATTAGTGAAAGTTAATTTATTTAGGTGTTACGGGATCAACTATCTAAATTAACATGATAAAGTTACAGGTATGGGGTACGCTTTCCCTTGCTTCAGTTACATACTGTTATCAATTACGGGATTTTAGAAAATATTCAGTTTCTGACTCGAATGATATTAATCTTACAGGTTTGGTGCACACGAATTATGATTTCTCTAGATACTTCCCTTTCCTCGATCATTCCCTAGACCTTTTCTTACTTAGTTCCCTAGTCTTTTGTTTAGGTCATTTCTTCGTTTCTTCCCTATACTTTCTCCTATGCTCATCCTGTTTTCCCACCTTCATTATTTATCTTTTTTTCTCTCTATTTTGTACATCTTCTATATAATCCTTCTTTCCACTTTGCACCTTCTCTATACTATCTTACCCTTGTTTCTCTCCTTTTCTTTCAATCTTCTCCTCCCTTTCTCGTCCGTTGCCATTATTATCTTTTAGGTAATGTAACGAAAGGATCAAATCAAAAGGCTCTCGACAAAACTGCAGGATCATTGTGAGCGGTGCCCAAAAAAATTAATCAACATCAAGAGAAAGTGCAACCATCTTTAACCCTCCGAAGACCGTGCCGGAGTCATTTTTGACCCATCGCAGCGCGCTACTCAAGAGCGATGCCGCACACATCGATGAAATGTGACGTAGCCACTCATGGTAGGTATGCGGGACAGCACAGAGGCAAGAGGAATCTTTTCGCTGTGTATGTTGCGCGAATTATGCTGGGGAGCTCCAGCGATAGTAAATGTATTTGTGAATATACGTGTGGGGTCAAAATTGACCCTGCCACGGACCGCTGTGCCTCGGTACTCCGAGGAGAAAGTCAAAATTAATTATTATTACGAGCTAATTAAATTCACTTTAACATCGATAAAAAACGAAATAAGTTTATTCTAACAGAGTTACAGCGATGAGATACTTAAAGATAGCTAGCCTTACAGGAGATCGTGTCACTTGAATAATTCGGTGTCTTCTTACGGCCTCTAGGATATATTGTGGCCGGTGTAAGAAACAGAAGGCCACCGACAGCATCTCGTCGGTGCAGAAGGCCACAAGTCCCAGGTAAGGTAGAGTGACACAGTTACCGACGAAATCATGATTTTACGCGTACCAAGTATTTGTCCTTATACGAGCATATTTTTCACTGGCCAGGGGCACCGACGAGATACTGTTAAAGACTGCCAGCCCCCGTGTTATTCCGCAGGATGGTAAGTGGGCGAAATGGGCGGGGAGATAACGGTGGAAATTACAGTGATCTGAAAGACCACATCGCTAAAAGTTCCACCACCGACGAGATACAGTTGGTGGTTCAGCGCTCTCTACCTAAATAGATCATTTGTTCGTGAACCACGTAAAACTGCGTCAGTGGCGTAGGTAAATAGATTTAGTACCGCAAGTAATAAATAAATGTAGACTGCTGACATTACCCATTCTGTAATTCTTAGAAAAAAAATTACTTTTTATTGTATAATTTCATTACGCACTCTTATTGTTTTCGTATTTCCCTTATTGTTCACCATTGTAATTATTGTTTTATAATCGACAGTGTATAGATGTAGGAAAAATGAAAGTAATTACCACGTAATATTCTAAAAAGGTATTGGAATTTAAAATTAATTTGAAAATTATTGCGATATTTATAAAACAATGATTCGTAAACGAAAAATATTCTGTAATAATCGTTATTTATTGTTATTTATAATTCAAACAATATTTAAATAAATACATTTTAATAATTTGTTTCTATATTCATTATTGAAATTATTATTTCAATTCCAATGTATTGTTAAAATAATTGTTTAAATAAATAAATTTTTATAATGTATAGAAATGTGTTTCTATATTCATTATTTTAATTAGTATTTCAATAACAATTTATTGTTGAAATAATTGTTTAATAAATCCCGGGATTTATTAAATAACGAATAACGATTTTATTCGCCGAGAATTAATCGTTATTCACAAATAAATCCCGGGATTTTTATTCGTTATTCGTTATTCTAAATGACGGCAGCGAATAAAGACCGAGAATAAGCGCAGCCGTAACGGCGGCACGGCACAAGCCGGCAGCCTTTATGGATAGGAACCGACGCCGACACTCGAGGCCCTGAGGCCAGAGTTGGGCGTTATTCGAATGAAATTTTATTGAATTTTTATTCGAATAACCCAGCGAATAAAAATTTATTTGAATAGCCCGGCGAATAAAAATTTATTCGTAAAGCCCAGCGAATAAAAATTTATTCGAATAGGCCAGCAAGCGAATAAAAGGAATCGAATGACATCGCGTCATCGACAGCGACTCGACTCGACACTCGACACGCATCAGCGATGTGTGTGTATATGAATAACTAATTACGTTCTGCATTCAATGGTGCCCTTGCGGCTTGTGAACGGTCGATGATCCTTATTTTAGAGAAATTTTTGATCATCTAAAGATTGCAAAAATTATTTTAAAATACATAAATAATTATTAATATTTTTACAAACTGAATATATTACAAATTACGAATTAAGCGTCATAAGCAGAAGAAATTTAAGTCGTCATATCGAAAATTTATTTAGAACTAATATAGCCGAAATAAAAAATATTTTAAAGGATGTGCAGTTTGTCTGTACCACGGTGGAATATTTGTCACTGGCTTTGGCTTGCCGAAAATTTGGAGATAATAATTATATAATTGTGTAATAATGTACATTATGTTAGAATCGATAAAATTATTAACAACATTGTATTAATATATCGATACCCATTGTTACGATAGAGTGGCAAAATTATAACAAATACACATATTTTTTGAAGGCGCGCAGTGGCTCAAGTGGTAAGGCTCACGAACACTGTGATCCCGGGTTCGAATCCCGTCGGCACCTCTGAAAATGCTTTTCATTAGAAAAAGGTTTTCATGTGATATCTAAACTGTGGTGTAGTGATGGGCACCATCGACTAAAACTATCGACTAAATCGATAGTAGCCAACTACTATTTTCAGTCGACTGATTTTTTAAACTATCGACTAAATTCAGTTAACTGAATCAGTCGCTACTATCGAGCTATTGGTTGAATTTTAACGGTGTTTTGTATAGAGTTTATAAGATTTACTATCAAATAGATTCACTCATTAGCGATATCGAATAATTCGTTCAATAAGCATGTGTATGTAGCATAAATAACAATTATTAAATAAAATTATTATTAAATTATTATTAAACAATTATTATAAAATATTAATCATAACCTAAAGAAAAAATAGTATTTTATAATTATATCTATCGATATTAGATATTTTTTTAAAAAGTTCATTAACACTTTGCCTTTATATTGCATTATTATTAAAGGATAAATGATAATTTATATAAAATATAAGTTTAGGATAGAGATAAGAAAAATATAATTATAAGGAATATGGAAATGAAAGAAGAAAAGAGAAAAATGTAACACCGTAAGGCATATATTTGAGAATAAAGATACTACTACTAATAATTTATACATTTTTTAATTATTGTTTATATTTATTTATTATTTATAATTAGACTTATAGAGAGGAGACCTATACGTAGGCATAGACTATAGCCCGTAATCTAGACGTAACCGAAAACGAAATTTCAGTCGACTAAAAACTATCGACTATTCGATATATGTATATATATATTGCGGCTACTATATCGATTTAGTCGATAGTTTTAGTCGATGGTGCCCATCACTACTGTGGGCAAAAGAATTGTGCGCCATCTCGTTGTGCGCAATTGTCCGTGCGTCAAAGAAGGCCTCTCGGTAGTCTCTGGTCACAGCCTAGTCTATGGTTTGCTATGGTTGTAACGTCATGTAGTTCACTAACTGACCGTTTCATTTTGATAGAGTCCGCTGTCGTACCAGGGCATTTTCTACAGAGTCGGTAATTTTGAACCGTAGACAGAAAAATGCATTGTATGCAAGGTCTGTACTAATTTTAAGTCTGTGGTTTCAAATAATGACTACTTACATCTACAACGACTACTATTTTAAAAAATATGTGTATATCCAATTACATCCTTTAATTATGATTATAGGAAAAAGGTTCCAAGAGTATAATTTAATTAGTTCTGTAACGGGCACATCGTCGAACGAAATGTTTTTAATAGTCGAACTTTTTTCGTCATATTGTTACAAAAAAGAAAATATTTTTCAGTAGAATGTAGAATTACAATATTCGATACGAGCTTGACATTCAAATTCTTTTAGAGTTGGGCATCTGCCATCAAATCGAAATTGAACATAACATGCATCCACAATGACGATGCAGATGCCTCAGCGGTGCAGTTTGTCGCTAATAAGCTTCGGGTACACATATCTACGCTTGTGTTGAGAGGAATATTGTTTATGAGTGTCATGTGTTAATGTAATTAGTTGTAGAATACATTTTGAAAATTGTGACTATATATATGGACAATCAGTAAAACAATACACTCGTTCATAATATAACACTGTTCAATGTTTAGTGAGATTGCTTCACAAATACTGCCACCGATATTCATACTCCATGTCTACAACTTAATGAAAATACTGTAAGACGATGTTTAAATTGTTGATTTTATTTTTCTATCAATAACATCCTTTTTTATACTTTGAAACTTATACGTATCAAAATTAGTTGAGGTATCGAGTGCATTTTATAAAATTTCATTCCACCAACGAGTGCATGCGTATATTTCGAAAATTATTTAATAAAATATTAATAATCTGTGTTTATGTTACTGTGTAATTGTATTATCATTGTAACAGTATCTAAATTTATAATGCGTAGATATACTGTAGTGCCAACAATACGATTTTAATTTTGTTCTTCTTCAGTACCATTATCAAACGTGAAATTTGAACTATTTTTTATTTTATCATTAGAATCCATTATGGAATGCTTCATGAAATTAACATAAAAATGAATGTAGAATTCTTCTTATTAAAGTTTCCTAGTGATACGAATTTGAAACTATTATTTCATTGTATACGATTGGATAGAGGTTTTATTTTTAACATATATATTTAAATAGGCTGCAAAGTAGCATGAACTGCTTTTAGTTAGTTTGTGCTGACTTAAACTATGTATAACATTAGATTAAAACTTGAACGGAAGTATTTCATAGCTCGGCCAATGTCGCATGTTTGTTTCTAACATATTTTTAGACTGCTCCCTCGGAGAGCATCCCGTGGCCATCAGACAATCTGTTAGACTTAGACAATGATGACGCTTTGCGCACGTGTCATTAACAGCAGAGTAGGCGCGACGATTGCAGACACATGCAGTGTGATATGCACTTATTTCGTATATAAGCTTATTCAAAGTTGCAATAAGATCTGCCAAATTGACTAGATTTGAGAAATTTGTTACATCTATATAATTTTGGAAACTTAGAAATTTTATATATACAGGGTGTACCCGATAAAATGTTACAAAGCTGTTTTCTCGGAATCTATAATGAAGATATCGAATAAATTTTTTTTAAATTAAATGGTTAAGGAGGGCTAATATACTTTAGTATATTGCGATACCTCTCATTAAACCCAATATGTAATATTTACTTAACGTATTTTTTTATTGCGCATAGTTACAGTGTTATAGTGAACAATTTGTTGTGAATTGAAACGTTGAAGAAACGGAAAGAAACGAAAAATAACATGTATATATTATCACATACTACATTTTATTAAATGTTCAAAATGATGTCATTAGAATTCTAAGCACTTTAATTTGTAAGTCATCTTTCATCGTCCTCGCATTATCAAGTTGTATGTTATGCATACATAGCAATTTCAATTGTTCGCTATAATATACTGTATACAATAAAAAAACACACATAATTTTGTATCACAATAATAAAAATAATAAAATTGGGGGCCCCCCTTTCCCCCCCCCCCCCCCCCCAAAATTTAATACATACTAAAATATTAGCCCTTCTTAACCATTTAATTAAAAAGAAATTAATTCGATATCTTCATTAGATCCCGACAAAACAGCTTGTAACATTTTATCCTGTACACCCTATATAATTCGAAATTTTGTAGAAATGACCTCTGTAATGTTCGCGCCAATGTTCAGTATTAGCGCATTCACGCTTATGCTGCAGCTGCAGTTTACGTTTGCAGACGTATTCGTAGCTATTTATAGTCACAATTACTTTGATTAATTAAGCATGTATAAACTGAATAAGCATTCCTGCGAACAAAATAATATTTCTACTTGTTGCTGCGGAAACATTATCAGTGTTTTCCTTTTAATTAATACCAGACTGCGGAAGTTTATGCAATTTGCAATTTTTCGAGACGATTTTCAAGAAGGTGGAACCAAATAAAATATTATTTTCAATGGTAGTAGCCTTTGCAGATCTGAAATATATCAAAATGTGACGAATAATGTTTTGATCTGAAGCCATAAATGCATAAAGATCCACAGTCTAATTATTACAAAAATATATGGAATCTTCTAAACACATATTTTTTTAGGTTCGATTTTTCGTCGATCCCACAAGATCGAATACGAACGAGATTTTACAGTTGCAGCAAGTGCATGATTTGAGAGATATATATTTTGCATGAATACTTGTTGAGGATTTTTATACTCCGCAAATACGGATAATTCTTGAATAACTAATTTTTGTTTTAGATAATCGTGAACATGCAGTAAAGTACGCTTAAAAAATACACATATTACGATAATTGATCTGTATCGTAAATTATATATAAAGAAATAATGTGTAAATGTAAATTTACGTAATCGATATTAACGTGTTAATTAACAACTATACAGCTCAACACTTCGATCGAGTGTTAGAAACCTCCAATAAATTGTATGTTTACTCAGACGGTAGTTATTTCAATGTCTAAAGTTATATTTAACGGCGATGCATTTTGGCGTAAGTCCCAAGACTAGTCGACATTATTTATGGTGCATAGCCCGAAAACTATGAAGCCGACACTTCCCAACGGCAACCATCACTAATCTAGAAATCGTTTTATTTTGCTAGTTTTGACTCAAGTAGATGCGTATGTCAAGGTTTTATTTAACTCTTTACACTCCTTTGTCGAGTGTGACTCGACATCAGAGAAAGAAAAATGGTTCTTCCTTTATTTATTTAATTTCTTATTTTTTAGTTAAAAACAAATATAAGTTCCACAAATATATAAATTACAAGAAAGTTTGAGAGCTATATTTAATATAATTAGTAAGCAAAATTGTTTAAAATAAGTATAGCAGTCAAGGAACTGTCCTTGGAAGTAAATTTCAAATGAAACATTTAAAATAGTAGGGATGAGTTGTTGGCAGCAAAATTGGAAAATAATTCGGAGTGCAAAGGGTTAATATACAAAAACCCAATATTTCTTAGTACTTTCGAAACTTCTAACAAAATGTTCACATATTTTGAAGAAATTAAGTTTAACTGTACTTATTTACAGAGGCATACAATGGATTTCAAACTAGTGTGCTCTTTCTTGACCAACACAGTCTGGATGAACTGTTTAAATTGTTGGTATTAATTTAATAGAATATTTTATTGCATTGCATTTTGGTTTCACTGTGCTTGAGGTATTATCGTATTATGTAATGGTATCTGCATGTATTATATACATTCACCATGTAATTATACCACTATTTTACGAAATTGTTCAACTGTATTATTAGGGCCCAAGAGAAAAGTTTACATTAACAATGAAAAGAAGGAAATTGTTATTCTTACGACAAAGTTATTTTGTTTTGGATTAAACATTCATTAAAAAAATGTATAAGTATTAAATGAAGAAAGGATGACAGTGACGTATCAATATCAAGTTGCCAATTCCACGAGGGGCGGATTCACCAGGCTCCTTTTCATGTGGAGAGGTTCCCTTTATAAACTGATCTACAGGGAACTTCTATTGTTTCTACTAAGTTTTGCTACACTTTCTGTCATTTATCGACATCTGCTTAGTGCCTCGCAAAAGAGGTTTGTATTTCAACAATTGAATTGGTGTCTGGCGCAATGGATGTGAGATTTTCTTAAGGTCTATTAGTTTTTATTGTTCTCCCATCAAATCTTGCTCTCCTATAAAATTTGCATAAATTTAATGAAGTTAAATTAATCGGGAGATGAAAGCTAATAGATCTTAAAGAAATCTCATATCCAACGTTGTCCTAGCCACCAATTCAATTGTAATCTTCTTGCCAGACAAATCAAGAGATAACACAGTTAACCAATCAAATTTTCTTTCAGAGACTTTGAGCAAATCGTTATTTATTGTGACAAATTTATTAATTTAATTCCATTAAGTTTTGTTCTTGGGTTCTATGTTTCTTATGTGGCTCAGAGGTGGTGGGAACAGTACCAGGCTATACCTTGGCCAGATAAGTGAGTTGCAATGATAAATAGAGGATCTTTATGCATTTATGACAAATATGAGTAAGTGTAATTTAAAACAGTAAAAACATTAGAAGAATTTAAACATATTGTTATATTATTTTCAATCTATTAAACATATTAAGAATGAAAATAATTTTCTATTTCACTCGAGTTTGTTGCGATTCAGGTAGACAATTTTTATTTTGCATAAAGATCCGCTGTCTAATGATAAATATAAATGTCCAATGAATTACAAACATATTTCATACTAATTAATGTGTTCTTTCAGGGCGATGCATTCAATTGCATTATATGTTACGGGAAACGATGAGTATGCTCGTATGCTTCGAAGAGCACTAATGCGATATTTAAATCTTTCCTTAATACTCGTTTTAAGATCAATCAGTTCTGCAGTGAAAAAGCGATTTCCAACACTTGAACACGTTGTCGATTCCGGTAAAATATTGAAACTAATGAAGTAAAAACTTACATATATTATAAAACAGGTTTTTTTCTAACATAAGCGTACTAATTTTTTAACCCATAGCACGTATTGAAGCAACAGTGCATTTATATATTTGTTTTGAATTGAAGAAAATTAGAGCGATGCGACAGAAACCTATGATAGATTGGTGGAATCCATGATAAGAAATCTCAACAATAAAGATGATCATTGTCATCGAGTCCCAATAAAAAATTCATTTTAATCAAGATGCACACTCTTCTTGATTACATCTTTAAAAACTCTGCGTATTGGGTATATTTCACAATCTTTTTTTAGTATTTTTTATGAATTTTATATGCTTTGAAAAATACATAAAAATATATGTTGCAAAATTTACAGATAAAATACAATGCTCTATAAATTAGCGAACGTTAAAATAATCAGAATTCAAGTTTTTCGATAGAAATAACTTAATTAACAGATGAAATAGTTGATTAATAATTTTCTAATACTATTGAATTAACAACTAGTTACAAAATACAAACGGTATGAAATTTATCTTCATCACATAAAGTTCAAAATCAATAATGTGATCGCTAATATTAGTTTGTACATTGCAGGATTTATGACATCGTTAGAATTGGAATTGTTTCTTGCAGTACCAAGTCTGGAGTTCAATACTTATTGGATTCCTTGCACATGGTTCATTAATCTTTTAAAAGAAGCACGTGTAAATCGAAGAATTTCCGACGCTCAAGGATTAAAATTAATTATGGAGGTACTGTATTATTTAGAAACACATCAAAACAGCATTATCTAATGCTGTATGATGAAAAATTAAAATTCTTAAATTAACATTGAATGATTATAGGAATTTAATGAATTTCGTACGAAATGTGGACTCCTATGGAGTTACGATTGGATATCTATTCCATTAGTTTATACGCAAGTAGTGACATTGGCAACGTATAGTTTCTTTGGTGTTGCATTGATAGCTCGGCAATACATCGACAGTAAAGACAAACAATTTCAACTAGAAATCGACATTTACGTACCAGTTTTCACGATTCTACAATTCTTCTTCTTCATGGGATTATTAAAGGTATCTCCTTCTTCAGTGAATGCACAGAACAAACAAAATTGTATATATGCATACTATTTACAAGATTGAATTTCTTTCAGGTAGCTGAACAATTAATTAATCCATTTGGAGATGATGACGAAGACTTTGAGTTGAACTGGATTATCGATCGTCATACAAAAGTAATAATAAATTTTTCTTCACTTTTTAAATCATCCTAAAACTATTGAAATTTTCTAATATTTGCATCTGTTATAGGTGTCGTATCTTGGAGTGGATACTCTCATGAATCGATGTCCACCATTAGTCAAAGATATTTACTTCGATGCTGAAAATCTAACTCTGCCATATACTGAAGCAGCGGCTGCTTACAAAAAGAAAACATACCGTGGCAGTGTTGCAAACATGACGTTAGTATTTGTAATCATTTCTACAAGGAACATTTTAGTAGAGTGTAAAACTCGTAAAAATATTTGTCAAATATTCTTTTATATTGGCCACTTTCTACGTTGAAAAATTAAAAAGAGCACTCAAATTTTTGATTCAAAAATCTGTTAGAACTTATTCAAAATATAAAGATATTTCACATTAAATGTGACAGATATGCTGTAATTTATATTTTACAAATGCTACATTTATATGTATATGTGTAACTTATATTTACAGAGTTCCAGAAGAAAAACAAACAATGTTTTTACCAGATGTTTTAGAAGAAGATGAGGAAGAAACGAAATCATTAAAACAATCATTATACACGTCAAATATGAGTCTAGCTACTCATAATAATGATAGTCCAGTGTGCCAAAGACGGTAAACTTAAATAAAACAACTTTTGAATGTTATAGAAGTAAACTGCACGACGAAGCCTCACTAAGTTAGATTCGTTTGCTTCAGCCAGATCAGCTTGGACCCTAACACACCTACGAGGACTGATCACAGTTATCCTGAAACAGTTTTACAATTCGATATTCAGGAACCGTTGCCACAGATCGACCAAACAGAGCATCAATCAAAAGTTATGACAGAAGCTGTGAAAAAATTCTCGAAATTGGCGAAACATTCGTCATTGCGAGTCGATCCGAATCGAAAACCATTTTTTTCAGCAACAAAAAGTCCAAAAATCGTTCTACAGTCTTCACCAAGTGCGTCCAACTTATCACAGCCTACAAGACAAATCATAGATACACCTGCAGTATACACTGGTGACCCTAATCCATGGAGAGAATATGGTCCAAAGGTCTTTAATCTGCCTATGTTCGAAACATCAACTCCGGATCAATCTCCAGAAGTGGAAAAACATGACAACCCTGTAACATTTTTTGACAATTTGGTAGTCAGTACAGAAGATAGTACCCACCCAGCTACAAGTCAAAGTCGGTGTCATTCTGTACACCATTTACAACTTCCAGAAACAGACTTATCTACATTAGATAAATCAATGTTGAAGACTAAAAGTCCAAGACATATTGTGAGAAGACATAGATCTATGGAAGCCCCCACAAGGCAAGGTATTCAATGGAAACGAATGATGAGAATGCTACAAAAAGGAACAGCTGATGATATACCACCTGTCGAAGCGATAATGCTTCAAACAAAGAGCTCTCCGAATTTAAAACATTTAGATGACAATAAAAGAGAGTGAGTCTAACAATTTGAAATACATAAATGTGATGCTATTTTGGGAGTCATATTCATGTACCGAAAAAGAGAATGTATACTACTTTTTGTTATCTAGTAAAGATGTAAATTCACGAATGCTTTCAACATTGATCAAGTTACATACTTTCATATTACTAAAAGTAAATAATTGTGCGATTAGAAAACTAGATTAACATCTAATATATGTATAAAAACAAATTTAAAAAACCATATTATATTCACAATGAGCGATTCATTTGTTTACTTACCTATTTCAATAGTTACCTTAAGTTATTCAATTTTCATTTGCATTATTTGTTTTATCACTCCTTAAAGTTAAGGTATAAAACAGATTAATATCTCTAAAAAAGACATTCTTTAATCAATTTTCCGCACACGTTATTATCTTACATATTTGGATAGATTGTGTAGTAGGGGTTCTTAAATTGTTTTGAATTAATTGCATAAACATTTGGATCGTCCATTGCAAATGGTTGAATAATATTTGCCCCCAAATTTTTCTGATTGTGCACATTCGCGATCATATACTGTGGAGTAGGAGTAACTTGTCCAACGGTAGCATCTTCCATCAGCTTTCTCTGCGAATAGATCAAAACTTGCGACACATTTACATCCTGTTGAGGCACAGAATTTTCCACAGAAACTGCAAATCCGGTATTGGATAGCTGCTGCGCCTTACACTTTTTTCTATGCGCGTACAGTGATCCAGCATTGTTATATCTCTTCGTACAAATTTTGCACGCATAAGGTCTTTGACCAGTATGCGTATACGTGTGTTCGTTCAACGAGGTCAGTCTTCTAAATGATTTTGTACAAATTTGACAATGATATTTTGCTTCTCCCGTGTGCACTGTTATGTGTCGTGCCAACGTGTTGGCACGTGCGAAAGCTCTACTACAATACTGACAAATATAAGGTTTCTCTCCGCTATGCGTTCGCAGATGTAATTGTAAGTAAGTGCTTTTTGTAAAAGCCCTACTGCATACATTACAAACATACGGTTTGACCCCCGTATGCGTACGCATATGTGCAACAAGCGAACCACTTTGTGCGAAACACTTACTGCAAACTTCACAGAGGAACCTTTTTTGAGTTTCTTTAACACGTGTATGACGTTCCATATGATTTGTTAGAGATTGAGCCTGTGCAAAGGATTTAGGGCACATTGCACATTTATGCGGTCGATTGTGACGGTCCTAAAATATTTTTATTCTTTAGAGAGTAGTTATTTTTACATAAAGCATAAGAATTCTCTATTTTAAACTTTATATATTATAAAAATTGTATATCTTAAAAAGAAGTCACTTACTTTCTTTCTACCTTCTAAATAATTTCCCTTATTTATACTGTCTGAATCATCTTTATCATCTAAATCGGAACTATAGAATATTTCAGCCTTATGTTTTGATTGTTCATGATCTTTTAATTTGTCCACCCTTGAAAATCCTTTACCACAAGTTCCGCAAGTGTACTTCAATCCGCTATGCGTAGAAAGGTGCCTCTTCAGATTTCTCTTTGTTGCAAATAACTTTCCACACTGAGTACACTGTAGACTTTCGGCAGGAATGTTTTCATCCTCCTCGTCTTCTTCATCTTCTTCCTCTTCATTTTCTTCTTCTTCCTCAACGTTATCTACCGACTTTTCCTTTTCTGGACACTGGTCGGTCTCATCTACTTCTTCCGATTTATATTCTGGGTGATTTTTAACATGAGTTATAAAAGATTTTTGATAAGTAAATTGTTTTGAACACACATTACAAGTAAATTTTAAGTTCTTTCGTTGTTCTTTTAAGGAATCATCATTCTTTTGCACTCTTATTCTCTTATCCTAAAATATAAAAAATTAGTGCTGCTAAGTTATTAAGTATTAAAACAAGTATAGTAAAGACAACACAGAATAATAAAATGCAGTACTCTCGCCCAATAGTTCGCCTCCTGTTTCATCGCGTTCGAACGGTCCCCCCACCACCGAGCAAGCATATTCGCGTTCGTATTTCGAAAGCAACTCTCCTAATACATAGCTCGTTCAATACATACCAAAAATGATACATATCTTTTATTATGGTATATACGTATTTTATTCAAATTATCAAGTAATTACATATTTAAAATACGGTAAGATATTGATATAAAATTGATGTCATCATTTTCTTTATTACATATTCACAAACAAGTATCGAACGATTAACGAAAATGACCACGATTACGCACGAGAGAGCTTCGCGAACTATTCGAAGAGACAACTAATGGGTAAGGATTGTTTGTCGTTTGTTTCGTTTTCCACGTATCGAGAGGAATTGGTAGGGGTATTTCATGTGAAAATATTCCCCTATGGCCCTGTATACCTAACTATTGTGTGTGCAAGAGAGTGCTGTATAAATTTATATGTACTTACTTGAATATTATTAATTCTCTTGTCTTGTGTATTTACTTCTTCCCTCTCTTGTTTACAACTAACCCTTGTTTCATCGATATCTTCCTTCTTATGACAAACTGCAACATGATTCTTCACTTTCGCTAGAGTGGAATACTGTTTATCACATATGTAACATACATATCGTAATTTAGTCTTTTTTTTATGCACCATGACATGCCTCTGTAAGGCCACTTTTGTGTGGAAGGATTTAATACATTGTGTACATCGTACTCTAGTTGTGCGTGATATAAGAGGCTTTTCTTCGTCGTCCTGTGTACTATCTGTTTTGAATGGTTCGTCCAACATTCGTTGATCTTCCGATACCTCCACATTATTTACATCAACTTTGAAAGAATTATTTTTACCTTGTTCCACTTGTTGTCCATGAAACAATTGTAATTCTTCTTGTTTCACTATAATAACTCGTTCTACAGAATTATTTACTTCATTGTGCCCCTTATTTTCATCGTATAGAGATAATTCTTGTTTAACCGAATTGTCTTGTTCCAACGGATCCTCTAAAAGAGTTTTATAATCGTTTCCATCTTCGGAGCTTCTCTTCTCTCTCGCGTCGCATAATTGACTTTGTGTTTCTCTGTCGTAGCAAAATAAGTTTCTTTCTGTGTTCAAGCAAAAAGAAGTATCGTCTTTTGTGAAGCAAAAGTTGTCAGGACAAAAGTTTGTAGGACATTCTTCCTGCTTTTCTGTATTCTCCTTTTCAGAAGATATTACACTAGATATCACATCAGCGATTATTGCTGTAACTATACTGGCACTGCTACCTGAGTTATTGGAAGAAGCTTTTAATTTCAGAATTTGACGGAGTTTCTCGTCTGTAGTTTGTATTTGACACTTAAAATCATAAGATTCGTCCAAACGTTGATTACAAGGCAAACAAATCACTGGTGGCAGACCGTCTCCTTCTTCTACCTAAAAAAGAAGATATTTCTTATTGTAATAATAATAATAATAATTGAAAATTCGTTTATTATTATATATTTTATATCACAATTATTAAAGACAACTACCTCAGTGTAACTAATTAAATTTTTACCTAAACATATATGATGAATATTGTAACGATACAAGTAGTAAATACAATCAAATTATTCCATAAAAGACTTAATATATATTACACTCGGACTTGTAAATACGAATAGTATACAAATTCTGAAAGTTTCTACTATAAATTAACCCTTTGCACTCCTTCGTCGAGTATGATTCGACATCGGAGAAAGGAAAATGTAAATGAAACATCTTTCTATTTGTATTTGGTTCTTCCTATATTTATTTAAGTTGTATTTTTTAATTAAAAACAAATATAAGTTCCACAAATATAAATTACAAGAAAGTTTGAGAGCTATATTTAATATAATTAGTAAGCAAAATTGTTTAAAATAAGTATAGCAGTCAAGGAACTGTCCTTGGAAGTAAATTTCAAATGAAACATTTAAAATAGTAGGGATAAGTTGTTGGCAGCAAAATTGGAAAATAATTCGGAGTGCAAAGGGTTAATATTTACAACACCCAATAAATAATAGAAAGTTTGAAAACAGAAGTTTGCTTACAGCATATTATATGAATAATTATTTCGTAATAAAACAGTTGAAGGAATACAGTGAATTCTACTTCGAAAACACAGTGGTTTTTAAATAGCATCTGCTCAAAATTTCAAATATAGTTGCTATATCCATTCTTGTTAGCTTCAGTCATTTGGAGTATATAATGCAAATTACATCGATCCTAAAAACTTATTCAATAATCAATAGAATCTACAATATCGGAAACATTAAAAAATGTATAAATAAAGAGATCGAAGTTAAAAAAATCTTGTTTTCGTATTGTTATTATGATAAAAAGAGTGGCGAACTAACCTGTACGGAAGCAACAGCCATAAGTTTACGAGGAATAGCATCTCCATTTCGAAATAGTTCACAAATTTCAACGGCCTGTTTTAAACAAATTCGACACTTATCTTCGTAGATCTTCCCATACGTATCAATTAGCTGATACTTTTTCGAAATTTCCATTTTAATGCATTTGGAAGTCAAGCTAAAGACTCGAACTCCCCTCCACGGAAGCCGAGGATGTTTTTGACATTTTTTATGTTGAATCGACTTATAATTATGTGTTATAAACCGTAGATGTAAAATTCTGTTATAAAACCCTTTGATAATCCATTAATCTTTAGTATCTAAAGATCGAATCGTTAGAACAAATAATATTTTTATCATAAAATAGAAAGACTAATTTAAGGTAGGAAATAAACTGAGTATGTATGCTAGTTGGTTTGAATAGTTAGTGCGAATCAGTTAGTAAACTCTGAGTTATTTCAAAATAGTGCTTAAATTATTGTCATGCGTTATAATATTATGCATATATATATATATTCATGTTACAATGAATTGCTCTTAATTTAAATATTTTAAAGGACAATGAAAGAAAGCTATTCGTTGATGCAAGGATTAGAGAAACGTTCTTTTCTTTCGTTATCAACTACAAATACGTTTCACCTACAACTTTTTGTGCAGTGATCTTAATTTTTTATACTATGGAATCAGTTATGTGAATAACGTATAATAAGGGAATTAAGGTAAACAAATATATCACATTATATAACTTCAAATACTCCTTATTTTTTATTGTTCGAATTTATTACTCAGTGCAGTTAATGTTACAGTAGATTTTGAATATAGACATGTTTCAACAAAACGTATGCATACAAGTGTAGGCTGTACACGTATCACAGAGTAAATACAGTTGCATTTATTTAAGGAATTTTTCGATTACAATTTTAATGCTCCTGTAATACGGGCGAAGTTCAAATTAAAACCATAATTTTAACTTTTAATTAACACATACTTAGTACAATGTCAATAATTGAACACTCGACAAAGGAATGGAATTATATATATGTACATTTAGTATGTCGTCTCTACGCAGAATATGATTTAAACAAGCAAAAATTGGTTAACTTAAAAAATTGTATTATCGCTAATAGTTAACGAAGAACGCAAATGTAATAATGATTACAAGCAGCTTTGTCTGTCAAACGCAGAATGACTTTCGGAAAAAATAGTTGCATTAATTTTCATTACATTAAATTAAACTAATGCACGTCGATGTGTGCCGCGTATATTTTTAAATAATGATAATGCTATCGCGTTGTACAGTCGTATCTAACGCGCATGCGCACGTAATTTAAACATAAATATTCTTCACCGACTATACACATGGTTTTTTTTAAAATGATATTTAGTCATAAAATATATATTTAATAAAAAATGTAAAGCATTTCTCTTTTGAAATTATGAGATAGAAATTCAACCGCAAATTAAATTTCTAAAATATAATGTGCACATATTTGACTATATATGCACATATGTAATATGGACGTTCGAAGTTGAAATAATTATCTGGAAGCGTTGCGAAATTGTAACTTTTCGTTAAGTAAATATTTTAATCGAAATTATTACTAACCATATCTCTTATAGAATGTAGCGTGTAAACGATAAACAGGTTGACAGGTTGATGAAAATCTCATTTATCCTTTATATGCATTTCACACACATTCACTCGGAAACCTAGATCGAAAATTAAAGGTATGCCCACAACGAGCAACTTTTAGTTGAGGTTGCATGTGTGTTGTCAAAAAGTCGCTGTTTTTACCGAATATATAAGAAGAGGAAGTAAAGACAACAAGAGACAACAGAAAGTCCCTCCATGTTGCTTCGGTGTGGACATAGCTTAAGAGTTAACGTATAACGATAAATCAGGAGACTGCGGATGTTCTGGCAAAATTATACTCTTATTAATGAATTGAAAAATATAAATCGATAGAACTTTACATTTTCTATTAGTGAATTTAGCAAAATATTTTTAATTTATTGAATTCTTAGGTTTTTATCGATTATAAATACATAAATAGATCCGCAGTCTATAACCATAATTAATTCTACTTTCATAAGAATGTAATTATAACATATTGGACTTAGACGATCTAGTACCGATACTTGTGGTATCTTTGTATCACGCAATATAATGTGTAATCCCATAAATTAAGATTAGCATGCATGTCTACAGAGTGTGCAAATTATTAAATTTAATGTAATCTTGTCATTAAAAATATTTATAATTAAATGAATTCGGTTACCTATATCTATATAAATGTGCCTTTTCTTTATTTTTTTATAAACGATTATGTTCTCACAAGTCAGTTGTCCTTTCACATAGATTGTAATATACAGAGTGTCCCAAATATCTTGTATTTCCTTGAAAGAGGTGATTTCTGAGGACAGTTGAAGTAACGTTTTCTTTTCCTTTGTAAAAGAATCATTAACGAAAATCACGGACCAATCAGAACTCCGCTACTGCGGACGGATTCCGACGCGGCGAGAGATCCTGCTAAACGTGACGTTGGCATTGGCCGAGCTGAAACTCGTCCGTCGTAGCTGCGTTCTGATTGGCCCGTGTTCGTTAATAACTCCTCAACAAAGCCGCAGAGAAGATTTTCGCAAAAGAAAAAGTTACTTCAAATGACATCAGAAATCACTTCTTTCAAGGAAACACAACATTTTTGGGACACCATGTACATTGTATTTTCATATGGCTTTCCTGTTATGGCATAATCCACTTATTTGCATTATTCGGTATTCTTTTTACATTTAATCTGAACATATACTGTTGCACTTGATTCAAGATTTATTTAAAACCGCACCAAACAACTTGTTCGTTGACTAAACAACAGATGAATCCAATATTGAACATTAAATTAACACGTTGCACAAATCGTGCAAACATTGCAAATAAAACATTATCCATAAAAAAGTTCCCATGTCTTATGTTTATTTTACAGTTCGTGTGTAATAATTTGCACACCACTGTTCGAGCACTTGTAAATAAATCGAAGTTCAGCGGTCACATTGTACAGTGTTATTGCAATATATGTAGAAATTATTGCAAATAATTCTAATTAAGTTCGATTACAAAGTTTGTAATATAAAAATATATGTATACAGAATACACATGTATCACAATGGCATTAGCATGAAAATTTCGCGCAATGCTCGAAAAAATATTTACGGAATCATTTATTCACTTAAGCTTTTTCATCGTTTCTGTGTCAACTCAAATTCGAGGAATCCATAATACTTTCGTGCTGGATAAATTTACCATTGGAGGTAAAATATATGTTTTTCACGTTTTGACGTAATCGTCTGTAATCACTTTTTTGTTTCACTAATTTAAGGGGGCACTCTGGTTTTAAATTCTCAAAACATATATTTTTGTTTAACCCTTTGCACTCGGAACTATTTCAACACGAAAACTAAACATTTCTTCTGACCTATTTTTTTCATTTCATGCATATTAAACTGATGCAATTTACTCATGCAATACTCAAATGTTTAGTAATTTATTTGATATGAAATAATTTAATGACGTAACAATTATTTCACATTACTGATACAGAAATATTTATAGTGACGCCTCAGAGTCGCCACTCGAGTGCTAAAGGTTGAATCGAAGAATATTTAAAAAATCGATAATTTGACTTCAAAATGTCTATATTTTGTAAATAATCGACATTATTCATTTTTTCTTTTTGGTTCGGACCGTTCTAACATTCATACTGATTAATAAATAATTTCAATTTTTTGTTTCAAACCAGTAGAAAGATCGGAATCATGGCAAGCGTCAACCCATGGTTTTCAAAATATAATAAAATTTATAAAAAGATATATAACTCATTTTTACTTTTAAAAAGTTGCACATGTACTTCAAATACCAATAAATACGTGTATAAAATCTGAAATTCGAAAGGTTCGCTAGTTTTCCTGAAAAAAATTCCTAAAAATTCGTTCAGAAACGGTTTCAAAACCAAAATACTCCCTTGAGGTGTCTGCAATTGTCATCGTAAAATATACATATATGTGCGTGCATACAAACGCATTTAAGTTAAACAATATATATACATATAACGTTCTCCTTCTCCTTTAAATTCGAGTGAATATTATTTAAAAAACATATTTGAAAAAAGGAATTCGGTGTGCACGAAAATTCTAAATCCAATAATCAAGGATATTTTAAGGTCATTGCAATTTGTTCAACCTTGATGTTCTATTCAAATAACTGTTTCGATGACTAAGGAACGGTTTTAAACAAAAATTCTTTGTTCCATCATAATCATAAGGTTTATAACAATTTTTATACAGTTCAATCATGCTGATATATGGTATTTCAAAACTCAATCACATTCGAAATAGAGTGAAACGAGAAAAGTTTGTTTATATAAATGGATCATATAATCTATGACAATATAAAATAGATATAAATTTCATTTATAAATTTGTAAAAGTTATGATTCTATTCCGGTTCAGATTGATTTAAATAGTCCATAAAGGTTTAATTACACGTAGTAAATCCTTTCACGTTGTATTGTCTTACTTTATTAATTGATTTGAACAGGAAAATAATAGCCCATCTATAGCCTGAACACCATTTGACAATTTGTAGTATTATAAACATTTTCTTACTCACATAGGAAACTCGCTGTTCTTAGATATAGCTTCAGAAACAAAACGAAGGATGACCTTTAAATGTCCTTGATGTCTTTACCTACTATTTATAATATTTCTTCCCTGTACGTATGTATATTGCGCAGCTATTTAAACACAATTGAATATTTTCAAGAAATAAGAAAAAAAATTCATAGATTTATAATTAGACTGCGGTTTTTATGCATTCACCGCAGATATTGACACGCAAGCAAAAGTCCTTTGTTTTGTGTTAAATCAATTTCAATCTGATTCCGATTATTATAGAATGGGAATTCGCATAAATCACCGCAGACTAATCATGATAATTTACGGATATCAGTGAATGTCAAAGAATCGCGTCCAACGTTGGTAATAATCATTAACAGTAATAGTTCGTATCTATACATTTATATCACTGATGAAATTCTGGTCTCAATTACATTCTCCATTCGAAGTACTCGCTCTTACAATTAGAATAATTAATGCTGCATTCTGCCCGATATATCCGAATGACAATTGTACGAAGTCTCTCGCAAAAACGCTACTAAATACTATATACAGTAAAGTCCTAATCTAAGCCGATTCTCGGTGCTGTGACATAGATCGGGACCGGATACTATTCTTTTGTATCGGTGAGACAATACTAGTGCAATTATGAAACTTCTTCATTTTTTACTTATTTTTAATGAACTTTTACCAATATACTTGCGACATTTTTCTGATTAAAATGACACCAAAATTTATAATTTATTTATTTTGTATGTGAATTACAACAAATTAGAGTGCAATAGAAATTTATTTCCTTTCTTAATATGTTTAATGGGTTGGAAATAATATAACAGTATCTTTAAATCTTTGGAATATTTTTACTGTTTTAAATTATACCTACTAATTTTTGCCATAAATGCATAAAATCCGCTGGCTATTTATCATATACATATAAGAAGAAGATTGAAAATATAAAAGTTAGCATCGCATTGGTATTTTAAACAATACAATAAGTTTTTAAGTTTTGCCGACCGTCGCGGACGCTGTTTCTCTCTCTTTCTCACTAGCTATCCTCTTCTATGTCCTAAAATTACTCCGTACCGTCAATCAAACCACTAAATACAGTTGAAATTATATCGTGTTTAGTGTGATTTTAATAAAAAAAAAACGCCACAAATAAGTTCGTGAAGGTCCCATAAAAAAGTAATGAAAAATAAAGAGGTTTTGTAATTAGATTAGTAATGGTTCACACCGATATGTTTACACTGCTCGGAGACCGAGGCAGCTCGAGCTTCTTGGCCCCTCGCGGGGTTGCCCTCCAGTGGAAGGGGTAGGCGAACTGACTTAGAACGGTCACTTCCGTCGCGCTTAGATCGGGACTTTACTGTACTCTGTTTTTTTTCTGCTAATGCTCTCGATTTTGTACAATCTTGTGTTTGGTTTCTTTCCCCATCGAAGCGACAGTGTGTCGAAAAATCGGAAATCGTCAGCTGCTAATTGGCTATTTCGTAGTGTAATATTGCGTCTTCGAGCGGTTATTCATTATTGCGGTGTAATAGAGCTTCCGTGAGTATCGTCCACGTTAAACAGTGTACCACAGATGTACAACGAACAGTCACAGTAGAGTCTTAGATACACTTATTAACCTATTAGATCGTAACGTATCTATGGATAAGGTAAATCAGAAATAATTACCACTTATCGATCTTTCAAATCGCAGTGATCTGGATAGATCTTCCGAATACAAGTACCGTATGATAGTACTATCTTTCTTGCGAACAGAGATAACTAATAGACACACAGATTATGTCTTTCCTGTTTTTTCTCTTATTTTTCTAACACAAATATTCTAGAAAATGTCAAGAGAATGCAGGGTAATGGAAGGAAAGATTAGAATTGAGGATTTAGTGCAGGGGTGGCCAACCTGTGGCGTATTGGATGATTACAAGTGGCGCATGATTACAAGTAGGCATCATAACTGAATCCATCTTTATATTTTCAACATCTGAGTGCTTTCAGTTGAATTCATCGAGCCTTTTTTTCTTTGTTCTTTTACGTCGCTTCTTCAACTGCTAGGTTATTAAGCGACGGTACCTATAATTTATTTTTTAAGGTGGGTTCCGAACCACCTTGTTGAGCACCACAGTTTTAAATGGCACATGGAATATTTCCAGAGGTGCCGGCGCGGCGGCGGTATTCGAACCCGCGCCGCGACCACAGATCCGCAGGCGCGCGCTCTAACCACTGGGCCACTGCGCGCCCTAAAATTCATAGAGCCTACTTCATCAGTTCGTCGCAATTTTTTGACAGTTTACAATTGTAGGATGTGGATTACGGGGTCCACGAGAGCGATCGCCCAGTCGTCCAAGAGATCATTTATCACTAGACTGCGGATTCTTATGCATTTATGGAGAAACGAACTGTGTGAAATATAAAACAGTGAGATATAAAAATACTATCGAAGGGTGAAATAAATTTTTATTCAACTACTGTCTCCCACAATCGATGCAGAATATTTTTAATTTGCATAAAGATCCGGAGTCTATTTATCACTATTGTAGATCGGTGCTCCAATGAACGTGTGACTTTTGAACGGGCGTAAATGAATTAATTTAGTTGTGTGATTGAGCTATCGCTTTTCCTCCCCTAAGCGAAACAGATCCTACCCCTATTCCTATTTTCCAATCCCAATAATGAACGTGAGAAAGTAGAAAAAGTGCTGTACTTAGTTCCAAATAAGAAGGTACTTGTTCTGCGCATGTCGTTGCGCGTCAGCCTTGTTGTAATACACAGTATTGCGTGGTGACACAAGAAGACGTGCGTGATCGGCGGAGTACGAGTAGGGGATTGGCCAATGAACGAGTTCCTTTAGAGTCATATGCGCAGTAGAGTCTTAAATTCGTCGGCTAGTAAGTACCTTCTTATTTGGAACCAAGTATAGAGTTGTACGGCGCATCTGAACTCGTATGCAAATAAAATTGACGCATAGTATGTAAAAGGTTGGTCACCCCTGATGTAGTGAGTGGGAGGAAAGATAAAAATATCGAAGCGTGGCTCGAGAAGTTGAGGAGAAACAGAGAAAAGAAAGCATGAGTCTACCAAACTAAAAACAAATGTTAGGGAATAGGAAAGAATAGGAAAGGGTGCAATAATTAGGTTAATAATAATTAGGTTAAGAATAGAATAGGTCAAGACAAGAATGAGTGAGACGGAAAGATGAGAGAGAGAGAGAGAGAGAGAGAGAGAGAGAGAGAGAGAGAGAGAGAGAAGGTATGAACCGAATGTGTGAATAAGATATGTAATAAAGTTAGGATATCGTAAAATCGTAAACCAAGTCACATTTCTTAGCTGTAAGGCTGAAAAATAAATAATACTCTAGAATCTAGAAAATCTTTTTATCTCTTCGGAAAGGGTTTATCTGTGTCGTACAATATACAGTTCTCGACAAAATAATAAGACACCTAGCATATTTTTAAATTTCTTATATTTAAAGATAGAAAATGTACACTCCGTTATGTCCTGTATATTACAAAGTAAACATGTAAAATCTTAGGATTGTATCGCATACCATAGCAAAGTTAGAGAAAGATATGTAAGCACGGTCTGACATTAATTCGACAAAAGTATAAGACACTAACAGAAAAATGTTTGATTAAGCAAATAAAAATACAAATTGAATACTTTGTGATACATCCCTTGAATTTTATTACTTCTAGTAATCGCTTTCGGATAGTTTTATATAACTTTTTGATTAGTTTTTGTTCTAAATGTGTCCAATTGTGATTTATACTTTCTTTTAGTTAATTTACGTTATTATATTGTCTCCCATCCGTGTAGACTCGTCTTGACAAATCTCCCCACAAATTTTCTATAATATTTAAATCGGGAGAACGAGCGGTCCATTCTAAAATATTAATATTTTTTGTAGAAAAGAATTGTTTCACAGATTTTGCAGTATGGATTGCGGCATTATCCTGTTGAAAAATAGAGTCACCGTGCGTGATACGAGCTGCAGATTTGTTTAACTGATCTGCTATTAGTTCAATATATTTATTGCTATTCATCCGACCTGATAAAAAGTTTATTTTTTCCATAGTAACCAATACCATAACACTGCCACCATCCATTTGACGGCAACTTAAATGGAGTTCTTCCTTTCTGCAATCATGAAAATAGTAGTCGTCAGGGCCATCTAGATTGAATTTTTTCTCGTCACTAAAAATGACTTTTTTCCAGTTTTTCATCTAATGGATGTTTTCACGAGCGAACTTTAATCGTGCTGCTTTATGTTTCTCCATTAAGGGTGGCCGTTGTTTTAATTTCTTCCGTTTAATGTGTTTGCTACATTTCTTAAATTTGTTTTACACCTACTTCTTCGGCTATTTGTCGTACTGTGCCCTTAAAATTCGACGCAACACGCAAAATTGCACATTTATCACGTTCGGAAGTAACGCTAGGTCTTCCACTTCTTTTCGTTTTTCCATAAGCACTTGGATTTTTTAACACATTATATATCGCGCCCCTAGTTCTGTTTAATAATTTCGCAACTTTATTAATACTGTACTTTTCCGAGCGCAACAGAACTATTCGATCGACCTCACTTTTATCTAACTGGTTTCCTTGACCCATTATTTATTTTTCGTTTTAATAAATGTACTTACACTGTAAAAAAATCACAAGGTTCAACGTCTGAATACGTTCGCAGTAGAACATTTAATGAGTGGAAAATAAGTCATATGTTTTATACTTTTGTCGAAGCAATGTCAGTCATTTTTCAGTAATTTTGCTATGGTATAAGAATTAGTATGTACTAAGAATTTGCATGTTTACTTTGGAGATAATATGTAGTATTTAGGGTATAACGGAGTGTACACTTTCCATCTTCAAATATAAGAAATTTAAAAATATGATAGGTGTCTTATTATTTTGTCGAGGACTGTAAATGCTCACTGTATAAATTAGTACTTCAGTTGATTTGTTGTTTGTATTTTTTATGTTACGAAAAAAGAAAATAGATACCTGTATACATTGTACGACACTGTGAAAAGTGCTGTAGTACATATCGAATATACTAATACAGGCCTGCCCAACTCGCGGTCCGTTTCCCCATTTCCGCTAAGGTGGGAGGTGACGTTCCCCAACTATTTGACACGGTCGGCGGTCGTACCACCAGAAATGCATGGCATTGGCTAAAGCTTAAGTAGCGGGGAAACGGACTGATTGATGGTGGGGATCGTGTGGTTCGCGGCGAAGAAGAAGTTGGACAGGCCTGTACTACTACACAGCAGAGTTGGGCAGTAATTAATTCTTTTGTAATCGATCTCTGTCTGCGGATCTTTATGCAAAATAAAAATTTTCTAAGTCTATTGCAAGTGATAAGAGCTGCACAAACATTTACTTCTTCTTTTAATAAATTTATTAAACTACAGGCAATATAATCGTATTTTTCAAATCGTTAGATGTTTTCACAGTTTTCTGTTTCACTACATTTTTGTCATAAAATTCACAGTCTAGTAATCATTAATCAGTCAATCACCGTTGAAATAAATCAGTAATCATTATTACCTTCTGCAATTTGTAATCATTAATCAGTACTTTTTAAATCGTTCAATGATTAATTATATTTTATACAGATCTGTATATCTGTACGTTGAAAGTTGTACAACTTTTCTTATGTGCACGTTTATAAAGTTCTTCACATCATCGTAATTGCCTAGTGCTGTACGATTCAGAAGAACTAAATGTTATTGTTGTGATGTTTGCTCTAGCTATCTAGCACACGCCACGTTATATGGCATTTTAGACAAATATCCACTGATAAAAAATGTTTTTATTTTATATAATACACCACTGCCATCTTCGCGGCTCCTGTTGGGAGATTATTTTCATACGCTACAATGATAAACGTATCAAAAACACACAAATTATCAGATAAAGTGCTTGAAACGCGAGTTGTATTAAAAGCAAATTACGCTAAAAATAAATAAGTGAATTGTTCTAAGGATTTTCTATGTAACACTATGTAAAAAATATATACATATATTAAAGTACAAAATTAAAGTGCAAAAGTGAAAATTAAATCATAATCAAAAATGTAATCATTTCACGATTAATAATTAATAAAGCAATCACGAATATTGATTGCAACAATTTCTCATTCCTTTCTTGTTAATTAATCAATGATTACTGATTATTTAGTAATCAGTAGCCACGATTACTAAATGGATTTTACATTAATCGTAATTGTCAATCATTAATTGGATTACGTTCTGCCCAACTCTGCTACACAGATATGAAGTTTCATTGATACGTTGATCGTAATTGTCTAAGATAGTTTCCGTCTATTTCTACCTCGTTTGGTTCCAAAAATAATTAAGTGCTAATCATTTCTGAATCACCCTGTTTATTACAGTCTTGTGAAAAATAATGAATCTCTGTGTCTTCGTCTCAGTAAAAAATAAAGCATCCGCACTCTGTTCTTATATTCTCTGGAAGAAAAATACATACGTGTCCCAAGGAATCCTTTACACCTATTGGGTTACATCACAATCGATTAGTACTAGACAGCGGATCTTTATGCAAAATAAACATTTTCCAGCTTAATTGCAAGAGAACAGAGAGACATAGAAATTTATTTTCTCTCTTAATATGTTCATTAGGTTGAAGATAATATAAAGGTATTTTTAAATTCGTCTAATGTTTTTAATGTTTCAAATTACACCTACACATTTTTGTCACAAATGCATAAAATCCGCTGTCTAATTATTACACTGCGTGATTAATTCGGGAAATGACCGGCTATGTACAAGGTATATCTTGTGGCATTCTCTTTTGTGCATATTCTGTGTATGCGTGTGTGTGTGTGTGTGTGTTAGAGTCCGTGCATGCATCAAAAGGATCTTTGAATTCGGAAAAATAGATGTTCGAAAAAGAGATGTACAAACTACATAAATGGAGAAAAATTTATTTATTAGTAAACCGATAAAAGGAAAGTCATATTCTATCGTCCAACGGCGGAGCTGAGTCAATTTTCAACTATATCTTATGCTACAATCAAAAGATTTATAAATACATTCATAACAAATAAGTATAACGCTGTTTTGTTTTGTTAAAAGAACGAAAATAGAAATGAAGACTATGGTATCAAAATGTAATATGTGGACAACAGTTCTTTATGCAAAATAAAAATTATCTAATTTGATTGTAAGGAACAGAAGGTGAACGACAATATGTGTTTCTTCTGGAAATATTTTCAATGCGTAAGTCGAAAATAATAGAATAACATCGTTCGATTTTTCTAATCACCCTTATTTTTTTCTCTACGGTTGATAAAGTTGATATTATGGATCGAAAGAATGCAGTTCTGTCTCTTACGTAATTGTCAGACATCCGCCATTTGGCAATCAAAGTGAATGGAATCCGGTTGTGTAATTTGCGGTGTACTTTGTTGTGTAAGTTGTGTAATTTAAACTTATTTGCGACAACAGTTAATTATAAAAATTAATAGAATATTATTCGTAGATAAATATAGTCACGGTTATAAGTGAAAGACACGAGTATCGATAGAGTTAGGAACCTGTTTCATTTCTCCGATCACTTAAATTTCCTCGTGGAACATCCGGAATTTCATTTATTTGTTCCGCAGTTTTCGTTTTGGTTCTTGGTCTGCAATATTCACGATTGTCAACAATGACGGTTTGTTCTGACTTTCAATTTTATTTTCATTTCAATTTCAAGATTACCGAGTGCCCGCAAGATATACAGGGTGATCCAGCTAAGTGTTTCACATAAATTACTTGTAAAATATTTGATATATGAAAAAATGATTGAAACTTCAAGGGTAGCATTGAGTTTCTTTATTAAAGAATAAGGACACCGTATAAAATTTATACTATAAATTGGGACAATGCTTTTTTCCCACATTAACGCACTGGATCAATGTCATGATTGTCAACTTTTTTCTGTTTATAAACAAACTTTTCATGAGCATCAGAAGCAGCAAGTCGTGTTCAGTCTAGCTGTGGCAAGCAAAGGCTAAAAATATGTCCTAAAAAGTTTTTATTGCGATTCTTATTGATTCATTTTCAACTGAAAATCTTTCAACCTTGTTTACTAAAACATATCTAATTTGTTGGAAATTTAATGTAGTTCAAATGTGCAAAAAGAATTGTGCACTTATCGCGATGTGAATTTAGTTTTTTTTGTGTGTTTGTACTACACTCGAAACCATATTCTTTCATATGCCAAATAGTTTTCACGTAATTTAGGTGGAATACTTAGCTCAGGCCCGAGCAACTTCCTCCCCGCTGTCGCTTTAGGACTCCCACTACCAGCGTACCGGTCCCCCCACTATTAACTATTTCATATTGTTCCTACCGTGTTTTTCATCGCGTAACTGCAAAGGTACGGCCTCCTACATGCACGTTCCTAATCTCCCCAACCTCCTCCTACACTCTGCAAGAGTTTGGTGGGGAGGACCCAAGCCTGACTTACAATTAGCTGAATCATCCTGTATTTTCGACCCACGAGCAGTAATTTTCATTGCGGTCGTGAGTGCAATATCTAAGAATTATTCCTCGCCAAGCTGATATTTTGCGCGGGTTTCACTGTCGTTATAAAATTATCTAAAGAGTATTTCTGTTTACTTAACCAGTAAGAAAGTTATGAATTTACCACGGAAACTTGTCGAAAAATTCCGGCTAATCTCAACTCCGGTCAATCTCAATTTTCTTTCCACAATGGACTCGGATTTTGTTGATAAGTTTTCGTGGTAAATTCATAGCGAATAGGGACCAACTTCTGCACCAAACATGGTCTTGGCACCAAAATGACCGCGTTTTGCTCGCAAAGTGCGAAGCAGGCTTGGCTAACTGGGTAGTAGACTTTTTTTATGTTCGGAAGAAAACGCGTGAGAAGCAGCGAAGTATGTATCATGAAATTCTCGATATGGTATCGAGACGTCCGCTACTTAAAAGTTACTCAATTTTATTATAGAAAGAGTGCTACTTTGTAATTTCTCAGTGTCAGTGTTTGCTGTTTCTACAATTAGAACGCGATCGCGCGTGTTATACATACTCGCATACACGCGAAGGAAGAAGAAGGAAATCGAAACCTTATACATACATATTAAAAACGTGTCTCCGTCAGATCGATATAAAAATTCCGTACCGACTTATTATCATAGTCTAGTCTCTAGTCCAGGCCCGGGCAACTTCTTTCTCGCTGTCGCTTCACGACTCCCACTACCAGTGTACCATGTTCCCCCCTAACCGACTATTTCATATTGCTCCTACCGTGGTTTGTAATGGCTGGAATTGAATCGCGTGAATCTATGTCTTCTTTTGAAACCAAAAAGCAATTCAAAGTAAATGCACACATTTTAATAAATATCGTATACATACAATTAGAATTCTAAGTGCTTATAAGAAAACACATGGAATTCAAATTTCGAAGCTCTTGCGGCACCTTAAAAATTTATCTGACACAACCCAACTTGGGCAAACTTAATCTGAAAGGTAAAAGGAAACTTTATTTCGTTATTAGATAATAATTGTACAGTTTTGCTTTTTCCGTTCCACCCTAATATACATTCCTTGTCTCCCCAACCTCCTCCTACATTCCACAGGAGTTTACGACGCGGCTCTGTCACGTTTCGTCTCTGTCCGGTACTGGCAGAGAGAGGGTAACTTTTTCCCCTTAATTCGTGCTCCCTCCTCTCATCTGCCGCGAGCCGCAAGTTGCCCAGGCCTGGTCTAGTCTAGTGTATAGTAACGTGAATAAAAGTATTATGTGCTCTCTTTCATTGTGGCTGGGAGCTATGAAAATTAATAGTATGATAATATAGAAAATTCCAGTGACTTATGGAAGCAGTTTCTATGGACACCAAACAATATTGCGTTTAACTGTAAGAATATAAACAGAAATGAAATCGATCATCTTAAATCAATGATACCGTTGTTGTTCGACGTTTCTCGTGATTTAGGCCGCTATTAGACGAGGCCACTGGTAGCGCAACTTGTTGCGGGGCATTGAATCAAATGGAACCTATTAGACGACGGTAACTGGTGGAGCCACCAAAAATTGTTGCCAATCTGGTGGACGGCATCGGGATCTATTAGACAAAGCCACCAAGTTGCGCCACTAGCATCGCGAAAACCAGGGCCGGACTAAAATTTTGTAGCAGCCCTGGCTTGGTGGTACCACCAGTGAATGCTCCGCGTTGGCTTAATCCGCCCCTGGCGAAAACATAAACAATTGACTTTCACAGTCTGGTGGTACCACCAGTTACCGATGCATTAAAGCCCTCCAATTCGTTGGCGTCACCAGTGTCCGCCACCAAGTTGCGCCACCAGTGGCTCAGCACGTCGCGGGGCATTGAATCAAATGGAACCTATTAGACGACGATAACTGGTGGAGCCACCAAAAATTGTTGCCGATCTGGTGGACGGCATCGGCAACCGGCCGGGCAACATTTGGTGGCGCAGCCACCAGCCTGGGCATTGTTTTGAATGTAGCCTATTAGACGAAGCCACCAAGCGCCACCAGCATCGCGAAAAGGGCCGGACTAAAATTTTGTAGCAGCCCTGGCTACCATTAACAGATGTCAGATGTCCCGCGCTGGCTTAATCCGCCCCTGGCGAAAACATAAACAATTGATTTTCACAGTCTGGTGGTACCACCAGTTACCAATGCATTAAAGCCCTCCAATTCGTTGGCGTCACCAGTGTCCGCCACCAAGTTGCGCCACCAGTGGCCTCATCTAATAGCGGCCTTAGAACTGCGTTGTGTGTTCACTCAATAAAATTATATGAGTTGCTTGTTTGTTCTTTTAATATTTGGATGTTAGAACACTTTCTGAAATGTAATGCCTTCATTCACGTCATGATAGAGCATTTTATATACATATTTATCATCTACGTAGATAGGCAAAAAGTTATAAGTATACACATATAGACACACTCATAAACATACTATATGTATACAAATGTACGGACACCCGGTAGGATTTCCTGTGAACCTTTTATCATAAACACATCAACTGGAACGTTAGATAAATAGATCGTTCCCATATTAAACTTTAGTCAAATACTTTCGTTATCGTGGTCTCTGATTGTTGTTCTTCATTTCATTTTCTAATAATTAGCGATCGTTTCTATTAATTAATACTTATTAGGCCTAATACATCGTGTTTCTTAAGGTTCGATGGCACAGAAATGTATGGTGTTGCTAATTATAGACAGGTCACTTTCCCGGTTCGCCGTACTTCGCTTTCGTCTTTCGCGAGCTCAGGTAACAGTCAATCATCGTGAGTCACTCCGTACTCCTTTCATGACCGAAGGTGATCACTGAGTGACGGTCCAACTCACTGATTGTTGACGGTGTGATGTTCTACCTGTCTTGTCTTTCTCGAGCTCAGGTAATAGTTCTCCATCTTAGGTCGCTTACCCTACATTTGGTTTCCCAAATGTCGACCGTATTCCTTTCATGACCCAAGGTGATCACTAGATTGCGGATTTTATGCATTTATGACAGAAATGAGTAGATATAATCGAAAACAGCAAAAACGTTAGACGAATTTAACACTAAACCTACCGGGCACTAAAAGCGATTAACTAACGCTTACAAAACTGACAAGGTTCTATTTATTTAGATTTTGTGCAAGTTTTATCACGATGTGTGCTTGGATAAAGAAATTTGTCGAATCAATTTCCATGTAAGCAACTTCATAATTTCAATAATTGCAAGATGCAAAATAGAAAAATCGGCCATTTGGTGGTAGGTTTAGTGTTAATGCTGAAAGGCCAAGAACAGGAGTAGCGCTAGCCCAAATTACGCATAACTTAGGAGATGTGTAAAAAGCGGGGCCCTAAGCTATGCTCTCTCGGGCAATTGAAGATAGAGAGGAAAGGGCCAAAGCTCCTAGACATGCGGTCTTTTAGTGGGTATTGGGGACACCGACCACCTGTGTCCTCCGAGCCCCACATGACCTCCCCTCGGGGTTGTACGTAAATATTTTTCCGCACGTTTTTAAAGAAAAAAAAAGAAAGATTTAGTGTTAATGCTACTGTTATATTATTTTCAATCTGTTGAACATTTTAAGAAAGAAATTACATTTTTATTTCAGTCCAGTTTGTTGCTATTCGGGTAGAAAGTTTTTATTTTGCATAAAGATCCGGAGTCTAGTGATCACTGAGTGACGATCCGACCCAAGATTTCTTGGAACTCTTTTATACCTTTATATAAAATCGACGACTACCCAGAGAAAGTGACCCTTCCGTTTGTCTTCTACTAGTACGACTCTTGTCATCACTTTCTCACTCTAATGAGTGCTAACACTCATGCTATTACACACCATGCTTTCATGGTTCTTTTTCTTTGTCTCTCATCTTGCATAGCTTGTTCGTATGTTTGCTTGGAGTGATATCGGGTGATTCTCAAATTGGACACTTGTTGCCTAATCTTTTGCCTTATATGAAAAATCAGGTCACTTAAATCTTTTGGTAAGGAGCCCAGTAATGCGACAATGTGTGTATAGGCGAAGACAGGGCAACTCCGACAGGGTCATAAGCAGATAGTCCTGAATTTGGGACAAAGTTGAGATTGGACTCTCTCCTATTGTGGAGGTGTCATGAAGTTGTATACTCCTTTCCGGATATCCTTCCTCCTATATGATCCAGCATTCTTCACTTTCTTGCTTTGTTAACACATAGTAAACTTCTACAACATTTTTATATGTGCCAGGTTGTGTAACTCTTCTCAGAATCTGCCATTCATCTGGCAAGTCATAAAGAGTCTCGCTCTCCTCAGGTATTATCAGCAACATTAATGGTCCTTCGAGCCGGATCCCGACCTAGGGATGTACGGTTCATAGACGAAAAGTGTGACTACCGAGTCAGTCGTCTTCGGAAAGGTGAAGAACAAGGGAAAACGCGGTCGTGCTAAAGGCCGACATGATGCAAAAGGGTGTCGAAGACGGTGACCAAGCGACAAGAAGGCTGGACCAAGCGACACAAGACGGGTTCAGAATAGTGAGGATAAAAGAGAGATCGAGGTGAGACATTCCAGTTCACGTGGTAGTATAGCAGGCTTGGGAGCCTCAAGCATCGCGACTAGAAAAAGGAATCTGGAGTATCAAGCAGCGGAGGTTTGTACGAAACTAATGAGGAAGGCGCTCGAAGAAGGTGTTCGACTTTCGATATCACCACCGAACTAAATGACTACACTGACGGGGTATTCAACTGGAGGGAATCATTATGCCGCCTCAGCAAGAGCAGACTCATAAAAGCTTGGAGTCTCTCACATCTAATGCAGCAAAGAGAGCGATCCTAATCAGAGAGCAGAGAACCTGACCTGAACAAGTTATACCTATTTTGGTTTTACAACCAACCTAAAGGCACGCCGAGCACCTTTACAGGTAGTTGAGGTGGGAAGCATGATCTCAAGCATAAAACAGCTGATGGAACTGATCTCATGGATCAAAGGGGATGAGGCATTGGAGAAACTCTTTACCACGATGCTGTGTGAGAAAACATCTATAAACACACAAGACAAGTTTACTCAGTAACGCATCGCTTGCTCTACCCAGCCTTAAAGACAAGTGGAATGTCCAACCAGAACCTCAATCATCCCGGTCATTACACCATCACGTCAGATACGGCGTTAGATTATGCCAAGGGAGGAACAAATTATACAATTTGCTTCCAGAGTGTGTTCTATGGGTTGGTTATTTTGGCGCATTTGGCAGAGCTAGATATCCTATACGCTGGACAGATGGCACTTTTATTCAGTTGCAGTACTTGCACGTTGGGTGATACCGCCTGAGCGATTCAGTCTTCCGCAACAACATATCCAGGTATCTCATTGCCAACAAGGATAGACATGCATCAAAAAGATATGCATTATATCTATCCCTTAGCAGTTAAGATAACCGAAGAGAAGTCACTTATGCGATTCGTTCTAGTTTGACACAAATTTCTTCACAAATGTGTTAGATTATTATGTTGAAAGGAGGTAATAAAAATCCATATGATGTCATATTGGAGAGCCTTAAACGGTGTGGGTATTTGAGAACATTGTGTAGCCTTCAGGATGGTGCAAGGAAGGGAACCTATAATACAGGTGATCTGAGATTGATGTTATTTTTTGTGGTCACGAAATTCCTGGACGATCTACCAGGTCTGTAAATGTGAAATCGGAATTTTCCCATAGGTGGCGCTAGCTGTCAATAGTTACCGTCAAACCGCGTCATTGTCGCCATTTTCTTGTTTTGACATCTGATAAAAATTTTCCACTCACAACCATACAAGTTCCATACAACAGCATAGTTTTTAATAGCGTTGAACATGTCGAATTTTGTGCCTGGAAACTACGATTTGCGGACAGTATTGATTTTCTGTTACCATTTGAAGAAAACTGCTGCAGAATGCTTGTCGAAGCTTACGATGAGCATGCTCTTGGTAAATCACAGTGCTTTGGGTGGTTTGAAAACTTCAAAAATGGCGATTTTGACGTGAGAAACGAAGAACATGGAAGACCACCAAAAAAGTTTGAAGACAGCGATTTGCAAGCATTGTTGGATGAGGATGACGCTCAAACGCAACAACAACTCGCGGATTAATTAAATGTGACACGAGAAGCCGTGTCCATACGTTTGAAAGCCATGGGAAAGATCCAGAAGATGGGAAAATGGATTCCACATGAACTGAATGAAAGACAGCAAGAAAACCGAAAAACCACTTGCGAAATGCTGCTCGCCAGATACAAAAGAAAGTCATTTCTCCATCGAATTGTGACTGGCGATGAGAAGTGAATATATTTCGAGAATCCTAAGCGTAAAAGATCATGGGTAACTCCAGGCGAACCATCGACATCGACTGTAAGGCCAAATCGCTATGGACGGAAGACAATGCTCTGTGTTTGGTGGGATCAGAAGGATGTGATCTATTATGATGATCTACCGAACGTTACCGACAACAAATGATCGATTTGAATCAAGCTTTGCGTGGAAAACGACCGGAATATCAAAAAAGGCGACACAAAGTGATTTTGCTTCATGATAATGCACACAGCAAACTGGTCAAGGAAACGATTGAGGCGTTTAGTTGGGAAATACTTTCGCATGCGGCTTACTCACCAGACTTGGCTCCATCCGATTATTACTTATTTGCATCGATGGGACACGCACTTGCTGAGCAGCGCTTCACATCCTACGAAAATGTACGAAACTGGCTCGATGACTGGTTTGCCTCAAAAGAGGAACAGTCTTTTTGGCGTGGCATCCACAAAACCAGAGAGATGGGAGAAATGTATAGCTACCGATGGGCAATACTTTGAATAAAATCTTATATCGTGACGCCAGAGGATGACTTACCCTTATTAATCAGAGCTGTGCAGGTCTGGTTGTCAATAAATGAACAACCCAATTATCTTCATGTAGGAATAACCAAGGAGCAGTTCGAAGATACACAATCAAAAGTTTCTACTCTCATCATAAACAACTCTATAGCGTTGCATGAAGAGGAAACTATCGCTCTAATCAGAACACGACCAGTCCAACAGCTCACATGTGAGAGAAGAAAGATCCCAAGGCCGGGTTTCCCAGCACCCATGCCAACACACATTGCAGTAAAACCAAAGCCTTACAAATACAAGCCTAACTCGTACAGAATGATGCTATAGCTACAGCACTTTGCAAAGTACTATACAGATGTGAGGTAAACCTTGGTTATACCAATGTGGTCAATGACATTAATGGCATCTATTACAGTGTAGCTTCCCATGTATACCAAGTAGATGATTGTTATCCTCATTGGCCAAACAATGATAGTCCTCATGCAGAGCCGACTGCACAGTCACAGCAGATGAATGTCACATACGAGAGTAGATCAATAATTACCCGTGTTTGAAGACAGGCGGCGTTGCTGAGGGAAGTTGGCATTACTATAGTATACTATCATCAATTAAACGACGCCATACAAAATTTCATACTGATTGATAGGTTACAGCCATTTGTATTAAACGTATTTGGTGTTTTTCGATACCATCACGACAACGCACCATTTTTCTGTTCCCCAACATGAAAACGTGGTTCGCGGGAAAATAATTCGGCTCAAACGAGGAGGTCGTCGTCGAAACAGAAGCATATTTTGAAGAGTTTGACAAATCCTATTTTCTAGGATTTAAAAAATAGCAGGAACGTTGGCAAAAGTGTATCCTCCTAAAAGGAGATTACGTTGAAAAATAAAAAAAATTTCTGAAAAACTTGCGTTTTCATTCCTAACACGGGTACTTATTGATCCATCCTCGTAAATTGGAACAAAGAAAAATACTACTGTAAATTTTATCTAACAGTGTGGCATTCTTAAATCCGGTGTGAGATGATTTCAATTTCATCCATCTAAATATTATATAGCCAAAAAAAGTATATTCGATGCCCGTCACTCGTTCCAACAAAAAAGCACAACCTTGTTCTAGATTTTCAAACACCTCATTTCTAAATTGTACCATCGAACGAAACATTCTTATCCTACACGTATCTTGTTACACCTAACCTTTTCAGAAAGCAAATAACTTGATTTTGTATTAAAAAAAGAAGTACACATTTATTAAGGTAAATATCACAATTATAATTACCTAACTAAGTAACAAGAGAATGCAATGAACAATCAATTCTCGGTATATATAGTTCCTTTGATCAAATTATAGACTGAAAAAGCATACAGAGTGGAAATTATAAAGCGTTACAGTCGAAAATCTCCGAAAATATTGATTATACGCAAAAATGTTTCAGATGAAAGTTGTTCAATACCGAGGGGGA